>OX454420.1:42492191-42711682 GCA_949715475.1 Microchrysa polita
AAAAATAATAAATATTTACTAAGAATAATAACATTTAGTTGTATTTTTGTAATGGAGCGGAGCGGAGCGTGGAGCGGAGCGGAGCGAACAAATTTTAGTCGGAGCGGAGCGCTGGAGCGGAGCGGTTTCAAATTGGTCGGAGCGGGAGCGGAGCGGAGCGAAAAAAAGTGGCGCTCCAAATCCCTGCTCTCACCACCGCATATGTAGTGGAATTGCTTCACAGAATTTCGTGTATATATACGGTGGCATTACTTCCTTATTCTCTCTGTTCGATTTGCAATATATTTTGAGTCTCGGCGACGCGATGACACCGATGATGTACGCGCAGAATTGCGCGCATTATGTACATTTTATCCAATAGATAAACTTAAAGCATTCTACAGCCAGTGTGAACAACCACGCTTCAAGAATGACTTAAGCTTCATCATCATCAATGTGGCAGGATAGCCCCACGTCAGGATTTGGCCGCCCTTTAAGCTTAGATTACGGATAAATATTTTTGTGTAACTGATCTCTTTTAGCGACAGTCATAAACAACTCAATTGATGAACCGAGCGATTTAAGCTTAGATTACGGATAAATATTTTTTACATTTACATTACATTACATTTGTTTTTTTTTGGTTTTGATGATACTTCTCACTAGGCCTGTTCGGTACCGAGATTTCAGTACCGGGTTTCGGTTTTTTTCAATACCCGGTACCACAAGCGGTTTCCCTGACTCAGGTTTTTTTTCAGTACCGACGGTTTTTTTTTAACCATAAGCCAGTTTTTTTGAGTACCGGGTTAAAAACCGGTACCGAAAAACCTGAAAAACCGGCTTATGGTTGAAATGAATCGTTTTTTTTTAACTCGGTACCAAAAAAACCGGGAAATCGGTACTTTAGAATATCGGGTCCGGTACCAAGTGAACACCGGTTTTGTACCGGGATCCCGGTTTTTGGAACAGGCCTACTTCTCACTTTTGATTGCGTGTGCGCAGGTTTGCAAGGATTATGACTGTGTGTGTGCTGTGTGGCAATTAATGAATGAGCTTGTAGCTATGTAGTACGTACAAGAGGGAGTAGAATCCGGTTTGGGAAAAGTAATGAAATATTTGGTTGAAACAGACTGGACGCGATTAAGGTTGCTGAGGAAAACAGCACAATGCATTTTAAATGGGTGACGTCATATGGGCAGCAAAATCCTTTGCTGTCGCCCATTTAAAATACATTGGGCCGCTCCTGCTTCCATTCTATTACCACCGATTTCTAGGTAAAAATTTAAAATTTTACTAATAGTGTATTTACTACGTACCTAGTACATCATATTGCAAAATGTGGTGGAGACAATTTTTTTTGTTTCTTATGTCTTTTAGGGTGCTGAGCGCGAATCCGGAGCTTCCCACCAACATTTCTTTGTGGAACAGGGTCAAAATCGCGAAAACCCTTAAAATGTTTGCTGTTTTTCCGTTATTTGGCCCATAACTCTGAAACTATTTATTTCTATGAAAAACTTTCCATTAATACGTTAGAGAGCACATAATTGCGTGTCGAAGGATACGTAAATATTATAAATCCGTTGAGCGGTATTACTACAATTGATAATTTAAATTTGCCATTTCTAACATAGTTCCATATTGTGAATAAATTTTTGAGATTGAACGGTTTTCCAGTTTTGGTCGCAAAAGTTGCATTTTTCTTATATATTATGTCTTTAATGATTAATGGCGCTTTGGACCCGCAATTATGTTTTGTCAAACATTTGCATGGACAGGTTTACACTTTCGGAGTTTTTAAAAAAAAAAAAAAAAAAACGGGAAAACCTCGAAAAATTTTGTATTTTTTTCGCGGTTTTGACCCTGTTCCGCAACGAAATTTTGGTGGGAAGCTCCGGATTCGAGCTCAGCACCCGAAAAAACATAATAAAAAAAATTTTCTCCGCATCCCTTTGCAATATGAAATCACCTAGTAACTACACTATAAGGTGTATAAAAATTTGTATTAGACCTGCAAATGAGCACCTTCAAATTGGTTGGCCGGACCCTTCGGTCAAGTTGCGGTTGGGCTGACCAGTGTTTTTAGCATTAGGGAGTGACCCTCTATCGAATAGAATAGGTTCGATCCGACAGTTCTGAAACCCCATCGACCCGTCAAAATTGGTACCTTAAAACTGGTTGGCCGAACCCTTCGTTCAGGTTGCGGTTCGGCTGACCAGTGTTTTTAGCACCAGGGAGTGACCCTCTATCGAATAGAATAGGTTTGATCCGACAATTCTGAAACCCCATCGACCCGTCAAAATTGGTTATTTCAAATTGGTTGGCCGAACCCTTCGGTCAGGTTGCGGTTCGGCTGACCAGTGTTTTTATCATCAGGGAGTGACCCTCTATCGAATAGAAAAGGTTTGATCCGACAGTTCTGATACCCCATCGACCCGTCAAAATTGGTACTTTCAAACTGGTTGGCCGAACCCTTCGGTCAGGTTGCGGTGCGGCTGACCAGTGTTTTTGGCATTAGGGAGTGACCCTCTATCGTATAGAATAGGTTTGATCCGACAGTTCTGACACCCCGAAAGCACCTAATTAATTACCACCTTTGAACTGGTTGGCCGAACCCTTCGGTCAGGTTGCCGCTCGGCTGACCATTATTTTTTGCATCAGGGGGCGGTCCTTTATCGAATAGAACCGGTTTGATCCGACAGTTCTGAAACCCCCATCGCACCTAAAATATTTGCACCTTTAAACTGGTTGGCCGAACCCTTCGGTCAGGTTGCGGCTCGGCTGACCAATGTTTTTAGACTCACGGAGAGGTCCTCTATCGGATAAAATAGCTTCGATCCGACAGTTACCCATACCCGAACACACTTAATTTTTGCGTCTAATTACGCTATACTGGTCGGCTGACCAACCGTTTCGATATCACCGTAACTAAACGCAACTTTTAAGATGGTTATTTTCTGACAGTTCGAAAACCCCGGTTTTTTATCATCACGGCTTGGACTATTATTAATTCGCGCCGGTGTTGAAACAAATCCAGGCCCAAGGGTATGGATTTGTAGTGTCTGCAACCAACGAATCGGTTCGAATGCCAGATCAGTGCAGTGTAATTGCTGTTCGGAATGGGTTCATTTTAGGTGTTCGGGATTACGAAGACAAGGGCAACACTCCTTAGCCTATGTTGCGCCAGGTTGTATAAATTCTGGGCAACCCAGGGCTGCTCCCAGCCCACCTTCTCCTCCACTGCCCCCTACACCGCCCAACAATATGATAAGGAATGCCAGACCCAGTCTTACGCCTGGCCCTCCTCCTCCAGCGGTTTTCACTCCACTATCTTTATTACAGTTTAACTGTAATGGCATTCACCGAAAAATCGCTGAGATCACACACTTCTTGAGCACACTTATTAGCACAAACAAACGGACGGCGAGAGCTTTTGTAGTGGCCAGCAGACAAGCATTATGCATTTCAGATTGTAAGAACGATGGTTCTTGTCTTGCAAGTTTACCCGTCCGGTTTCGTATTACAATTTGAATTCACCCATTGAGTATCTCACGGCCGCCTTTAACTTGTCGACGTCCACGCTTGCCATCCCTGAAATCTGAAAAACAGGTCGAATTGCTCCCTGTCTCAAGCCAGGGAAGAGCGCAAATCTCGGGGAATCCTACCACCCCATTATGTACTTTCTCCTGTCGCAAAAACGCTGGAGGCCCTTATTCACCCCACTCTTGTTGCACATGCGAAGCTAGAGCCTCACCAGCATGGCTTCAGGAAAATGCATAGTACCACCACTGCCCTCGATGCGATCACTACACGCATTCGTGATGGGCTAAATCAACGCCGTCCTTGTCACAGAACCATTCTGGTGGCAATTGACCTATCAAATGCTTTTGATAAGGTCAATCATTCAATGCTCTTAGCAAACCTGTTGAATGTGCATCTTCCTGCACAAGAGATTCGTTGGATTGCCAATTATCTAGCTGGTCGGCACTCCTTCACCGAGTTTCGAGGCAAACGTTCTAAGCTTAGGAAAATCAAATTAGGTGTTCCACAGGGAATCGAGGTGATTTCCTATGCTGGCGATTGCACCGTACTCGCTACAGGGAACGATAAGGACGAAATGCGCCTCCAAATTAATCGCTATCTAGGACGATTACAGGCATTTTTCCAAAGCCGAAACCTCACCATCTCTGAGTGCAAATCTGCGACTTTTCTAACCACTTGGCGGGAGGACATCAGATGGGAGATTGATATACGTATTGGCAACAATTCTGTTCCTACTGTAAAAAACCCCAAAATTCTCGGGCTTCACCTAGAGAACATGATGACATCTGCGAATCATGCAGCTTGTTTGTGAAAAAATGCGCAGTAGGAATAAAATCCTAAAAGCTCTAGCTGGTAGCACCTGGGGCAAAGATAAAGAAACTATGCTAGCTACTTATGAAGCGGTGGGTCGAGCGGCCGCTGGTTGCCTTCTGATGTCTGCCCAGGATCACTTACATCAGGAGACAAAATTGATGCCAATACGAAGAAGAAAAACAATGTCATGCATACTCCAGCGAGTTGCGGCACACACCGAGTTTCGAGTTTTTGTTGCTTTGTTTAAAAACAATGTCATCAACTTGGAAAAAATTGTAGGAAAATATGAACACGTCAAAATTACGTGTTGTTAGTAATAACGCCCTAACCGGCCATGTTAGTATTCCAGGGTTAAAAGCTATGAAGCTGAAATTTTACACAAATGCTTCTTTTTCCTGCACGCAGTTTGTATGTTTGAATCGGTAAAATCGGACAATGGGGTCATGGGGCTGCCATACAAACCCAACTCCCCAAATTAGGTTCTTATAAGGGCTGTGTGAAGTTAGCCAGTCATTTTTTTGAAATTAGGTCCTTTTGCTCGGTGAACCGTTTGTTCTACAGCGGCTACGTTTGTTCTTGATTGTTCGCCAATTAATATCGTTTGTTCTTTTCTAATTATTTAATTATAGCAACTTTAAAATTGTGAGTGTGAACTTAGCCAGTCATTTTTAAATATGGGTCGGAAAGGTATAGGTTTGATATCAATCGAAAGCCAGACGTTTGTTCATTTTGTAGGGCGTTTGTTCATCCTGGAAACGGAAGGATACAGGAATTATTAAGGAAAAAGAGATTAGTTTTGACGTCATCTTCACTCAACCAACGCCATCTACTCAGCTCAGCTGTACGATGATGGTGTGGATCTTGCATAAATTGTTCGCGGGACATTGATAAACCAATTATGTTTTTGTTTGTAGAAAGCCCTGAAGATGAGCCAATCCGGCTCGAAATATATAGGCTAAAATAAAAACTTTTGGTTTTATTCATCGGGTTAAAAACAGTGGGCAACACAAAAGTTGCATATATAAAAACTTTTCTATTTGTGTACCAAACTCAACCAAATTTCACACAAATGTGTTTCTACTGATAACACAAAACATATGTAAGAATGGATCAAATCGGACCATGGAGTCATGGGACTGCCATACCCGAATTGCATATTAAGGAGGTCTGCCAACAGCACAGAGTGGATAACCGTGTCGAACGCTTTCGACAGGTCAAACGCGACTAGGACAGTTCTGTCACAGGGCGGTTTCTGGTTGAGGGCATCATGGATGTGATGGGTGATCAGATCCAAAGCTGTTGTAGTACTATGCATCTTCCTGAAGCCATGCTGGTGAGAAGCTAGCTCAGCATGTGATACAAGGGTGGGGTGGATGAGTGCTTCGAGCGTCTTTGCAACGGGTGATAAAATCGTGATTGGACGGTAGGAATCGGCGAGTTTTGCGCTTTTACCGGGTTGTTTTAGAAGGGGGGTAATTCTACCCCTTTTCCAAAATTCAGGGATGACAAGCGTGGATATCGACAAGTTGAAAGCCATCGTGAGCTATTCGATGGCTGGAAGATCTAGGATCTGCGGTGGTTTTCTTGCCGAATCTGATGGCTACACTACCTTTGTATTTGGTTGGATGTGACAGGGCCGCGGACTGTAGCCCAAAGCTTGCTGACACCTTTCGAGAGGTCGCAGCTTTCAAGATGCTCGTTCCATTTTTCTTTCTTGTAGGTGTTGACTTACACACAACTTACATACAACTAGCCAATGAGACATATTTCTCGGTCCTCCCTATAATTAATTCGAAACTTTCGCACAGGAACACGAAGCTCCGCGTGTACAAAACGATCATCCGACCCGTGCTATGTTATGGCTGCGAAACATGGACCCTCACCCAAGCCTCCGAAATTTTGGTAGACCGATTCGAACGAAAGGTCCTTTGGCGAATTTTCGGGGCCGTTCGCGAGCGAGATCAATGGCGTATCCGGTACAACCATGAGTTGTATCAATTGTACGATGAGCTGGAAGTATCGAAAATCGTGAAGCTTCAACGTTTGCAATGGGCGGGGCATGTACAACGGATGGACGATAATCGCATGCCAAAGAAAGTGATGAACGCACAGCGAATTGACGGAGCGAGGTTGCGTGGACGACCGAGAGCTCGCTGGGAGAACTCCGTAGGTGAAGACGCCCACCAGCTGCTGGGCTTCCGAAACTGAAGGACAAGGTCACGTAACCACGACAATTGGAGGTGAACGATTCAGGCGGCCAAGGCCCGACGTCGGGCTATCGTGCCACATTGATGATGAGGTGTTGACTTGTCGATTTATTTCGGAGTTTAGCTCCTGAATTCTGGGGTCTGCCGGATTTGCGCGTCGTAAGTTGTCCCGTTCGTCGGCTAACCTTGCGGCAGTAGTTGGGAAATATGAAACATGAAACGGACGATCTCGCTGATCTTCTTGCGGATGCCATTGCAGTTAAACTGCAATATGGTGAGTGGGGTGTACACTGCTGCGGGGGTGCAGGTGTTAAACTTGAGCAAGTATGCCTTGTTGTATTGCTAGGGCTAGGGCCAGGAATGGCCGGAGATGGTGGTTAACCATTAGCTTGTGAACTAGGGCCTGGGGGCCGACCCGTATTCAGACACCCAGGAGCAACAAAAGACAACTTGTTACACTCACTCACTTTTTTCAAGCCGGAGCAATAAAAGTGACACCATTCTCTACAGCAGGTACATCTCAGAGACCTGGAATTGCCAAAGATATGTAAATTTCAGGACCTGGATTAGTTTCGATGCCGGCGCGGATTAATAGAATTGAGAGCAACCGCGCTGAGATGAAATGCTCCCAATTTGACGAAAAAACACATAGAACACTTCCACACACAACCCTCCTGCATCGAACCTCACAGCTCTTGCCATGGAGGGGTTTTGTGGCAACTCTTGGCCGTTTCTCGTTGAAAAACGAGTGTGGTCCGTCCGAAGAGGCTTGAAACTCCCGTATGGCAGCAGAGCTGCCATCGGAAATGGTCGCCAATAGGACCACACCAAAGCATTCATGAAGATTAATGTCGCGTTGGTCCCACTATACGTTTTCTCTGACATGTTCACGGACCGGTTTTCGCAGAAATGTAGTTTTTGAGTTATAAGCCAAGAAACGAAAAAAAGCTCAGACATTTTTGGGGTCATTTTTTGCGGTTGTGGACTTGTTCCGAAAGGAATTTAAATAAAAATGTTTCTGCGCCACTTCCTGCAATCAGAAACCACGTAATGCCAACACTATGAAACCAAGATGTTCAAGATCGCTACTTCTCTTATTCTTAGTAGAAACCAAACAAACTGAAAAACAGAAGAAAAGGTTTATGCTACGACATCCGTTCTCTCCACTGTACACTATGGTAGGTAGATGGTACAGCAAGTATCGATATGAATACAAAGAATATTCACCATATAAGAACGGAACCCGTAATAATTCTCTTTACTAACTAAAAATTATATAATGATTCATACATTATATTATTTTCTAAACATTAATGAGCCTTTTTGTTTAAATTTGCTGGCAATAAATGTATCCCTAAAATTATCCGTGGCGCTTTGGATGTTGGTAAAATGTTGTTTAGCAAAGTGTATCTCCCGAATCTTCTCCACTACTTCAAGGGCAACTTCACACTGGCGAATGGAACGTCGCATCATGTTCAGCTAAAACCCAGAGAATTTGAAAACAATCACATTATGCACATTTATATGAACTCACCCCGAGGGGTGCAGAACGCCCATCAACAAAAGTATAATCCGGCAAATTTATAAGGGGTCCAGATGCATTAGGGTTTTCAGTCAATCCACGATTTCTTCGCCATTGTTTACTTAAATGACAACATGATGAGGTCGTAAGCCTTCGTAAACTTCCTAAATCAAAAATTAGATATTACAATCGCCAAAATCATTAAAATTGATTGTTAATTACCTATTCTTGGTGTAAAATTCATTTTGATAACGAACCTGGTTATTTCGATAAGACAGCTCAAGTATAGGATAGATAACACGACAACAACCCGGATAACCCTTCGAGCAGTCGAGGAGAAGGAGAGGAAACATCACTTAAAAAGTGTGCCGAAAGCGCAAATTCATGGGAGAGAAAAATACAATAACAACACTGTTGAAGCAAAGCGATTTGACACAAGTAGAGTAACAGTACATCTCGATTCAAACAAAGTTCCATGCTTTGACAACCCACTTTTAAAGACAAAGAGAATGAAGAAGAATTCAACCAAGCGCGCACGAATTTTTGACACACTTTACTGTTAGATGCTTGCTCTCTCATGTATTAGATTCTCGGCACATTTTTGAGCTGTCACTTTGTATGGAATTCGTTACTTTCGCCCTCTCCTTCTATTAATGCCTGCTCTAAGGGATAACCTAACTTCCCATACAAAACTTAAGGTCCCTCTATATTAGCAGCCAAATGGCGACACGTGCAGCCAAATGGCTGCTGTCTTTCCGTCCAAACATGTCGCCATTTGGCTGTGCGTCCAGTTTTGATATTCAATATGGCAACTCAACGAACCGCTTTGACAGCCGCTTGTCAAAACGGGATATCCCTAGGCCACACATAAACCACGAGTCCATTCCATTCTGGATTCCATGAAATTAAATCGGCCTGTCTAAACGCGCCCAAGAACAAGATGAAAAACCATTTTTTTTAGAAGAGATTCGCGAGGAGCAAGGCAAGGAAAAATTAAATTTTCATATAAAAACCGGTTTTGTTCTCGCATTTCTGGGTACGTGTAGACAGGCCCAATGAAATGAAATGGATTGAATAAAGAACTAAAGGAGAAGCCCTAAAGTTGACTAATGGACTAATGCTACGCCATCTAGATATACAAGCCGGATTGTCGCGCAACTAAAATGAGTCTGTCACTGGCTATGATATGAACTGGATTGGAAATCATCATGTAGATGAGCGTACGTGTGTGTCTAGAAATTTTTTCTCCTCTTCCTCAGCGCCACCTCTCGTACACCCCTCGAGCAACCCACAAGATGTACGGCCGATGAATAGACTGTCAACAGTGTGGTTGTCATCCGATTCGCGCCAAGTGAACGCGGTGAATGTGAGTGGACAGTTTTTCCAAGTGAATTGTAAGAAATTGACTTAAACAGCGTAGGCCGTAAGGCTGCGAATTCGTTTTAATTTAAAAAAAAAAGCTAAGGGCTCCATTACACAGTCATATTTCTATTATAATATCTATTATGAAATAGAAATATTATCATATATATGACCGTGTAATGGCATTTCATAATAGATATTATCATATGTACTATAAAATATCATCATATCTAAACGTCAAAATAAAAATTCGTAACAATTCCGTGTTCTTTGCGTCTGGCGACCCAGGGACGTACCCAAAGAGGCTTTTTCTACCTGTTCTTCTTTCTAAGAATCAAATAGAGAGTAATAAGCGACCCGAAAAACGCACAATTCGCCATTATTTGATGCATTTCCGCGACTAAAGGAATAGGCCAATCAAAGAAGACATTATAGAGAACATCGAAGGGGGTGACGATTTTTTCTTCGGTATTTTGCTAGGAGTAGTTAGGAGGTACTAATTTTACTCGAAGCTGAGTGGTGCGCTAATGCGGGGAGGGGGGGGAGTAAAGGTGCAATTTTTTGTGTTTTGGGCTATATGTCGAAAACGGTGAGTCGCAGAGAAAAATGTTGTGAGTAAGCATTAAAGCTTTGTAAATGTCCTATTTATTTGTCCGTACTTGCTAACGGTTCTTCCAATATTGTTTATTAAAAGTCGAAAATTTTAAATTTTTTCAATTTTCTCTATTTACAAGGATAAAGACAAACGTTGTGATAAAGCGGTAGGGGAAGGGGGGGGGGGGTTGGTAGTGACTGTTTTTATTTCATGGATCCATAATGGATAGTTCGGAGTAAAACATACATAAACAATATCGGAAGAACCGTTAGGAGTTTTGCATATGTATGGGCAAATAAATAAGACATTTAGAAAGCTTTAATGTTTACCCACAACTTTTTCTCTACGACTCACCGTTTTCGAGATATAGCCCAACACACAAAAAATAGCACTAAATTGCACATTTAAACCCCCCTCCCCGCGTTAGCGCACCCCTCAGCACCGAGTAAAATTAGTAGCCTGACAACTCCTAACAAAACACTGAAGAAAAAAATCGTCCTCCTTCGATGTTCTCTACACCCGCTTTTTATGCGTTCATTGCTTGGCCTAGAAAACAAATTTTGTATTTGACACTTGAATAAACAATAGATATTATGATATAAATATGATGTAGTGTAATATGTAAAAATTTGATTTTCCATGATAGATATGATCATATCTATTATAATAGATATTATAATATAAATATGACTGTGTAATGGACCCCGAAAAAAGTTCATTTCAGAACATGAAGTGCATTGTGGCCGGGTGTTCCAGCGACCAACAGAGAAACACTATGAGTGTATCTTTTCACAGGTAATCGCGTGTGAGCCTACATTTCAGTAGTGATATGTGATTTTTTGTGTCAAAATTATAGTTTATCGCATTTTCATACATTTTTTCTTGAAAACAAGTGCGCGATTGTGTGGTTGACAGCCAATACAATAGACGAGTTTCCGTTCGTTTGAGTTCGTACCAGGTTCGTACCTTGTTCGTGCATATTTTGTACGAAGCAGGCACGAAAGGTTACAACGGAAATTCGTCTCGTCGATGTGCTCATGAACGTATCAATTTCTTACTGTTTCGGGGGCTCATCACATTGTTAGAGTTTTGCAAATTTTTTTTTGCAATTTTCGTGCAAAGTTTCGAGTCAATTTGATAATTAAACTGCTTTGATAAAATAATATGTTAATTCTTTCATAATGTAAACCGTTTCTTGCAGATTTCTAATTTATGAGGCGAACGCGCTGTATGGATAGACAAACTACAGTTAAGAGGTGTGTAGATTCCTAAAAGAGCTGTGGTTTGTACGAAACATTTTCGCAATGACGGCATATTTTGACTTGAGAAACGAACTGTGCTCAAAGAAAATGCATTTCCGGAGCTGAATCCGTCTGGTATTACGGTAAGTAAACAAATAAATTTAACCGACAGTAGTTGTATTGTTAAAATATAAATTGGTATGCATAAAGATTTATCGATTGTTTTTAGATGTCTAATGAGTCTATCGGCAAGCCAAATGCAGTTCAAGCAGGTTTAGGATCGTCACATGCAGGACGCGAGCCGTGAATCTGCGGGACAGTATCTTTGATATTGTCAATCAAGCACCCGAGCCCTATTCAAACATGTCACTACGTGCGGCATTTTCAAATGTCATCAATCGACTGGACGAACAGTATGGTGTGAAGCAAACGTTGATTCCTTGCGTGCTGCTTAGTGCATTGATAATTTTCCTCGGCGTGGCGACCTTCATGTATGTAACGATCAGTCTCGATTTGGCCAACACCATCAACGATCGAAATACTTTCTATCAGATATGCGACGATTCACACAGATAACGTGCATCGATGAGGAGGGTGTGAAAGGAGCTCTGGAGTTATTGAGGACCACAAATGTAAAGATATTACAGCACAGTTTAGTTTGGGTGCCAAGGAAATTGTTCGATTGATTCAGGCCACTCATCTGCATCTGAACTTTCGTCGAATGGTTCGCGATCTGCACAATGTCGAATATTTGATTCACCAAAATCCGCAGTGGAAAATAAGTGCAGTCGATGCAGACGGCACTGCATTGTCTTTTGATCAAGTATTGGCGTTGCGCGATGCTCAAGCCTACAGTTTTGCAATTTTGAATCCCCGCCTTCCGTTCACGTGTTCAGTGTACAATAAGCTACAGAAGTTCTTCTTTTATGTTGGACTCATCGGGCTAGCGGTTATAGTCGCCGCAGGAGTTAATCTGTATCTGAGGGACAAGTTGATTCCGCTGCATAAACGCCGAAGCATGGAGTGGGATTGGAATGAATGCAGCCTTAATCGCTTTAATTCCGCCAAAGCCGGTCCCAAGCCCGGTTATAAAAGGAAGAGGGAGGCGATTAACGAAATATAATTTATTTTCTACCCAGTCAAAATGTGACATTCGTAAGTATTATTCCCCTGGAGGAAATTAGTATAATGGTGAAAAACTTCCATACAAATTTGACAAAAGTTGTACTCGACCCAATAAAACAGACCTGAAGCCTTAGGGCTCTCTTCCACTGCAAGCGTAAACTTGAGCGGCGCGGCGCTCCAGCGGCAAAGCTTTCACAAAATGTGCGAAAAAAAGCTTTTACCAGTAAAAGGTATAAGCACACACAATATTCAGAAAGCTTTTCCATTGTATTGAATGGAATTTTTGTTTATTTTGCATAGTTACGCCATATTTTGCTTGGTTACGCCATTAAAATTCGGAAAAGCTTTAAACGCGGGAGCGCCGCGCCGCTCGAAGCAGGTAATGGACGGCAGGCGTTATTGATTCGTTACTCATATTCCCATTACACCGATATGAAAATCTTTTAAAAACTTAAACGTAATTTGCGGAAAACAAGAATTTCGATTTATGTATTTAGTCTTTATCTTTTTTTGCTTAGGGCTCCATTACACAGTCATATTTATATTATAATATGTATGTATGTCACATGCCTAAGCCTACTCGATTCATTCAGTATAAATTTTTAGACGTGCAATAAGCGAAATCAAGTAGGCTTAAGCATATTATAATAGCGACGTTTTTTTCGTATCGCGTGTAAGTCTGACTCGAAAAAAACGATCGAGGGTAACATCCCGGTTAAGACCAAACAGCTGACATTTGACAGTTTTTGTGTATCTTTGACTCGCTTTCGTCGGCTTATTTTTTAGATGTGGTGGATTTTATCACAAAAGATGATTATTTCTTTGCAAAATCTTTTCTCGTGATTAGAAAAACTCTCACATTTGGTTTGAAAAAACAAATTCCCTCATATTTCCCCTATGCGTCTGCCATCTACATTTGAGCTCTATCCCGTGTAGGGTAGTTGCACGGGTTAGCTTTACCTGGGTAAGTGTCATTTTTTTTTATATGAAGTTCTACCCAAACCTGCACGGGATAAACACAATAAAACGTCCCTAATATAAATATTACCAAATATGATTGTGTACTTGAGCCCTTAGTACCGAAATTGTTTGCATGCAGTTCATTAAAATCTATTTGGCAATTCAAATTTTTGCGCCAAATGTATGCCCCCATCGTATGAAAAACTTACGGCGCCTATGGTGTAGTTGGTAGTATGTGCGTTTTTTGTGATTGTGTTATAAAAACCTAGACAAAATTTTTCCTTGAAGACCTATCCAAGTCTACCTAATCCCAGGTCACTGGTTATGCAACTCAAGGAACGCCATGATTTAGGCTCAATACCGCCATAAGTCATGCTTCAAATAGATTAGACGCGTCAGCAGAAGCATCGGCATCGCGAAACGTCAAGCCCAATGCATTTTACATTGTTGGCAAAAATGTTGAGCAGAGGCTAATTACGGATTCCGCACAATAGGGGTGTAGGATATGTGTACACAGCACACATATCCTAAGTACCAAAAATAAACAAAACCATGACCCTCAGCAACAAATGTAAACAAAGTGTAAATACCTGACACAGAAATAGAATAAAGTATCTACAAGCCAATGCACTCTCCGCGCACGGGATATAGCGTTTCATAGATCACCACAATCCAAGTATGTATGTACAAGGTATACGTATATACATTGTATCTGTACGTAGACGCATTGTAAGAATTGTATCTTGACACCAAGCACGTTTCTGAAGGAAATGGCTTGAGTGACTTTTACCTCGCGGAAAAGTATGAAAGTGCAGTCTCAGCTAATTCGGGTCATCGATATTTGCACCTTGTTTCAATTGCTGATATTGATATTTTTGTAAGTTAGAATAAGTATAAATTGTAAGGAACAATATGATAATAAACACTTTAAGTTTTGAAATTGAAAGTGGCATTGCTGCCAAAATCTTTTCTTACAGTCAGCAGCGTACCATCTGCTATATTTACAAACATGGTACGTAGCAGCATTCAATAGAGTGCTAAAAATCAATTCGGCAGTCTTTTGCCTTTACATGAGCGGGGTTAAACGCTCCTAAAATATAATTAACTAATTACAAACATTATTTCCTTTTTATCCGTGTTCTTCACTACACGGCGATTCCGTTCCGTCCCACGTTCACTACAGGGGGGGGAAATTGACACTAGCGCCAAATACTGTTTTTTTTACTAGTTGGACCGGCTGACGATGACAGTGGAACGAATGTAAACAAATAAAATGTCTGTTTGTTTCATGGAATAGACAGCTAAACGGAAAGGAAAATCCGCTGTCATCCCATACAAACTGCATGGTCCGGTTTGAAACACAGCAAAAAAAAACATTCCACTTAAATGCGTTCCCTTTCTGTCAACGCTTATCAGCTGTTACAGGCCAAATACACCTGCAACTTGGTTGCTAACCTAGGTTGCAGGTACGTTACTACACACTTGCAACATTCCGGCAACCACGCCATTCACGTTCTTGCAACCTGGTACTGCAACCTGCAACATGCCTACAAACCACTTAATTTCCGGTTTTTTTGCGTGTTGCCAACTTAGGTTGGCAACCAAGTTGCAGGTGTATAAGGGCTGTTACACGTTCTGCAAATTCTCAAGAACATACTTGTCGCGTCGCGCGTTTATTTTTTGTGAAAACGTATTTCTTATATCATTTCAGTGTTTTTTAAGTGAAATCCAGTTACTGAGTGTGAGTTTGTGAAGTGAATTTCGCGCCTACATTTCAATGTTCCCTTTGTGTCAAATACATGGCCATTAGTGTCATTTCAAAAACTGAACCATTTGAGTTTGATTCGGGCCTATCCTTTAGTTCTTTAATCAATGGTTTGTTTATACTGGTTGCTGGAGCTGGTGGCTGTGAGTGGCACAGGTAAGTTAAAATCTCGTTGGGTGAATTCAGATTGTAAGACGGAACCGGACGGGTAAACTTGCAAGACAAGAGAGCTTTTGTAGTGGCCAGTAGACAAGCATTGTGCATTTCCCATTGTAAGAACGCGTCTTACGAAAGAAAAAAATCGTGACACGATTGTTTTTCTTTCGTAAGAATCGTACGATCGATAAGACGATTGCATCTACCAATAGTTCAGGCGTTCTGCAAAGACAATTAGCGCGCGTTTTACTTGCATTTTAATCTTGTCGACTCGTCACTTCATTGTACACTAACTTTGGAGCGTGCATGGCAACATTTATACATAATTGCTGTGTGATTATTGTTCGCCGGTCCGTGTTTTGATCGGATAGTGTGAAATGATCATACGATGGTTCTTGTCGTGCAATTTTACCCGTCCGGTCGTTTTCTTACAATTTGAATTCAGCCGTTGGTAAAGAGATAATAATAATAACCTAGCAATCATTAATCTTACAGAGGATGCCTTTCAACTGTATTTGGAAACTTGCTTGCCAGCGCTCGGCGACGTGTTTTGCGTCGCTCAAAGCTATCGTGCCGTGCAGTGCAGAGTCAAACACTTCTGGTTGAAATAGATTGGCTGCGTCAGCATCAGCATCGGCAGAGGCATCGGCATCAGCAGAAAAATTTCAATTTAGAACACACGCATTTGCCTTTGATGACCCACAATGACAATGAGCATTTTTCTGCTTCTGCCGCTGCTGTCAATGTGGGTCATCAAAGGCAAATGCGTGTGTTCTAAATTGAAATTTTTCTGCTGATGCCGATGCCTCTGCCGATGCTGATGCTGACGCAGCCAATCTATTTCAACTATTTGTCATTGGGCCGAATACACTCACGTTGAGGTTGTTGACGATTTGTTGGAATGCCTTGAGGGCTTGGTGTGGATGTGGTCGTGCTCAAATTAGATGAGGGAGCTTATAGAAGGATAGGAGATGTTTCGTATGGAATGGGACGAGTAATAAAATAAATAACAGGCGCGACAATCCAACATTGGACTAAGGCCGCAGGATGTGTTAGTGACATCCTATTTCCAAGATCTTATCTGCTTTTTTGCTTTTTTTTTTTTTTTTTATGAGGTAATGAGATCAGCATCACGCTCAGCAGTGTTATTTATCCCCATAAATGGGTACTCGTTTAACATCTGAGTGAGATCATAGTCTGTCACAAGCTCGTGAGTTCGAAAAACACAATGGAACACGGTGAGATTCGAACTCATGAGCCTGTGCACCAAAGGTGCGCGCACTAACCGCTCGACCAGCCAGACTACTGGGGACGAGTAATGAGAGACACATAATTCATGGGAGAGAAAAATAACGGAACAGCTAGTGACAGCCACGATATGGGCGTCGGTAATAATTATTTTAGGGGGCAATGATTTGGCGGGATATTTTTGAATTTATAGAATTAAATTTTATTGGTGAAATTCTTGTTAATAGTGAAAAACACTTTTTTGAACAGCATCATAGGTAACATCATAGGTAAAGGGCTGAATTCCCTTTCCAATCACAATATTGTCCAAATAATCTAAATGTCAGATAAACCATTTCTAAACATCTGCAAATTCGACAACCAATTCGAATAAAAAGAAGAAAGTTAATACGCGAACTTGACTAGGACGGTATATACACCCTATGGAAAAGGTACTATCTCCAAAAATGCTTTCTCTCTCTCTCTAGTTCCTGTCAGCCCCTTGTGGGGCATAGGGCATTAACCACGCCTACTCTCCACCTCGTTCTGTTTTGCGCCAACGGCGCTAGCTGCGACCATGTAAGATAGATGCACAGCGGTTGCACACCTTTCTGCACCGCTAAAAGAAGAAGAAGAAGAAGACCATGTAAGATTTAGCGTTTTCGCTTCGCTAGTTACCGATCTTCTCCATGTGTTCCGTGGCCGCCCAACACGGCGTCTTGCTCCGGATTCCTGTGGATTCCAGTTTAGAGCCTTTTTTGCGACGTTTTTGGGCCCTCTTCGGAAGGTGTGACCTATCCATTGCCACTTAAGTCTTTTGATCGAAGTGCTTATCCTTTCCTGGCCAGTTATAGTAAGGAGATCCTCGTTCGAAATGATCTCCGGCCAACGAATTTTTAGGATGCGCCGTAGACACTGATTAACAAAAGTTTGCAACTTATCAGTGATCTCTTTAGTCACCTTCCAGGTTGAACAGCCATATAGCAGAATGGATTTCACATTAGAATTAAAGACACGTATTTTGGTGCATTGTGTTGTTGTGTTTAATTAAAAGTTGATGTATTGCTCGATGTAAAGTTTATTTAATACTCACATGAATTATATTATTGACCTACCTTGTCACCTCGCACCCAACTCGCTTTCGTAATTCATTCACGGGTCGTCAGCAATTTTGCTAACGCCCGCTTACAATTTCATTGATACCTAAAAATATTAATATGCAATTAATATTATCTAGGTCATCAATGAAAGGGTGAATATCCGAATGGGAGTAAAGTGCATGGCGCTCGGTAAGTCCATTGCACTTAAAGTACGTGGTGCGTACATAGCGCATTGTACACAACATTCCCTACCCCTTGGAAAAAGTGACTTGTACAAGTCACAAGTACGGTGGTTACATAATACGAGTATGTTGTTGTGAAATGCGAGATGTATGCACCTTACAATTATTTTGTTTTTACTCATTATATATTTTTTGTTTTTTTTTTTTATTAACAATACAAAGTGTTATGGAAGACATGATGAAAGACATGATGAAATGTAATGTACATTTCTTGAATGGACGGGCGCCCAGAGTTTTTTGAAATAAGATATCTATTTCTATGATACATGAATCGATTTGCAATAAAGAACCTTTGAATTTATGTTTACAATTTTATTATCTAGCTAGGTGGTAATGTTTTACATACATATTATGATATAAAGAAATAAGAAGCTTACAATTAGTTTTTTTTTTGTTTGTTTTTCCATTTTTTTTATTGTTTTTTTTTTTGTATTTTTTTTTTTTGTATTTTTTTTTTTGCACACTGTATCATCTAATTATATAATCTTGGCGAATCTTATATCATGTAAATTACTAGTCTCTTCCTTTTTCGGTTTGTTATCAATATTGTCGGATTGACAGTTTTTAAGTTTGTTATCAATATTGTCGGATTGAAGGTTTTTCGGTTTGATATCAATATTTGCGGATTGGCAGCGCTGTTTAGGTGTTTCTACTGAAATCTGTACGTTTTGGTTTGGCCTTGAAATGTGTTTTCTTTTGAACTTAATTAAAGTATATGCTACAACGACTGTAACGCCAATTAGTGCTAGAGTCCCTACAGACAGCGAGGCTGCTGGAATGGTTTCGTCTTTATTCGTTGTACAATTTAAGCCGATTGTTGTGTACAGTTATATGCTTTTTGTTCTTTTTAATAGTAGTGTTAACGCTACTTGGTACATCAACTACAACATATGGGCCTGTCCACAGATCTGAAAGCGTGTGGTCCTTGGCGTTGTTTTTCAAGAGAACCTTTTCATTAAGGGCAAAATGAATTGGCCTTGAGTTTCGATCGTAATACTCCTTTGATTGCATTTTGCTACAGATAAGGTTTTCACGTGCGACCTTATGAAGGTGTTGCAGTTTGTATTGCAACATTATACAATAATTTTCGTGATCGTAGATAGGCTCCGGATCCCCCTTTAAATTTGTTGGAATACCAGCGCAGAAACCAAACAAACAGTCCATTGGCGTTAACTTGGTCCCCTCATGAGTACTGGTACAGTCAAACTTCTCTATAACGAACTTCCGTATAACGAATTTCTCTATATAACGAATTTACTTCGTAAATTCTGCATCTTCACGAAGTTTTCTGAAGAATTTAATCTCCATATAACGAATTTCTTTATAACGAATTTTTCTCTATAACGAATCCAGTTCCCAGTTCCAACTTGGTATTTTCAAGTATTTTCAACTTCTATATAACGATTTTTTTCTAATTAATTCCCCCAATGATTTTGTAACTAAGGGGAATACCCCATTAATACGGGAATCGAACAAAGCGGAATAAAACTAAAGACACTATAGGGATTCCCCGACTATGCATGTCAATCGTTCGACAATTTTACGTTGTAGTGACGGTTGTGAAGTGTTTAAGTTTTAAAATGTCTCCGCCAAGAAAAAGTTTTTCTATAAAAGAGAAAATTTTGATTATCGACGAACTGGAAAAGGGAGAATTAAAAAAGAAAGATATTGCCGCAAAGTTCCAGATATCGGCGAGTACTTTGTCGACGATTTTAAAGGACAAAGATAAAATCTTGGAGTTTAGAAATAGCGAAAAATGCAATTTTAAGCGTAAAAAGTGCCGTCCATGTAATTTCAATGAAATTGATGAAGCCATTCGGAAGTGGATCATTGCTGCCCGCCAAAAAAATCTACCTTTGTCCGGCCCGCTGATAAGAGAAAAGGCAAAAGAATTCGCGGAATCTTTGGGTTATTCGGAGTTTAAAGCCAGTACCGGGTGGTTGGATAAACTTAAACAACGCTATGGAATATCCGAAAAAAAAATGTGCGGGGAAAGCGCAGATGTGAATTTGCAGAATCGTGATGAGTGGGTCAACAATGTTTTGCCAAAATTACTGGAAAAATATGATGCAAACGATGTATTCAATGCCGATGAGACCGGCCTTTTCTTTAAATGTTTGCCAAACAAAACTCTCGCATTTAAAAACGAAAAGTGCTTCGGTGGCAAACGGAGCAAGGATCGGATTACGGTTATGGTGGCCTGCAATATGACGGGCACTGAGAAAATAAAATTGCTAGTTGTAGGAAAAAGCAAAAACCCACGGTGCTTTAAGGGCATTAAGTCATTAGATGCCGATTATGAATTCAATTCGCGGTCATGGATGACTTCTGAAATTTTCGAAAAATGGATTTTGAAGTTGGATAAACGATTTGGCAATGAAAAAAGAAAAGTTATATTTTTCGTAGACAATTGCACGGCCCATCCTAAAAGCGTTCAAAGCAAGTTGAAAAACATTGAACTTTCATATTTTCCACCCAATATGACATCGGTTCTTCAACCTATGGACCAGGGTATTATTTGTAACATAAAACATCATTTCAGAAAGCGAGTTTTGATGGAAATATTGAAACAAATGGATGATACGAAACCTCCTGTTTCCATAAATATTTTAGATGCTATTCGGTATTTAAATAAAGTTTGGACATTCGACGTTAAACAAGAAACGATTGTGA
The DNA here is from genome assembly GCA_949715475.1 of Microchrysa polita. Lineage (NCBI taxonomy): Eukaryota > Metazoa > Arthropoda > Insecta > Diptera > Stratiomyidae > Microchrysa > Microchrysa polita. The sequence goes on from OX454420.1 coordinate 42,512,699, forward strand.
ATTGTTACAGGAAGGCAGGCTTCATGAAAGGTTGCATTTCGATTCCAGACTGGGATCAAGATGACAATTTACCATTATCCGAGTTAAGAAAGTTGTGGACGTCACTTGGCAGCTCGTTTAAAGATGATCATTTAACACATGAGGATTTTGTTAATGTGGATAATGGAGTTGTTACCTCAGAGAGTCTATCCGATGAAGACATTCTACAGAGCATCCTTGAATCGCGATCAGTAGACTTAGGTAATTTAGTTATCCGTTAGCCTGTAAATATGGCATTTGCAAACCATTTCGTATGAATACTTATAGATTCGGATGGAGATGAGGAGGAAGAGCATTCTAAACCTACCAGGATATTGCCTACAATGTCAGATGTGTCTTCGTCAATCGCGGTCCTTCGAAATTTTATTGAGTTAACGGAAAACGTTCCTTCAAATGTGGCTGCGTCTCTCAATGTATTTGAAAATTACATTGAGAACGAGAAATGGAAAACGTTTATTCAAACTAAACTGCCAGATTTTTTTAAAAGAACCGAAAATTAATTTTTAGAACTTATTTGTGATGGATTAACATATTTTTTATTTGTTTTATTTTATGTACGAGTATTTATGTTTTGTTTTATAAATGAATATTTGGTGAATTTTTTATAATGTGATACTTATATAGACTACGAAAAATGAAGTACAAATATATAATATGTTTATATACACATGAACAAAAAAAATTTTTTCTCTATAACGAATTTTCTCTATAACGAAGCAATTGATGGGTCCCTTGCTGATTCGTTATAGAGAAGTTTGACTGTATTAGCTACGAATGCAGCAGTTCTCAAGAACTGATCCCAAGTTTGTGGGTTACCTTCTGTTACGGTTCGCAAGTAATCGCCTAGCGGATGATGAGTTCTTTCCAATGATCCGTTGGTTTGGGGGTGATATGCTGAAGTATTTAACTTTTTGATTTTAAGTAATTTGCAAGTATTTTGAAATACTTCACTCATAAAGTTACTACCCTGGTCCGTGAGAATTTTTTTGGGGATTAAATATCTAGTTATAATTTGGTCGAAAAATGTCCTAGCTACGAGCTCTGCATCTACTCCCGTTAAAGGATACCAGTCAACGTATTTGGTCAGGTCATCTTGGAACGTAAGGATATAGCTATTTCCTGAATGCGTTGTTTTTAGAGGACCTACTATATCTAAAAACACTTTGTCAAAAGGCTTCTTGGGAGTATCTGTTACCTTAAGAGGCATACGAAACTCTCTACTTGTTTTACACTTCTGACATTTAGGACACTTTTTTATGTACGCTTTTATATATTTTAGCATACCTTTCCAAGCATATTTCCTGTGTATCCTTTTATATGTCTTTATAACTCCCTGGTGACCTCCAAATGGTGAGTCGTGATAATCACTTAAGATTATTTGTTTTTCCTCCGGATTTATTATTATCTCACGTACTACTTCAAATTCTTCTTCATCAACCGTACTATCAGTATCTGCATCACTAGTATCAGAATTCCTTGCTTCAATTTCGGGTGTTTTATTCCCTTCATTAGTCTTGGTTTGTGCACGTGTCAAAACTAAACATTTTGATTCAAATGAACCTTTACTCTCTACGGCACAGACATTATCTAATTTTGAAGTAGCGATTTCCTGGCATTCTGGCACCATACGGCTTAAAGCATCTGTATTTGTATTGGACCTTCCGGGCTTATACTCAATGTCAAAGTCATATTCCGCCAGTTTCAACTGAAACCGTAGAAGTCGTGAGCCGGGATCTTTCGACTTGTAAATACCTTTCAAGGGTTGATGATCGGTAAATACAGCGAACTTTCGGCCCAAAAGGTAACTTCGGAAGTTTCGAACCGCCCATACAATCGCAAGAAACTCCTTTTCGGTGGTAGAGTACCTCCGCTCTGCTTTATTAAAAAGACGGCTAGCATATGCAATTGGTTTATCCTTGCCGGGATCACCTTGCGAGAGAACCGCGCCCAATGCATCGCCGCTAGCGTCTGTGGTGAGAATGAACGCTTTTTCAAAATCCGGATATATGAGAATTGGGGGTGAGATGAGAGCTTCTTTAATTCTTCGAAAAGCCTCATCGCACTTCGTGGACCAAATAAACTTGTTTTCTTTTCGGAGTAGGTTGGTTATAGGTTTGACAATGTTGGAAAACTGAGGAATAAATTTACGATAGTAGTTTGCCAGCCCGAGAAATGATTGTACTTGCCTAACTGTTCTTGGCGCAGGATAATTCTGTACACAAGAAATTTTAGCGTCATCTGGCAAGGCACCTTCGCTAGTACATTTATGTCCAAGATAAATAACTTCTCTTCGTAGAAATTGGCATTTTGAAGGTTATAACTTTAAGCGATTGTATCGTAGTCTTTCCAGTACCTGCTCGAGTTTCCTGTTATGATCTTCTAAATTTTTACCATGGATGACTATGTCGTCCAGGTATACAAAGCATTCCAAGCCTTGCAAACCTGTAAGTACATAGTTCATCAGGCGTAGGAAAGTTGCGGGAGCTCCTTTAAGACCAAAAGGCATCCGCTTGAATTCGAAATGACCATGAGCAGTACTGAATGCAGTTTTGGGTGCATTTTTAGGATCTATCAGGACCTGATGATAGCCACTAGCTAAGTCAAGGGTAGTAAAGTATCGAGAATTTCCTAGTTGGTCCAGAATATCCTCGATACGAGGCAGAGGAAATGCATCGCCGATGGTCTTTTCATTGAGTTTGCGAAAATCAATGACCACTCGCCAACGCTTTTCTCCATCTGCTCCTGGTTTTTTAGGAACTACGAAAAGTGGGGAGTTCCACGGGCTCTTGCTTGGTGCTACTATATCATTTACAAGCATTTCCGCTACATGGGACTGAATTATATTTTTGTGTGCTTCTGGGAGCCTATAATTTTTCTGGTTTATGGGAGCCGTGTTCTCAAAAATGGGAATGGAGTGCTTTAGGGCTTTGGTGAAAGTCATTTTGTCACCCTCTAGGTAAAAAAGATCATTAAATTTACGACATATTTCAAGAATTGACGCCTTTTCCTCCTTGTTTAAGGTTGGTTCTAAGCTTAATTCTTCAAATAGTCTTTGAATTCTTTTATTGTGGTCTCCTCCTTTGGTGCAAGTGTAAAAACAGGATTTATTTTGAATTGGGGAATTCGTAGTAGTTGCTTTCACTTTTAGTTCTTGCTTTTCATTTAAGCAATTTTCTGTGGAAGTCAACAAGTACGTTTCGAACTCTTTATGTGGGAGAAGTTAAAGAGTGATCTCATGCAATTTGACGTTGATGTCGTTTGCATTTAGCAAGCCAATAACTGTATACCCATTGTGGGACGTTAGCACTGCACTCGCCAAATAGACTTGATCTGTAATTTCACTTGCAAGACACACCGAGTCTTCATTTAAGTTTAGGGGAATGCTTATCGCCATTTTGCATCTTGGTGGTATTTGAATTGGATTTTTAAAATAAACCCTTTTTATTCTTACCCCTTTTGGCTCGGACGATTTTTCTAATTCCACCATACTTAATTTAGATTGGTTGCTTTCTGTCGATTCACAAAATTTTACAACAACGTCAGCCTTGTTTTGTCCTGCGCAAAACTTTAGCTCCCTTCTTGGACCATCGATACAACAATGCTTTGATAAAAAGTCATTGCCTATCAGCCCATCCTCTGGGATAGAAACTTCATCATCCACTACTTGAAAGTTACAATCGAAGTAACTATCAAGAGTGAATACTCCTCTACAACTGCCAAGCGTTTTACCCTTGCCAAATGCGGTGCTAAGTGTTGTAGATGGTGGTTTGATTTCGGTATTGTTAGTTATTACCTTACTTTTCAGAAGACTAACTTCAGCTCCTGTATCTACCATCAATTTAACTGTTGGGCTGGACGCAATATTCAAAGGTAACTCAACAATTGGTGATTTAGAAGTTTCTATTATTTGATTTGTCTTATTACTATCGTTAATTTTCTCCTTAAAATCGGTGAGTCTGTCTGTTGCTGTCTCGGGGAGTTTTAAAACAGCCTTTGCCCGTTTCCCGAATTTTGGCACCCAGACTGTTCCCATTTTTTCCTGAACATACAATTGTCTGCGAGATGCCCCTTTCGGCCACAAAAATCACAAGTATTTCTCAACATATTTACCTGGCGGCTACCCGGGTTAGATTGATTGAAATTTGGTTTATCACAACTACGTGCGTCATGACCATATTTCTTACAACGATTGCAGAAGGGAGTATTCTTCCTTTTAATGCATTCATCGTAAGTATGTCCCATGTTGTTGCAAAAACTACACTTTGTTTTGTATAGCAAATCACTAGAGCGTCGATGTTGATTCAGACCAGCTTTTTCGATCTCTGATAAACCCGATTGATAAGAAGGGAAATGTGATTGGTTGTCTATTGGATATTGATTAGCAAAATTTGTTGGTACCTGTGGAGCAAAATTCGAGAATTGAGGAGAGTTTTGGGGACCACTTGTGTTATAATTGGGAGAAAACTGAGAAGTGTGTATAAAGCCATTTGTACTGAAATTGGGCGAAAAACTTGAAAATTGAGGCGAGTTTGTATTGAAATTAGGAGAAAAATTCGACAGATGAGGCGAGTTTGCAAAAGCACTTGCAGTGAAATTAGGAGTGTAATAATGGGGTGAGCTCGCAAAACTACTCGCATTATTATTAATAAAATTCGAACGCATTAATGGGTTATTAGGGTGCTCTTGGCTCTGCTGAAACTATACTGTTCCTTGTTGCAGTCTTTCCATATCGAGCGCCTCCCTCACTAATACTTCCAAATTAACGTCCTTTAGCGTCAGAAGATACCCGCTCAGATGTGGACTACTAACTCCACCCTTCACAGAATTTATCGCGAAATCTTCTAATTGTTTCGCGATTTCTTTATTCGACACATCACCATATTTTATACATGCTGCTTCTTTACACTGTGCAAGTAGATTCCTCACTCTCGTCACAAATGATATTAAATTTTCACTCGGAATTTGTTTACAGGTAATTAATTTGTTAGCTAATTCCTGATACGTTTCCCTGGGCAAGTAAGTGTTATACAGAAGCTCCTGTAAATCTTTGAAGCTTTTTATTGTACTGCTTGTGTACAATTGGTAAGCCTCACCTCGAAGGCGAGTGGGTACCAATTTCAGGAAAACCATCTCTTCCTCACTATCAAGGCACTCTAACACTTGTGCACAGCAACCCAAAAAAGTTTGTAGTTCTACAACAATTTTAGAATGACGTTCTCCCGTAAAAATTGGCACTAATTGCGCAGTCAATTTTGCGACTTTTTCAAAATTCGTCATTTTACTGCCCACAGCACTGCCATCAACACTTGTTTCGGAATTTTTTGTGGACATAACACCTTTATCCGAATCCGAATCCGTTTCAGAATTAAAACTTAAAAAATTTAACCTTAAACTACTATCACTTAACTTAGCACTACTTCTAAAACTATTTTCGAAGCTCGTGTTCGAATTTTGCGGCAGTGAAAAATCGCGTATTTGCGAGCGGAAAAGATCGCTTTCTTTTTTAATGTTTCTAATCGCGCACTGTCTTTCTTTGGACGATAGCTTTAATTGTTTATCAATTCTTTTTAAAATTATCGAATCTATATCACCGCTGTTCTGCACTTCATCAAAAATACTATTTAAATGAGTTGAACTCACCGATTTCGATATTTTCCGGTTCCCTAGTTGCAGGAATGACTCCTACTCCTGTTGTTCTGGACGAGTCTCCCTCGATGTTGACTCCGGGTTCATAAATCCAAATTAGCTCGATTAGAGATAATGTAGCGGTTTCGTTGTAGTAGTTACTGTGGTTGCAGGCTGCGAGTAGTTGTGGTGGTTGTAGTTGTCGGCTTTGGTGTTGTGGTCGTAGTTGTAGTAATTACTGTGGTTGCAGGCTGCGAGTAGTTGTGGTGGTTGTAGTTGTCGGCTTTGGTGTTGTGGTCGTAGTTGTAGTAGTTACTGTGGTTGCAGGCTGCGAGTAGTTGTGGTGGTTGTAGTTGTCGGCTTTGGTGGTAGCTGATTCCTGGTGGTAGCTGACGTTCACGTGCCGATATCTTTGTAACGCCTGCGTATAGAAATGAAACTTTATTACAAATATCGAGACACCAACAAATTAGGTTCGTAGATTCTCCTCGGATCTCCGCCGAAATAACCCTTTATGTTTAAATGTTGCGTTGATGAGATCCTTTACCAGAGGAGAACTACCGGCTGCGCCAAATGTTGTGTTTAATTAAAAGTTGATGTATTGCTCGATGTAAAGTTTATTTACTACTCACATGAATTATATTATTGACCTACCTTGTCACCTCGCACCCAACTCGCTTTCGTAATTCATTCACGGGTCGTCAGCAATTTTGCTAACGCCCGCTTACAATTTCATTGATACCTAGAAATATTAATATGCAATTAATATTATCTAGGTCATCAATGAAAGGGTGAATATCCGAATGGGAGTAAAGTGCATGGCGCTTGGTAAGTCCATTGCACTTAAAGTACGTGGTGCGTACATAGCGCATTGTACACAACATTCCCTACCCCTTGGAAAAAGTGACTTGTACAAGTCACAAGTACGGTGGTTACATAATACGAGTATATTGTTGTGAAATGCGAGATTTATGCACCTTACAATTATTTTGTTTTTACTCATTATATATTTTTTCATTTTTTTTATTAACAATACAAAGTGTTATGGAAGACATATGATACATTACATTTTTTGAATGGACGGGCGCCCAGAGTTTTTTTAAATAAGATATCTATTTCTATGATACATGAATCGATTTGCAATAAAGAACCTTTGAATTTATGCTTACAATTTTATTATCTCGCTAGGTGGTAAAGTTTTACATACATATTATGATATAAAGAAATAAGAAGCTTACAATTAGTTTTTTTTTGTTTGTTTTTACATTTTTTTTTGTATTTTTTTTTTGTACACTGTATCATCTAATTATATAATCTTGGCGAATCTTATATCATGTAAATTACTAGTCTCTTCCTTTTTCGGTTTGTTATCAATATTGTCGGATTGACAGTTTTTCGGTTTGTTATCAATATTGTCGGATTGAAGGTTTTTCGGTTTGATATCAATATTTTCGGATTGGCAGTGCTGTTTAGGTGTTTCTACGGAAATCTGTATGTTTTGGTATGGCCTTGAAATGTTTTTTCTTTTGATTTATTATTCTCTCACGTACTACTTCAAATTCTTCTTCATCAACCGTACTATCAGTATCTGCATCGCTAGTATCAGAATTCCTTGCTTCAATTTCGGGTGTTTTATTCCCTTCATTAGTCTTGGTTTGTGCACGTGTCAAAACTAAACATTTTGATTCAAATGAACCTTTACTCTCTACGGCACAGACATTATCTAATTTTGAAGTAGCGATTTCCTGGCATTCTGGCACCATACGGCTTAAAGCATCTGCATTTGTATTGGACCTTCCGGGCTTATACTCAATGTCAAAGTCATATTCCGCCAGTTTCAACTGAAACCGTAGAAGTCGTGAGCCGGGATCTTTCGACTTGTAAATACCTTTCAAGGGTTGATGATCGGTAAATACAGCGAACTTTCGGCCCAAAAGGTAACTTCGGAAGTTTCGAACCGCCCATACAATCGCAAGAAACTCCTTTTCGGTGGTAGAGTACCTCCGCTCTGCTTTATTAAAAAGACGGCTAGCATATGCAATTGGTTTATCCTTGCCGGGATCACCTTGCGAGAGAACCGCGCCCAATGCATCGCCGCTAGCGTCTGTGGTGAGAATGAACGCTTTTTCAAAATCCGGATATATGAGAATTGGGGGGGTGAGATGAGAGCTTCCTTAATTCTTCGAAAAGCCTCATCACACTTCGTGGACCAAATAAACTTGCTTTCTTTTCGGAGTAGGTTGGTTATAGGTTTGACAATGTTGGAAAACTGAGGAATAAATTTACGATAGTAGTTCGCCAACCCGCGAAATGATTGTACTTGCCTAACTGTTCTTGGCGCAGGATAATTCTGTACACAAGAAATTTTAGCGTCATCTGGCAAGGCACCTTCGCTAGTACATTTATGTCCAAGATAAATAACTTCTCTTCGTAGAAATTGGCATTTTGAAGGTTGTAACTTTAAGCGATTGTATCGTAGTCTTTCCAGTACCTGCTCGAGTTTCCTGTTATGATCTTCTAAATTTTTACCATGGATGACTATGTCGTCCAGGTATACAAAGCATTCCAAGCCTTGCAAACCTGTAAGTACATAGTTCATCAGGCGTTCGAAAGTTGCGGGAGCTCCTTTAAGACCAAAAGGCATCCGCTTGAATTCGAAATGACCATGAGCAGTACTGAATGCAGTTTTGGGTGCATCTTTAGGATCTATCAGGACCTGATGATAGCCACTAGCTAAGTCAAGGGTAGTAAAGTATCGAGAATTTCCTAGTTGGTCCAGAATATCCTCGATACGAGGCAGAGGAAATGCATCGCCGATGGTCTTTTCATTGAGTTGGCGAAAATCAATGACCACTCGCCAACGCTTTTCTCCATCTGCTCCTGGTTTTTTAGGAACTACGAGAAGTGGGGAGTTCCACGGGCTCTTGCTTGGTGCTACTATATCATTTACAAGCATTTCCGCTACATGGGACTGAATTATATTTTTGTGTGCTTCTGGGAGCCTATAATTTTTCTGGTTTATGGGAGCCGTGTTCTCAAAAATGGGAATGGAGTGCTTTAGGGCTTTGGTGAAAGTCATTTTGTCACCCTCTAGGTAAAAAAGATCATTAAATTTACGACATATTTCAAGAATTGACGCCTTTTCCTCCTTGTTTAAGGTTGGTTCTAAGCTTAATTCTTCAAATAGTCTTTGAATTCTTTTATTGTGGTCTCCTCCTTTGGTGCAAGTGTAAAAACAGGATTTATTTTGAATTGGGGAATTCGTAGTAGTTGCTTTCACTTTTAGTTCTTGCTTTTCATTTAAGCAATTTTCTGTGGAAGTCAACAAGTACGTTTCGAACTCTTTATGTGGGAGAAGTTAAAGAGTGATCTCATGCAATTTGACGTTGATGTCGTTTGCATTTAGCAAGCCAATAACTGTATACCCATTGTGGGACGTTAGCACTGCACTCGCCAAATAGACTTGATCTGTAATTTCACTTGCAAGACACACCGAGTCTTCATTTAAGTTTAGGGGAATGCTTATCGCCATTTTGCATCTTGGTGGTATTTGAATTGGATTTTTAAAATAAACCCTTTTTATTCTTACCCCTTTTGGCTCGGACGATTTTTCTAATTCCACCATACTTAATTTAGATTGGTTGCTTTCTGTCGATTCACAAAATTTTACAACAACGTCAGCCTTGTTTTGTCCTGCGCAAAACTTTAGCTCACTTCTTGGACCATCGATACAACAATGCTTTGATAAAAAGTCATTGCCTATCAGCCCATCCTCTGGGATAGAAACTTCATCATCCACTACTTGAAAGTTACAATCGAAGTAACTATCAAGAGTGAATACTCCTCTACAACTGCCAAGCGTTTTACCCTTGCCAAATGCGGTGCTAAGTGTTGTAGATGGTGGTTTGATTTCGGTATTATTAGTTATTACCTTACTTTTCAGAAGACTAACTTCAGCTCCTGTATCTACCATCAATTTAACTGTTGGGCTGGACGCAATATTCAAAGGTAACTCAACAATTGGTGATTTAGAAGTTTCTATTATTTGATTTGTCTTATTACTATCGTTAATTTTCCCCTTAAAATCGGTGAGTCTGTCTGTTGCTGTCTCGGGGAGTTTTAAGACAGCCTTTGTCCGTTTCCCGAATTTTGGCACCCAGACTGTTCCCATTTTTTCCTGAACATACAATTGTCTGCGAGATGCCCCTTTCGGCCACAAAAATCACAAGTATTTCTCAACATATTTACCTGGCGGCTACCCGGGTTTGATTGATTGAAATTTGGTTTATCACAACTACGTGCGTCATGACCATATTTCTTACAACGATTGCAGAAGGGAGTATTCTTCCTTTTAATGCATTCATCGTAAGTATGTCCCGTGTTGTTGCAAAAACTACACTTTGTTTTGTATAGCAAATCACTAGAGCGTCGATGTTGATTCAGACCAGCTTTTTCGATCTCTGATAAACCCGATTGATAAGAAGGGAAATGTGATTGATTGTCTATTGGATATTGATTAGCAAAATTTGTTGGTACCTGTGGAGCAAAATTCGAGAATTGAGGAGAGTTTTGGGGACCACTTGTGTTATAATTGGGAGAAAACTGAGAAGTGTGTATAAAGCCATTTGTACTGAAATTGGGCGAAAAACTTGAAAATTGAGGCGAGTATGTATTGAAATTAGGAGAAAAATTCGACGGATGAGGCGAGTTTGCAAAAGCACTTGCAGTGAAATTAGATAGATAGATAGATAGATAAGTTTATTTCATAATTAATTAGAAATTTACAGTAAAATTCACAAATCCAAATCTTAAATGCTATGAAATATTGGAACATTTGATATTCTAATACAAAATACTTTTTAGGAGTCAATTTTCAATTGAGTGTCGTGGGGTGCGGATCTCTTTTTTGACAATACCAAGTATTTTTTATATCTTTTTTCAAAATGAAATGTCCCGCCTGTTTGGAAAAGATTGAAAGAAGTAATTCTTCTAAAATTGTGTGCGGTGATTGTTCGTGCCTATTTCACTTATCGTGCGTTAAATTGACAGTGGCAGATGTAAATTTTTACCAAAATACTGGAAAATCATTCCGCTGTGATAAGTGCACGGTACTTCGTCGCAGGTCTATGCGCGGGCCGGAGGCAACGGACAGCACCAGTCATTTGATTAACAAAAGTTCAGTGAACCAATCTAACGATAACATCACATCGGCTGCGGACAACTCGAATAATGCTGAAGACCATTGCACGCTCCAAATGATTTATTTAAAGCTTACGAAGATTGAAGAGACGAATATGCGTTTTCTAGCAATGATCAATGAGCTTAAGACTGAAAATGCTGAGTTAAAGTCAAAAATATCATCTCTGGAAAGCAAATGCAACTGGCAGCAACAATAACATCTACAAAATTGCATTGAAATTGTCGGAATGCCGAATGTTAACGATAGCAATGCACTTGTTACGGCGAAACGAATTTTTAACACAGCGTTGTATATTGAAGTGTCAGACTCCAACATCGATAAGTGTTATACTAGGCAAATGTATTCTAAAGGCAACGCAAATAACACCTTGCTAAAGTCTGTAATTTGCGTTAAATTCTCTGACTACGATTTGAAGCGAAAAATCATGAGTGCTAAAGCCAAGAGGAAAAAGGAACTAATTTCAACGAGCGACGGCAACATCATCGGCGGAGCGAATCAAGGTGGCGGTAATAGCAATCAATGTAGTAGTAAGATATATATCAATGATGCTCTTACGAGTTACACTAAAGCTCTCTTTATGCAAGCAAAAGCTCTTTGTAAACAGAAAAATGTTAAATTTGTTTGGTTTAAAAATAACCATATTTATGTAAAAAAGGTTGAAGGTGGAAAAGTCATGTCAATTAAATCGTTTACTGATCTTTCATTAATTTAGCTGTATTTATATGTGGCTGAATGAATGTTAATGACGACTTAATAGACGATTTTTCCATCCTTGAACCAAAGCAAGCTAACATCGAAGCCATTAATTCAAATAGCTCTTATTGTGTAGATAAGCTTTTCATCGTACACCAGAATGTTAGGAGTTTGAGAGAAAATTTTTCCTCGTTATTAACCCATATTGAAACTTTTGCAAACGCTCCAGATGTTATTGTTATATCGGAAATCTGGGTGTATGGCTTTGAGATAAAAGATTACAGCTTACCTGGCTATACATTTTATGCGAATACAAATGAGAATTATGCAGCAGGTGGAGTAGGGTGCTTTCTTAAAAGTTGTTATGTTGTTAAAGAAATTAAATGCGTTGAGTTCTTGAGCGCAGACGTGTTGCAAGTTTCGTTCGAAGTAAACAATACGGAGTTTGTTATTTTATGTTTTTATAGATTGCATAAATATAATGCGGTGATGTACATTGAGGAATTTTCGAGATTATTGGATAATCAAAGATCTAGTAATCTAATTATATCAGGAGACTTCAATCTTAATTTATTAAGCGAATGTGAAGCTATAACCAATTATCTAGCTCTCCTAGCGGCACATGGCCTAAATAGTTTTATTAATGAACCAACAAGATTGTCTTCCGGGACGTGTTTGGACCATTTTTATGGCAGATTGGCTTGTATTTCGGTGGATTCCTGTGAAATATGTCTATTCAATTTCGGCATAACGGATCACCATATGATCGGCTTACTTGTAAACATCGGGATTAAAAAGGTCTCCAAACCTACGGATAAATCTATATTTAAAACCAAAATTGATTTTTCTAAGCTAAAAAATAAATTATTTGCTGAGTCATGGTATGGTGCTTACGAAGCGAATGATTCTTCAACGGCATATTCAGTTTTTATTAATTGTCTTTGTGGTCATATTTCGGATTGTACACTTAAATTGCCGGTGAAGAGTAACTCAAAAAGACTAAAGCCTTGGATTTCTAGCAAACTTTTAAAAAAAGTTAAACTTAAAAACAAGCTTAGAAATAAACTGAGCAAGCATCCTAACAATCGGACGCTACAGACTAAGGTAAAAAAATTATGCAAAGAGCTCAAAAAATCTATACCGCAATGTCGAGATGAATATTTCAAAAACCGTCTTAATTATATGAAGGGAAATATTAGGGAGGAATGGCGAGTTATCAATAATATTTTGAATCAGCCTAGCCGGAACAATGTACCTAATAAACTCCTGATCGATGGCCGCATAATTTCGGATAAATACGGTATTGCGAATACGTTTAATGGCTACTTTACGTCCATTGGGTGTAATCTGCCCGTTGTAGCTACCTCTAGCTGCAACTTGTGTTCGAGGATAAGAAATAGCGTTAACATCCATGAATCTAGTTTTGCATTCCAACCAATAACTCCTCTAGAAATCTTGAAGACAATTGGCTCTCTAAAAAAATCTAACTCATGCGGCTTTGATGGAATTTCAAGCGTTATTTTGAAACAAATAGGTTGTTTCATTATAGATATTTTGGCGGTTATTTTCAATCGAAGCATATTTTCAGGGGTTTTTCTTGATGGTCTTAAATGTGCAGATGTACTACCATTGTACAAAAAAGGCGATACTTTGGATATGAACAACTACAGACCGATCTCACTACTTCCAGTTTTGAGTAAAGTTTTCGAAAAAATTGTCAAGAAACGTGTAGTATCTTTCCTAAATTCGTCCAAATTCTTCAGTCCCTTACAATTTGGATTCCAACAAGGTAAATCAACTGAAGATGCCCTTCTACACTTTTGTTCTAGAATTTTTACTAATATTGACAGAAATAAACTCACGGCTGGTTTGTTTGTGGATATTTCCAAAGCATTCGATATGGTTAACCATAACATCCTTCTGAATAAACTTGAACGAGCAGGGTTCCGTGGCTTTTTTCTCAACTGGTTTAAGTCTTATCTAGCAAATAGACCACAAAGAGTCAAGATTGATGATACAAGAAGTGAAATGAAATTTTTGCATATGGGTGTTCCGCAAGGCTCTGTTTTGGGTCCGATCTTATTTCTAGTTTATATCAATTCTTTGTTTTCCCAAAATTTTAGGGGCGCTCTAACTGCATTTGCTGATGATGTCGGCTGTACATATGCTTCTAAAAGTATGTTGAACTTAACTGCCGATTTAAATTGGGATCTTAATTTATTTAGAATCTGGTTTGCAGAGCATGGCTTAACTATAAGTTCCAAAACCAAAATAATGTTCTTTAGTTTATCGACATTCTTTGCGAATAATTCTGAGTTTTGGTTCCATTTTCCGGATTGCCAACGTTTTAAGCTAAATGGTTGCTCTTGTAGCTCTACTCGATCCTCATCAATGACTGACGATACCGTTACATGCAGTGATAAATGTTTTGAGCTAGAAATTGTTAATGAATTTAAATACTTGGGACTAACTCTAGACTCTAGATTATCATTTGCTAACCATATTCATGACTTAGGTAAATATTTTCGCTGCACTCTCAGGTATTTTTATTATTTGAGGCAACTTTGTACCGATGCGTTACTGAAGAGAATTTATTTTGGTATCTTTCATTCCAAACTGCAGTATGGTATTGCTTGTTGGGGTGGAGCTTACTCAAATAAAATACAGTCACTTCTAATTTTACAAAAAAATGTCATTAGAATCATATCCAAGAAACCCAGAAGACATCCTAGTTTTGCGTTATTCAATAATCTGAATATTCTTCCTGTACGTCATTTGTACTGTTATACAGTTTTGAAAATTTTCTTTGCTAGATCTGGAAATCTTAATTTTAGACTTATATCTGAATACAACCTTCGTACTAACTTGGCGCATGTGGTAACAGTCCCATTTTCACGAACCACCGCATTTCGAAACTATTTCCTAGTCTCCTCCTGCAGGCTATTTAATAAACTCCCACAGTGTATTCGATCAGTTACATCATCTGGAAGGTTTCTCAAATGTGTCAAAAATTGGTTGTTTGAATATGACTATGTTAATTTAGAAACAATTTTCTCTGGCATCCTGGTGTAAAATAAGCCCTATATATAAACTACTTATGATAAATTTGCTGTTATCTGGATTTGAACTGATAGTTCCATAATTTTTTTTTATTTTTTGTTTTTAATTTTGTATCTACATTCAATATTGAAGATCACCCCACATTCTCAATAGTTTTTTTTTACATTACGTAGTTTACCTTTAGGAGTGTAATAATGGGGTGAGCTCGGAAAACTACTTGCACTATTATTAATAAAATTCGAACGCATTAATGGGTTATTAGGGTGCTCTTGGCTCTGCTGAAAGTATACTGTTCCTTGTTGCAGTCTTTCCATATCGAGCGCCTCCCTCACTAATTCTTCCAAACTAACGTCCTTTAGCGTCAGAAGATACGCGCTCAGATGTGGACTACTAACTCCACCCTTCAGAATTTATCGCGAAATCTTATAATTGTTTCGCGATTTCTTTATTCGACACATCACCATATTTTATACATGCTGCTTCTTTACACTGTGCAAGTAGATTCCTCACTCTCGTCACAAATGATATTAAATTTTCACTCGGAATTTGTTTACAGGTAATTAATTTGTTAGTTAATTCCTGATACGTTTCCCTGGGCAAGTAAGTGTTATACAGAAGCTCCTGTAAATCTTTGAAGCTTTTTATTGTACTGCTTGTGTACAATTGGTAAGCCTCACCTCGAAGGCGAGTGGGAACCAATTTCAGGAAAACCATCTTTTCCTCACTATCAAGGCACTCTAACACTTGTGCACAGCAACCCAAAAAGTTTGTAGTTCTACAACAATCTTAGAATGACGTTCTCCCGTAAAAATTGGCACTAATTGCGCGGTCAATTTTGCGATTTTTTCAAAATTCGTCATTTTACTGCCCACAGCACTGCCAACAACACTTGTTTCGGAATTTTTTGTGGACATAACACCTTTATCCGAATCCGAATCCGTTTCAGAATCAAAACTTAAAAAATTTAACCTTAAACTACACTTACGGTCAAAAGTATCGACTCAACCTAAAAGCGCGTGTATTTGTACGTGTTTTTCGAAAAGTATAGCAGTTATCCATAAAAATCGTATGTCATTGAAAAGCTTAAGGCCTCAGCTTTACATTGGTACCATTTTAACCAATATTTGGTGAGCACTTTTAAAATTGATGCTCTTTGAACGAAAACGTAGCGAAAATGAGCAAATATGAAAATGGATTTTGGTTAGGTTTTTTGCAAATAAAACAAAAACTGTTGGAAAATAAGTTAAGTATTTATTATTTTAGTATTTGGTATTTCCTCATCTTGCTCTAATGACAGCTTCCAGTCGATTCTGCATTGATTTGATCAAGTTGCTGATGGTATCTTGAGGAATACCGTTCCACTCCTCTAATAGGGCTGCCTTCAATTCTTCAGTGGACGAAGGGACTGGATTTCTGGCTCGGACTCTTCTCTTGAGTTCGTCCCAAAAGTGTTCAATGGGATTGATGTCGGGACTGCGCGCAGGCCAGTTAAGTGACGACATATTGGCTTCATTCAAGAACTGCCGAGTGAGGCGCGACGCATGACACCGTGCATTTTCGTGCATCAAAGTAAAGTTCTCGCCAATAAATGCTGCATAGGGCACAACGTGGACACGGAGAACATCGGTAACGTATCGCTCAGCTGTCAGCCCTCCTCCTAGGCCTCCTGCGGGCACGAATACGATATCCGTTTTTCCCTCCAATGAAATGCCAGCCCACATCATACAGGAACCGCCGCCGTATGCAACCGTTTCAGTGAAACAGCACTGCGCAAATCGCTCAGTTGGACGCCTGTAGACACGACATCTTCTGTCACTGCCATGCAGACACATTCTCGACTCGTCAGTGAACAATACTGAGCTCCATTCCGTATCGCTCCAAGTAAGATGATTACGAGCAAATATGAGGCGCGCTTGTCGGTGTCGTGCAGTCAATTTGGGGCCCCTGGCAGGCCGTCTTGGAGTGATATTCGCTTCCCTTAATCGTCTCCTTACCGTGCGGTCACTGACAGCTACTCCGCGAACACGCCTCAGGTTCCGCTGCGCAGCAACACCCGTGAGGAAACGATTTCGTAACGTACTTGTTACAATGAAACGGTCGTCTCTCTCTGAAGTGGATCGAGGGCGGCCCGTTCTTGGTCTCGAATTAAAGCTAGCAGTCTCTCGAAATCTCCTGCTAACTCTCGAGACAGCAGACTGACTCATTCCAAGACGGCGAGCGACGGTTCGCTGACTATGATTTTCCGACAATAGGGCTACAACTTGTGCCGCCTGTTCTGGCGTCGTATCCATTGATGACCAAACAGTGACTGAAATTACTTCAGATGTAAGTTACCTAACTTTCCTGATGCAACTGATAATGAGAAACCGATTACGGGCGCTTTTATAGGGGTAGTTTACCTGACCTGACCTTTACCTGAAACTTCAATTTTTCTGGGTTTTTTGTTACAAGTGGCAATAATTTAAAAAGTGCAAAGCAAATGTTGATAAAAAGGGTACCAACAGAAAGCTAAGGTTTCGAACTTTTAAACGACATACGACTTTTATGAATAACTATCATACTTTCCAAAAAACACGTACAAATACACGCGCTATTAGGTTGAGTCGATACTTTTGACCGTAAGTGTACTATCACTTAACTTAGCACTACTTCTAAAACTATTTTCGAAGCTCGTGTTCGAATTTTGCGGCAGTGGAAAATCGCGTATTTGCGAGCGGAAAAGATTGTTTTTTTTTAATGTTTCTAATCGCGCACTGTCTTTCTTTGGACGAAAGCTTTAATTGTTTATCAATTTTTTTTTAAATTATCGAATCTATATCACCGCTGTTCTGCACTTCATCAATAATACTATTTAAATGAGTTGAACTCACCGATTTCGATATTTTCCGGTTCCTTAGTTGCAGGAATGACTCCTGCTCCTGTTGTTCTGGACGAGTCTCCCTCGATGTTGATTCCGGGTTCATAAATCCAAATTAGCTCGATTAGAGATGATGTAGCGGTTTCGTTGTAGTAGTTACTGTGGTTGCAGGCTGCGAGTAGTTGTGGTGGTTGTAGTTGTCGGCTTTGGTGTTGTGGCCGTAGTTGTAGTAGTTACTGTGGTTGCAGGCTGCGAGTAGTTGTGGTGGTTGTAGTTGTTACTGTGGTTACAGGCTGCGAGTAGTTGTCGTGGTTGTAGTTGTCGGCTTTGGTGTGGTAGCTGATCCCTAGTGGTAGCTGATTCCTGGTGGTAGCTGATCTCTGGTGGTAGCTGACGTTCACGTGCCGATATCTTTGTAACGCCTGCGTATAGAAATGAAACTTTATTACAAATATCGAGACACCAATAAATTAGGTTCGTAGATTCTCCTCGGATCTCCGCCGAAACAACCCTTTATGTTTCAATGTTGCGTTGATGAGATCCTTTACCAGAGGAGAACTACCGGCTGCGCCAAATGTTGTGTTTAATTAAGAGTTGATGTATTGCTCGATGTAAAGTTTATTTACTACTCACATGAATTATAATATTGACCTACCTTGTCACCTCGCACCCAACTCGCTTTGGTAATTCATTCACGGGTCGTCAGCAATTTTGCTAACGCCCGCTTACAATTTCATTGATACCTAAAAATATTAATATGCAATTAATATTATCTAGGTCATCAATGAAAGGGTGAATATCCGAATGGGAGTAAAGTGCATGGCGCTTGGTAAGTCCATTGCACTTAAAGTACGTGGTGCGTACATAGCGCATTGTACACAACAGGAAATATTGTTGTTTAGCCAGAATGGAGTCAAATTGAATGCTTTAAGATAGTTTAAATTACGAACCGGTATATAAGCGCTCTTAGAGAGACTATTGCATGTGTGTGCTGTATCATCCAATAAACACAAGAGTGTAGTATTTAAAGGAGTGTTTTTTTAGGTTAACGTTTAGAGACAGTTTTATCGAAGTTTTATACCACCATCTTTAAATTTATTCCATAATGATGATAGAAGCTTTCCGGAAAATACTTTAAGGATGTTTTATCGGATCAAAATATTACTTTAAGCGATGTCACACGATAAATGAATTTCGTGGTACTATTAATTGCTACAGTGTGAAGTGCTTCTTTAAAGCAAACAAATTGTTGCTTGGGATTCCATGAGCTACAATCCGAGACCGGTTCCATAATTCTCCTCGGACATTTTATGTATTATTTTTCGATTCCCCGGTCATTTGACATTTCACGATGAAATAACCGTGGAAGCGGAAAAAAATACGTAAAATGGCCGAGAAAAATATGTAATTGTTTTCGGATTGTAGCTTATGGAATTCCCCACATTTAAAGAAATTTTAAAATTGCATACGATTTTATTATTTGAATTTTTTATGAAAAAAAAAACAATTTTACAATTTCTTTAAAGTTTGAACGGGTGTATCTCGGAAGATACGAGCAACTTCGTAATGGGCGAGGTGTCGTTTTATTGGAAATTTTATGTAGTTTCAGAAAGTGAAGTCATATCTCGGATGAAATGATTGGTGGTGTGGCAAATTTTGATTTAGTTCAGCAAGTCGTGCATTTTGACAAAAAATGCTATAACATTGTAACGGTTAAAAATAGAGGGGTCCCGTTGTACATTAATTTTCTCCAAATGCCACTCCCTCCCCAGATGTGACGCGCGAAAAAGAGTAAATTTTTACTGCGTAATGCGGTCAGGCCATTGAACAATTTGGCATCAAAAGTCTGCTCTTTTTTGGATGTTTGGGTCTATAGCTAAAATCACTATACTACATATTGTATGAAATTAACTAATTTTCTTATATTTCAGAAATTAACTAACATTCCCATAATTAAAAAATAATACGTATTATTTATTAGTTATTTAATTGCCATTATTTATACCGCTTCATTGCGTCGCGTCGCTAATGCCTGCAGTGTAGGCACATCGCCCATTCTGGCGGTAATGTCTCAGCATATTTCTACAGACAGCTCTATCTTGGATCGTGTCATCGAAAACGACAGTAAAATAATCAGATTAAATAATATATATAATAGTAATGATTTCCGCCTATGTATGTAAATTTTATTTTTCCGTTGCCACTTTAAATGAAAAAATATTTTATAATAAATTATAAATAATATATTGATATAATATATTTTATTTTGATACTCTATTTTGGTTTTCAATGTAATGAAAAAGATAGCTCATCTGGCATGGAGTTCGCTAGTTTATACCATCTCTAGACAGGGTGGTCCTATCGGCGACCATTCGGGGTTATTCAAGCCTCTTCGGGACGGTCCAAAAGACCCCTCCATGGCAAGAGCCATGAAGGTTCGATGCAGGAGGGATGTGTATGTGTTGAAATGTCAGCTGTTACTTAAATATTAATTAATTTCTATACAATGCTGGCAATGCTGTAATGTAACTATGTACTTGATTTGTATACTCAACTGTATAACAATAAAAGTTAGTCTCGCTCAATACACTTTGCTAACAGGTTATGGACCCTCATCGCGTAGCTCAGTAATATCGGAATTTATAATTTTTCGGTATTTGTTCAATCGTTTATATCGGTCGATTTATTCTTTTCGCTGTGTGCTAATAAAAAGCAAATCGATTTTTTCAATAATTATCTGTTGTGTACGGAAATTACGAAAAACTGTGTGCGATAAAACGACGTGGGCGGACTCATCAGGAACTTCATCACATTTTTTGCCTGTGTATCGGATTCATCATCGGAGTTTATCTTCATAATCCGCGATGTCTAACACAATTTTGGCGTCGATTGAGAAGCTGCGGGGAAGCGAAAATTATGTAACGTGGAAATTCGCGATGTTAAATTTCCTAGAAAATGAAGAATTGGATTCTTATTTGACATGTGCTTCGATACCGGCAGGCGAGGAAAGCAGAGCAAAAAAGGCGAAAACGTATTTGGTTTTGGCAGTGGATAAAACTATTTTCGTCCACATCATGAATGCAAAAACTGCAAAGGAAGTTTGGTGTAAATTGAAGGAATCGTTTGAAGACTCCGGAATGTGCCGCAAAGTTGATCTAATTCGAAAAATCGTGAATACTAAGCTCGACGAATGTGACTCTATGGATTCGTATGTTAATCAAATAATAGGAGCCGCACACGATTTAACGGAAATTGGTTTCATTGTTCCTGATGATTGGCTATCTATATTTTTGTTGACCGGATTGACCGAGGAGTTTAAGCCCATGATAATGGCACTGGAGAATTCTGGCACAAAGTTGAAAAGCGATAGCATCAAGGCAAAATTACTACAGCAGTCCAAAACTTCGGCAAATGGTGGTGCGTTATTGGCTAAAAGCAATAAATTTGTTAATAAAAAGCCTAGAAACCAGATCATTTGTTACTCCTGCAAAGGAAAGGGCCACAAAGCAAATCAATGTACCAAGAAAACTGCAACGAAAACCGAGGCGGCGCAACAAACAGTCGCTTTTAGTGCTATTTTTTTGAGCGGGCAGTTTAACAAGAATTCGTGGTACATCGATTCGGGGGCAACACGACATATTACGATGCATAGTGATTGGATTAATGACGTCAAAAATGCGTGTGTGAAAGAGATAACAGCTGCAAATGGGGCACTGATGAAGGTGAAATGTGCCGGCTCATCGAAATTTTCTGTGTGTGTCAACGGCAATCAAATGTCAGATGTCAACATCGAAAATGTGCTATGTGTTCCTGATATTGCGGCGAACCTCTTGTCAGTCAGCCAAATAACGGAGAAAGGCAATTCAGTGCAATTTCTGTCAAATCGCTGTGAAATTCGCAACAGTCGAGGTAATTTGGTGGCGATTGCAGCTAAAATTGATGGACTTTATCGTTTAGATGGTGCTACGACTTTTGCTTTGGCTACGAAGGCGATAGATACAACGAGTGTTACTTGGCATCGTCGATTAGGCCATTTGAATTCGACAGATTTGGCAAAAATGAAGAATGGTGCTGTTGATGGAGTTAGCTACAGTGACTCAGCCTCTTTAAAAGAATGTGTTCCATGTTTGAAGGGGAAACATTCGCGAAAACCATACAACGAGAAAGGAAAGCGTGCGTCGAAAATTTTGGAAGTTGTGCATGCCGATTTATGCGGTCCGATGGAGACGACATCAATTGGTGGAAGTCGTTATTGCTTAGTGCTTGTTGACGATTACAGTCGACGTGTATTTGTTTTCTTCTTGAAATCGAAAGATGAAACATTCGACAAATTCCGTGCTTTCAAAACCATGATCGAAAAACAGTGTAGCCAGAAATTGATTAACTTTCGGTCTGATAATGGGACGGAATTCGTAAACTCGAAATTCAAGAGATTTTTCAACGAAGAAGGGATAGTTCACCAAACGTCAACTCCGTATTGTCATCAGCAAAATGGTCTAGCCGAGCGAACAATAAGGATTCTAACCGAAAAAGCTCGCTGTATGCTGTATGATGCGAATTTGGACAAACAGTATTGGGGCGAAGCAATGAACACCGCTGCATACATAAAGAATCGAGTTGTATCCAAAGTTTTGAACAACAAGTCGCCAATGGAAATGTGGACTGGTCAAAAGCCCGACGTCAGTCATTTTCGAATTTTTGGCTGTCGTGTAATGGCTCATATTCCAATCGAGAAGAGACGAAAGTTTGACGCGAAATCAAAAGAATATATCTTCGTAGGATATAGTGACGAAAAGAAAGGTTACCGTCTAGCTGATCCAAAAACGAAGGGGATAATCGAGTGCCGAGACGTCGTATTTTTGGAATCAACTGATAATAGCAATTTTGTTGAGTTTCCAGTGATAGATTCAAGTAAAGCAAAAGCTGTTGATGATGTTGATGTCGACGACGGAAGTGAGGACGATGGTAGCAGCACATCGAGTAATAACACCATGGTCGATGCTGATAAAATCAAAACAGACGAATTATCGATTGCAGACGAGACGTCAGCGAATTTGCCGGAAGACTCATCGAGCGAATCATCGCTTTACGAAACCGATTCGGAGTGTGATGATTCTGCAACTCCACAAGTTGAAGGTAATATACGTCGAACGACCAGGCAGATTAAACCAGTAACACGGTATCCCGCTGGTTTGTGCGTATTAGCGGCTGGACGTGTGTTTGAACCGACGACCGTGCGAGAGGCGATGGCTAGTGACGACAAGATCGCATGGAAACGGGCCATGGATGACGAGTTCGATTCACATGCCAAGAATAAATCATGGGAGCTAGTCCATTTACCATCCGGATGCAAACCTATCAGCTGTAAATGGGTTTTCAAATTGAAAACGGATGCGAATGGAAACATCGTGAGACACAAGGCTCGTTTAGTCGCGAAAGGTTGTAGTCAAAGAGCAGGCATCGACTACAACGAAACTTTTTCGCCTGTTGTGCGTTATTCATCGATACGCTTTCTGATGGCTTTAGCTGTGAAATACAATCTGGACATCGAACAAATGGATGCAGAGACAGCATTTTTGCAAGGAGATATTGAAGAGCTCATATACATGCGTCAGCCAGAGGCGTTTGATGATGGCACGGGTCGTGTATGCAAACTGAGTAGGTCAATTTACGGCTTAAAGCAGGCATCGCGACAATGGAATTTGAAACTAAGTCGTGTTTTAATCGATTGTGGTTTTACACAGTGTCAAACCGACTCATGTATCTATGTCCGTCGAAACAACAAATCAATGGTAATAGTTGCTGTTTATGTCGACGATCTGTTGATTTTGTCAAATAATAATACATGGAAAAACGATTTGAAGCAGACATTGTCATCTACATTCTACATGAAAGATTTGGGTGAAGTGTCGAACATTCTTGGAATTCGGGTTGAACGTGACCGGATGCGAAAAACCATCACTTTAGATCAACGAAAGTATGCCGAAGATATCTTGAAGCGATTTAATATGAGTGATTGCAATCCAGTCAAAACTCCAGCTGATCTAAATCAAAAACTTTCTGTTCATATGGGACCAAGAACACACGAAGAAATCGAAGAGATGAAACATGTGCCATACCGTGAAGCTGTTGGTTCCATTTTATATTTATCGCAATGCACCAGGCCTGACTTATCTTATGCTATTGAAAAATCGCCAGAAATCGAAGGTTATTGTGATGCCGATTGGGGATCAAATGTTGACGACCGGCGATCCTATTCAGGCTACGTGTTTATGTGGCAAGGAAGCGCGATTTCTTGGCTTTGCAAAAAACAACGAACGGTAGCTCTTTCAACAGCAGAGGCCGAGTATATGTCTTTGTCGATTACTTGCCAAGAAGTGTTGTGGCTAATGCAACTCAAAATGGAATTGACTGGCGAAGCGAAGACGTCAACGGTTATCTACTGCGACAACAAGAGCGCTATCTATATTGGTACAAATGCGATTTATAGTGCGAGATCGAAACATATTGATATCAGGCATCATTTCGTACGGGCGCTAGTTCGAAAATCAACAATAGTCTTGAAATACTTAGCGACAGGAAGCATGATTGCCGATAATCTAACCAAGGCGGTATCCATCGAAAAACATGAATTTTGTATAAACCAAATGGGTATCGTAAATTGAATTCTTATATTTTGTATTTTATATTATAACTTGTTATACACTTGATTAAGAAGGGATGTTGAAATGTCAGCTGTTACTTAAATATTAATTAATTTCTATACAATGCTGGCAATGCTGTAATGTAACTATGTACTTGATTTGTATACTCAACTGTATAACAATAAAAGTTAGTCTCGCTCAATACACTTTGCTAACAGTATGTGTGTCGATCTGTTCTATGTGTTTTTCGTCAAATTGGGAGCATTTCATCTCAGCGCGGTTGCTCTCAATTCCCCTAATCCGCCGCGGCATCGAGACCAACCCAGGTCCCGAAATCTACACCTGCTGTGTATGCAACCGACGTTTCTTCGGGAATGCCAGGTCCTTGATGTGTACCTGATGCAGAGAATGGTGTCATTTCTACTGCTCAGGCCTAAGAAAAATGAGAAATTATGACAAGTTGTCCTTTGTTGCTCCAGGGTGTCTGCACGCGGGTCGGCCCAGCCACCCCAGGCCCTAGCTCACAAGCTAATGGCCCACCACCGTCTCCGGCCATTCCTGGCCCCAGCTCTCAAAACAATCCTCCACCACCGCCACCCGTAGTAAACAATACAACAAGACATAATCGCTCAAGTTTAACGCCTGCACCCTTGCAGCAGTGTACACCCCACTCACCATATTGCAGTTTAACTGCAACGGCATCCGTCCGAAGATCGACGAGATAGTCCGTCTCATGAGTACGCGCAGAATTCTGATACCGGCATTTCAGGAGACAAAGCTCCAACCTTCAACTCCCGAATTTAACATCCGCGGCGATTATGTACATACTTTTGAACGTGCATCAAGTTAGCGGAACAACTTTTGAAAATCGACTCGGCGACTTTACAGTAATTTGCCGCTAATTTGTTGTGAATTAGTTGTGGAAAAATTAATTTTGTCGCTCTTCATTTTCACTGAGAAAATGGGTGTTCCGCTAACTTGACGTCAAGTTAGCGGAACAACTTTCAAGGATCAAGTCGGGACTTGTACCGTTCTCTTCCGCTATTTTGTTGTGAATTAGTTGTGAAAAAAAAAATTTTGTCGCTCTTCATTTTCACTGAGAAAATGGGTGTTCCGCTAACTTGATGTCAAGTTAGCGGAACAACTTTCACGGATCAAGTCGGAACTTATACCGTTCCCTTCCGCTATTTTGTTGTGAATTAGTTGTGAAAGAAAAAAAATGGTCGCTCTTCACCATCAGCGGGAAATTGTAGTTTCCTGTTTGTGACGTCACGATGGAACAGCCCCACTTTACCCGCTCGAATCAAGTCGCGGAGTATGTCATAATTTGCTGTAAGGATAATACGAATGAGATGTTAAAAAAACGATTTTGTCGCTCCTCGCCATTAACGGTAAAATGCACTTTTCCATATTACGTTGACGTCACTATCTCAAACAACCTACTTTTCCTGATCACACCGTGTCGGCGAGTATGTCAAAATTTGTCTCTTGGCTAATTACAATTAGTTGTGAAAAGAATGATTTTGTCGCTCTCGTTTTTACGCGGGAAAACGCGGTTTTCCAAATTATGACGTCACTATGGGAGAAAACCCACTTTTCTTGATCGGATCGACTTGGTGAGTATGGCATAATTTGCCGCTTGGCTAATACGAATTAGTTGTGAAAAGAATGATTTTGTCGCTCTTCGCTATCGGTGAGAAAACGCGGTTTTCCAAATTATGAAGTCACTATGGGAGAAAACCCACTTTTCTTGATCGGATCGACTTGGGGAGTATGGCATAATTTGCCGCTTGGCTAATACGAATTAGTTGTGGAAAGAATGATTTTGTCGCTCCCTTCTATCCGCGGGAAAACGCGGTTTTCCATTTTATGACGTCACTATGGGAGAAAACCCACCTTTCCTGATCGGATCGACTTGGTGAGAATGGCATAATTTGCCGCTTGGCTAATACGAATTAGTTGTGAAAAGAATGATTTTGTCGCTCTTCGCTATCGGTAAGAAAACGCGGTTTTCCCTATTATGACGTCACTATGGGAGAAAACCCACATTTCCTGATCGGATCGACTTGGGGAGTATGGCATAATTTGCCGCTTGGCTAATACGAATTAGTTGTGAAAAGAATGATTTTGTCGCTCCCTTCTATCCGCGGGAAAACGCGGTTTTCCATTTTATGACGTCACTATGGGAGAAAACCCACTTTTCCTGATCGGATCGACTTGGGGAGTATGGCATAATTTGCCGCTTGGCTAATACGAATTAGTTGTGAAAAGAATGATTTTGTCGCTCTTCGCTATCGGTGAGAAAACGCGGTTTTCCAAATTATGAAGTCACTATGGGAGAAAACCCACTTTTCTTGATCGGATCGACTTGGGGAGTATGGCATAATTTGCCGCTTGGCTAATACGAATTAGTTGTGGAAAGAATGATTTTGACGCTCCCTTCTATCCGCGGGAAAACGCGGTTTTCCATTTTATGACGTCACTATGGGAGAAAACCCACTTTTCCTGATCGGATCGACTTGGTGAGAATGGCATAATTTGCCGCTTGGCTAATACGAATTAGTTGTGAAAAGAATGATTTTGTCGCTCTTCGCCATCGGCGAGAAAACGCGATTTTCCATTTTATGACGTCACTATGGGAGAAAACCCACTTTTCCTGATCGGATCGACTTGGTGAGAATGGCATAATTTGCCGCTTGGCTAATACGAATTATAGTTGTGGAAAGAATGATTTTGTCGCTCCCTTCTATCCGCGGGAAAACGCGGTTTTCCATTTTATGACGTCACTATGGGAGAAAACACACATTTCCTGATCGGATCGACTTGGTGAGTATGGCATAATTTGCCGCTTGGCTAATACGAATTAGTTGTGAAAAGAATGATTTTGTCGCTCTTCGCCATCGGCGAGAAAACGCGATTTTCCATTTTATGACGTCACTATGGGAGAAAACCCACTTTTCCTGATCGGATCGACTTGGGGAGTATGGCATAATTTGCCGCTTGGCTAATACGAATTAGTTGTGAAAAGAATGATTTTGTCGCTCCCTTCTATCCGCGGGAAAACGCGGTTTTCCATTTTATGACGTCACTATGGGAGAAAACCCACTTTTCCTGATCGGATCGACTTGGGGAGTATGGCATAATTTGCCGCTTGGCTAATACGAATTAGTTGTGAAAAGAATGATTTTGTCGCTCCCTTCTATCCGCGGGAAAACGCGGTTTTCCCTATTATGACGTCACTATGGGAGAAAACCCACTTTTCCTGATCGGATCGACTTGGGGAGTATGGCATAATTTGCCGCTTGGCTAATACGAATTAGTTGTGAAAAGAATGATTTTGTCGCTCCCTTCTATCCGCGGGAAAACGCGGTTTTCCCTATTATGACGTCACTATGGGAGAAAACCCACTTTTCCTGATCGGATCGACTTGGGGAGTATGGCATAATTTGCCGCTTGGCTAATACGAATTAGTTGTGAAAAGAATGATTTTGTCGCTCCCTTCTATCCGCGGGAAAACGCGGTTTTCCCAATTATGACGTCACTATGGGAGAAAACCCACTTTTCCTGATCGGATCGACTTGGGGAGTATGGCATAATTTGCCGTTTGGCTAATACGAATTAGTTGTGAAAAGAATGATTTTGTCGCTCTTCGCTATCGGTAAGAAAACGCGGTTTTCCCTATTATGACGTCACTATGGGAGAAAACCCACATTTCCTTATCGGATCGACTTGGTTTGGTGAGTATGGCATAATTTGAGTTATATGAAGTTTGGAAACTCACCATCTCGAATGTGGATTTTTTTTTATTTAGATCGATATGAAATCGTTTGTCGGTGATTG
This sequence comes from Microchrysa polita, assembly GCA_949715475.1. NCBI lineage: Eukaryota > Metazoa > Arthropoda > Insecta > Diptera > Stratiomyidae > Microchrysa > Microchrysa polita. Next base: position 42,540,657 of record OX454420.1, read on the forward strand.
TCGGTCAATTAAAAAGATTTATCGGTCCTTAATTATTTAAAGAAAAGCATTTTAAAGTGTATGTAAGATAGCCAACTTCACATAACTGTGTACACGACAGACGACATACTCCAACGCCGTCTAGATATTAAGGCCGCAATGTAGAATCTTAGACGTCAAAATCAGCTTATAGTTTTAGGTTATGTTCGCCAATGTTGCACTGTTTTGTTTTTGCTTTTTATTACGTCACTACTTGTTTTTGTTGTTTGTTCGTGTAAATAAAAAATTTAAGAGCTAAACTATGACGGCATTGTCCAGCTGAGTTGCGGCTATGATATATCTAGATGGCGTTGCATACTCCTATGAAACATCCTGATATATAAAACAAAACAATCTTTGACATCTAAGGGCTCCATTACACAATCATATTTATATTATAATATGTATGTCATATGCCTAAGCCTACTCGATTCATTCAGTATAAATTTTTAGACGTGCAGGAAGCGAAATCAAGTAGGCTTAGGGATATGATAATATCTATTATAATATATATTACCAATATATGACTATGTAATAGCGGCCTAAGCAGTAGTTTATATCCGTTACAAGAGCGCCATCTATCAAATGAATGTAAAAACAAGTCGGATAAATGATACGCTAATTTTCTACATGATGTCGTTTTCATACACTTTAAAATGCTTTTCTTTAAATAATTAAGGACCGACAAATCTTTTTAATTGATCGACAATCACCGACAAACGATTTCATATCGATCTAAATAAAAAAAATCCACATTCGAGATGGTGAGTTTCCAAACTTCATATAACTCAAATTATGCCATACTCACCAAGTCGATCCGATGAGGAAAAGTGGGTTTTCTCCCATAGTGACTTCATAAAATGGAAAACCGCGTTTTCCCGCGGATAGAAGGGAGCGACAAAATCATTCTTTTCACAACTAATTCGTATTAGCCAAGCGGCAAATTATGCCATACTCACCAAGTCGATCCGATCAGGAAATGTGGGTTTTCTCCCATAGTGACGTCATAAAATGGAAAACCGCGTTTTTCGCCGATGGCGAAGAGCGACAAAATCATTCTTTTCACAACTAATTCGTATTAGCCAAGCGGCAAATTATACCATACTCACCAAGTCGATCCGATCAGGAAAAGTGGGTTCTCTCCCATAGTAACGTCATAAAATGGAAAACCGTGTTTTCCCGCGGATAGAAGAGAGCGACAAAATCATTCTTTTCACAACTAATTCGTATTAGCCAAGCGGCAAATTATGCCATACTCACCAAGTCGATCCGATCAGGAAATGTGTGTTTTCTCCCATAGTGACGTCATAAAATGGAAAACCGCGTTTTTTCGCCGATGGCGAAGAGCGACAAAATCATTCTTTTCACAACTAATTCGTATTAGCCAAGCGGCAAATTATGCCATACTCCCCAAGTCGATCCGATCAGGAAAAGTGGGTTTTCTCCCATAGTGACGTCATAAAATGGAAAACCGCGTTTTCTCGCCGATGGCGAAGAGCGACAAAATCATTCTTTTCACAACTAATTCGTATTAGCCAAGCGGCAAATTATGCCATACTCACCAAGTCGATCCGATCAGGAAAAGTGGCTTTTCTCCCATAGTGACGTCATAAAATGGAAAACCGCGTTTTCCCGCGGATAGAAGGGAGCGACAAAATCATTCTTTTCACAACTAATTCGTATTAGCCAAGCGGCAAATTATGCCATACTCACCAAGTCGATCCGATCAGGAAATGTGTGTTTTCTCCCATAGTGACGTCATAAAATGGAAAACCGCGTTTTTTCGCCGATGGCGAAGAGCGACAAAATCATTCTTTTCACAACTAATTCGTATTAGCCAAGCGGCAAATTATGCCATACTCCTCAAGTCGATCCGATCAGGAAAAGTGGGTTTTCTCCCATAGTGACGTCATAAAATGGAAAACCGCGTTTTCTCGCCGATGGCGAAGAGCGACAAAATCATTCTTTTCACAACTAATTCGTATTAGCCAAGCGGCAAATTATGCCATACTCCCCAAGTCGATCCGATCAGGAAAAGTGGGTTTTCTCCCATAGTGACGTCATAAAATGGAAAACCGCGTTTTCCCGCGGATAGAAGGGAGCGACAAAATCATTCTTTTCAGAACTAATTCGTATTAGCCAAGCGGCAAATTATGCCATACTCACCAAGTCGATCCGATCAGGAAAAGTGGCTTTTCTCCCATAGTGACGTCATAAAATGGAAAACCGCGTTTTCCCGCGGATAGAAGGGAGCGACAAAATCATTCTTTTCACAACTAATTCGTATTAGCCAAGCGGCAAATTATGTCATACTCACCAAGTCGATCCGATCAAGAAAAGTGGGTTTTCTCCCATAGTGACGTCATAATTTGGAAAACCGCGTTTTCCCGCGTAAAAACGAGAGCGACAAAATCATTCTTTTCACAACTAATTGTAATTAGCCAAGAGATAAATTTTGACATACTCGCCGACACGGTGTGATCAGGAAAAGTAGGTTGTTTGAGATAGTGACGTCAACGTAATATGGAAAAGTGCATTTTACCGTTAATGGCGAGGAGCGACAAAATCGTTTTTTTAATATCTCATTCGTATTATCCTTGCAGCAAATTATGAAATACTCCGCGACTTGATTCGAGCGGGTAAAGTGGGGCTGTTCCATCGTGACGTCACAAACCGGAAACTACAATTTCCCGCTGATGGTGAAGAGCGACAAATTTTTTTCTTTCACAACTAATTCACAACAAAATAGCGGAAGGGAACGGTATAAGTTCCGACTTGATCCGTGAAAGTTGTTCCGCTAACTTGACGTCAAGTTAGCGGAACACCCACTTTCTTAGTGAAAATGAAGAGCGACAAAATTTTTGTTTTCACAACTAATTCACAACAAAATAGCGGAAGAGAACGGTACAAGTCCCGACTTGATCCTTGAAAGTTGTTCCGCTAACTTGACGTCAAGTTAGCGGAACACCCATTTTCTCAGTGAAAATGAAGAGCGACAAAATTAATTTTTCCACAACAAATTAGCGGCAAATTACTGTAAAGTCGCCGAGTCGATTTTCAAAAGTTGTTCCGCTAACTTGATGCACGTTACTTTTGAGGCGCGATAGAGTCGGCAGCCAGTGTAATGATATTAATGATACACAACACCTGGTGTACGTGACTTGCCGTGATGGCGTCTTTATTACAACTCATAACAGAACAGTGCTGCCATGTGTAGTCTTTTATGTATGACATCCCTTTTCTTTTAAAAACAAATTCAAATTTAAATTCAAAATTTCAATGTATGACTTTATATGAATATAAACATAAATATTTCAAAGTTTGTTGCTTTTTTTTTTAATTCAAAATGTTATAAGTTTAAACGTTTCACCTTCTTTACTTCCCTTCCTGACCGTGTGAACCTTGGTGAGTTTGTTGCCGTGTGATTGGTGCTGGTCATCGCATCGCTTTCTGTATTGTTGCTCCTTGGAACTGGTGCTGCTTTTGCATTCAGAATCGCTACTGGTTCCGCTGGTTGTATGTTAGCATCGCTGTTGTCAGTTGGTGATATTTCTGGAACTGGTGGTATTAATATGGACCTTGTATGACCTAGCGTTGCTTTGGTATGGTGAAGATGGTTTGTGTTTCGACGTATGATTTTTCCATTGTCGGTTTGAGCTATAAATGATCTTGGCTTGTCCGTTGCGTTTATAATCGTAGCTCCAATCCAATCGCGTTTGTCCTTTTGTACTCGAACTTTATCGCCAATGTTCAATGGTTTTGCCAACTTCGTATTTTGATCATGGTAGTGTTTTTGCTTTTCTCTGATTTCACGTTGATTTCGTTGAGGAACATTTTTTATTACTTTCGGCTTTAGCTTGTCGATGTGTGTAGGGATCACCGACCGTGTTGCGCGGCTCATCAGTCTTTGACTCGGTGATCCTAGCTGTTCATTTCTGGGAGTGTTGCGATGAATAAGCAGTGCAAGCATGATGTCAGATTTATCTGCTTCACATTTACGTAGCATGTTTTTCGCAGTTTGAACGAAACGCTCAGCGAGCCCATTCGATTTTGGGTAGTAAGGGCTTGATGTCGAGTGTTTAAAGCCCCATGCTGCAGCGAATCGCCGGAATTCTTGTGACGAATACTGTGGCCCATTATCTGACTCTAGTTGGACAGGAATTCCAAGTGTCGCGAACCAAGACTTAAGATTTTTGATTACTTCGTTTGACGTTGCTTGGTGCAGTTGATGAAAATTGAAGAATCCACTATACGAATCCACAATGAAGATATATTCTCGACCTCCATACGAAAATAGGTCCGTTGCAACAATCTCGAATGGGTGGTTGGGTATCTGCTTCAGTATTAATGGCTCTTTCGTATTTGACCGTTGATTAGCTTCGCGGACTATACATTTTTCGACGTGTGCTGTGATGTCCCTTGTCATTCCTAGCCAAAAAACGTTGTTCCGAGCTGCTGATAACGTACGCTGTATGCCTTGATGTCCGGAATGTAGTTGTTGGAGTGTGTTCTGAATCTCCGATCTCGGTATAATTACTTTTTGTCCGATGGAGCCCATCGTACTCCGAGATTTCGTCGCGAAAATTCCAATAGTGCTTTAAAACACCTGACGTATCGTTCCGCGTATTGGGCCATCCATTGCGAATGCAAATTCGTAAGTTGCTGAGATCTTTATCGTTTTCCGTTGCAGTTCTCAATCGGTTGACGGCATTGTCTGACATCGAGAGTAGTGTTAGGACTTCAAACTCTTCCACGGCCGAAGTTCCTTCCTCGTTGATGCAATCGCGGCTTAGTGCATCTGCCAAGTACATGCTTTCGCCTTTTTTGTAGGTTACCGCTGGAGAATACTGGGATATATCTAACAGGATTCGTTGCAGTCCTGGTGGTGCAGTTGCTATCGGTTTTTTAAATATGCTCTCCAACGGCTTGTGGTCTGTTTCGATTATAAGTGATTTTCCATATACGTACTCGTGGAATTTCTTGCAGGCGAAACTGATGGCGAGTGCTTCTTTCTCTATTTGAGGATAACTTTCCTCGTTCTTGGTCAGAGATCTTGATGCAAATCCTACCGGTTGGTTCCCTTGCAATAGCGCTGCTCCTAGTGCGTATGAACTTGAATCGCACTGTAATGTTACGTCTTCATTAACGTCGTAAAACCGTAGTACGGGTGACGAAGAGAGAGCTTGTTTTATTTCATTTACTGCTTGGGCCTGTCTTTCCGTCCATACCCACTCTGCATTCTTTTCCAGTAATTGTCTTAGTGGCTGTGTAATTGCAGAAAGATTCGGGATAAACTTTGCTAAATATTATTATTATTATTTTTTATTATTATTCGGCTTGACTTTTTCAGGGTCTATTTTAATGCCATTCTCTCCAATGATATGTCCTAGGAATTTTATTTCCGCTGCACCGAAGATGCATTTTTGCTTGTTAAGGGTCAAGCCGGCGTTGTGAATGCGTCGAATGACTTCTTCTGTTGTTCTTTTAAGACTGTCATTGTTTTTGGCAAAAATAAGAATGTCATCCATTGACACCTCTACATTGTCGATTCCACTAAACAGTAATGACATCTGCTGCTGGAACACTTCGGATGCGGAGCAGAGCCCGAATGGTAGTTTTTTGCACTTGTATCTACCCCACGGCGTTGCAAACGTTAAAATTTTTTGAGTGCGCTCTGAAAGCTTTATTTGCCAGAAGCCTTTTCGACAATCCAATTTTGTGAATACAGTGGCACCTGCGATTTTGGCTGCTATTTCTTCGAGTGTGCGTAGCGGGTAATGCCTACGTAGGACGTTTTTGTTTACATCAGTTGGATCGATGCAAATTCGTATTTTGCCTTTTTGTTTCACTACCACCATTGGAGATACTGCCTGAGTAGCCTCAGTCGTCTGCTCAATTAAATTTTGTTTGACCATCTGCTCGAGTTCTTTTTTCACCGCTTGCTTGTATGCATGCGGAATCTTTCGTGCAGCATGTATTTCGAACTGCGGATTCTTAATTAGGTAAATGTCGTACTCAAAATCTTTTAGGCACCCTATTCCATCAAAAAATTTTTCATTGATTGACACAGTCCCTTTGAATTAATTTGGCGGATTCACAGCTCTTTAGCCCGAGTACTGGCTCTGCATTTTCATCGACTATAATATAATGCATAAAATAAACTGTGTTTCGTACCTTTGTTTCGGCTTGTATATGTCCATACGCAGTAATCTTGTGCCCAGAATACGAGATCAACTTTTTTGTGCATGGCTTTATCGTAGCGCCAATTTTATCCGCGATTTTTCGTGGAAGAACGTTACACTCAGCACCACTGTCAAGTTTCGCTCGTACATTTTTGCCCAATATTTTAATATCTTCGTACCAGTGGCTCTTATCGTCTTTGTTCGTTGCGTGTTTTTCCCGAATCGTGTCTATAAAGAACTCTTCTTCGTCGTCGCTCGACTCTTCTATCACATTTACGTTTTTCGTGACATTTTTGTTTCTCTGATTACTTTTGCTAGTCTTACTACTTCGATTTTCTCGTTTTTTGCACATATTTGCAAAGTGGCCTTCCTTGTCACACTTTCTACACTTCTTTTTGTAGGCAGGACACTCTTTCGGACCGTGCCTCCGACCATAACGTTGACAGTCAAATATGTCATTTTGCTTTCTTACCGAGTGGACTACTGTTGACTCGTTTTTTAAGCCCTGGAGTTGTTTGTACGCTTGTTCCCTCGCTCGACATTTCTGTATGACACGATCGATGCTCATCTCATCATCTGATAAAAGGTATTCCCGGATTGTCTCATTTCGGATGCCGATGATAATCTTATCTTTTAGGAGACTGTCGTGTAAACTTGCGAAACCACACTTCGCGCTCTGAGATTTAATTTTAGTTAAAAACTCATCAAATGTCTCGCCTTCCTCCTGGACCATCCTGTTGAAGATGTACCTTTCATAGGTTATGTTTTCTTTCGGGGCGAAATACTCTTTGAAGCGTTTCTTTATTGACACGATGTCTCCGAGCTCGCCCGTCGTACAACCAAAAGTGTTAAAAATGATCACGGCATTTGTCCCGATCGACGACATGAACGTGGCTACTTGTACACTTTGTGGCTTGCGACTCATACCTGTCGCCGTTTCAAACCACTCGTATTGTTGTATCCACAAATTCCAATTTTTGGCATTGTTGTCGTTTTCAATTGTCAGGGGCTTCGGTGTGCGAATGAAGTTCGTGGCGGCGGCTCCTCCGTCATGCTCGCTGTCGTTGTCGAGGTTATGCAACCGTGAACCACCTCTTGCACTTACGTTGCTTGCGCTTGCGGCTGGTTGATTTTCGGTCATTTTACTGTCGGAGACTTTAATTTAAGACTTGCTTACTATTTGTTTTTGGTTTTCAGACCGATTCTGACACCATGTAATGATATTAATGATACACAACACCTGGTGTACGTGACTTGCCGTGATGGCGTCTTTATTACAACTCATATAACAGAACAGTGTTGCCATGTGTAGTCTTTTATGTATGACAGCCAGGGTCCTAATCCAGGAGGAGGGCATTCCTAATACACAGAACCGTGCAATACAGTGTATTAGATCTTCGTTTCAACGATGGCACGGCGGAAATGCAAGCTATTGCCGTTAAATCCGGCTATAAGTTCGATCTTGGTCCACTCCTCACAGGACAGCATAGGATCCTACTTGGCGACTTTAACGCCCATCACGAACTCTGCCACTCTCTTCTCGCAAATGATGCCAGAGGTATAGATATCGCGTCCAAATTATACCCATCAGACTTCTGCGCACTCAATGGAATTTCGTCTACACGCGTCGCTGGCGCCTGCCATAGTTCTCCTGACATAACTATGGTGAACGCCAGTTTGATAAGTGAAACCCGATGGGAGACAACCAGGTCTCTTCAATCCGATCACCTCCCCATACTGATAACTATTCATAAACCAGCCGAACTGACGACGCGACGTCAGAACGGCGTACGCTTGTAAACCACAAAAAGGCGATTGGGAGGGTTTCACTGCGTTCACTTCGACGAACTTCGAAGCGCTACCTACTCCATTGTCAAAGCGGCAGCTTGCTACATTCCGGCAGGGCATATCCCCAAAGTTCGGCCATATTTTCCAACAGCTGCCGCAAGGTTAGCCGACGAACGGGACGATTTAAGACGCGCAAATCCGGCAGACCCTAGAACTAAGGAGCTAAACTCCGAAATAAATCGACTAGTTAACACCTATAAGAAAGAGAAATGGAACGAGCATCTAAATAGATAGCTGCAACCTCTCACAATGTGTCGGCAAACTTTGGGCTACGGTCCGCACTTTGTCTCACCCAACGAAAGACAAGGGCAGTGTAGCCATCAGATTCGGCAAGAAAACCGCCGCAAATCCAAAACTCTGTGCGAGCTTGTTCGATAAGCAATTTATTGAACACCCCAAGACCAATAGTCTAAGAGCCCAAGTGGAAATTATTTACAACTATTTCCTCTCCATTCTGTTACACATTATCGCAAATTTCACGATTGGAGATGCCCCAAAACGGTAGTCTGCCTCCTGGACAGTGGGGCTAAAGGGGTGGCAGACAACTTCAAAGTCGTTAATAGTTGCAAAAATTTGCAACTATTTCCTCACTGTTCGTGCTTTGCACGATCATAGTACTTGGTCCACTGATAACGAAAATGCAGATGGCAGACACTTTCAGTGGGGCTAAAGTGGTGGCAGACGAGCCCAAAGTCGTTAATAGTTGCAAATATTTGCAACAATTTCCTCGCGTTTGATTCATATACCATTTCATAGAGGACGAGTCCCCGCATATAAATTCCAAAAGGCAGACAAAAATTGGGGGGGCTAACATGGTGGCAGACGCGCTCCAAAATTTGAAATTTGTATGAAAAATGGCAAGTGCTTCTACAAAAATAACGCTAACTCCATCATGCTAAATCATATAGGTACAGAAAGAGCTTAATTATTTTCCAGACACTTCCCTGAGTACTTAAGCCAAATTTCATTTCAAAATTCCAGCTACAACCCGGTTAATTTATCAATCGAAATTTGACTATTTTAAATTTACAGGCAATATAGTACATACACAGAAAACGAATATACAAAGTGACATTTTCCTCTAATATCACACGGATGGCCCTCAGCAGCGATCCTTTTTGAACGGCACATCATTCAGGACACAATGCTAAGTATATGTTTCCAAAGGCAGACAAAAACCTTTAAAAGGACGACGAGCAGACGAGCCTAAAGTGGAGTAAAAGTGGGATTTTGTGAGAAATAACAAGGATCTAATTTTCCCCTAATATCACACGGATGGCATCCAGCAGCGATTCTTTTTGGACCGCATATCACTTAGGACACAATGTTAAGTAAATATTTCCAAAGGCAGACATACAGTATTAAAAGGACGATCAGCAGGCGAGCCCTTAAATGGGGCAAAAAGTGAAATTCTGCAAGAAACAATTATCTCTCGCGGAAGCATTTACCCTTAATATCACACGGATGGCCCGCAGCAGCGTTTCTTTTTGGCCGGTATATCATTCAGCACACCATGCTAAGTATTGATTTTCAAAGGCAGACATACAGCACTAAAAGGACGACCAGTAGACGAGCCCTTAAATGGGGCAAAAATTGGAATATTGCGAGAAACAACAATTATCTCTCGCGGAAGCATTTCCCCCTAATATCACACGGATGGCCCGCAGCAGCGTTTCTTTTTGGCCGGGTTTTCATTCAGGACACAATGTTAAGTAAATATTTCCAAAGGCAGATATACAGTATTAAAAGGACGATCAGCAGGCGAGCCCTTAAATGGGGCAAAAAGTGGAATTTTGCGAGAAACAACAATTATCTCTCGTTGCAGGATTTTACCTTAATATCACACGGATCGCCCCCAGCAGCGATTCTTTTTGGACCGCATATCACTTAGGACACAATGTTAAGTAAATATTTTCCAAAGGCAGACATACAGTATTAAAAGGACGATCAGCAGACGAGCCCTTAAATGGGGCAAAAATTGGAATATTGCGAGAAACAACAATTATCTCTCGCGGAAGCATTTCCCCCTAATATCACACGGACGGCCTGCAGCAGCGTTTCTTTTTGGCCGGGTTTTCATTCAGGACACAATGTTAAGTAAATATTTCCAAAGGCAGATATACAGTATTAAAAGGACGATCAGCAGGCGAGCCCTTAAATGGGGCAAAAAGTGGAATTCTGCAAGAAACAACAATTATCTCTCGCGGAAGAATTCCCCCCAATATCACACGGATGGCCCGCAGCAGCGTTTCTTTTTTACCGGTATATCATTTAGCACACCATGCTAAGTATTTATTTCCAAAGGCAGACATAAAGCACTAAAAGGACGATCAGCAGACGAGCCATTAAGTCGAGCAAAAAGTGGAATTTTGCAAGAAGCAACAATTATCTCTCGTTGCAGCATTTTTCCCTAATATAACACGATATCATATCATTCAGAACACGATGCTAAGTGTATATTTCCCAACGCAGACAAAAACCTTAAAAAGGACGATCAGTAGACGTTCCTAAAGTGGTGCAAAAAAGGTAAAAAAGTGATAATTGTTGTTTTCCGCAAAATCACACGTTTCGGCCGACTTAAGGGCGCGCCTGCTGATCCTCCTTTGAATGCTTTATGTCTGCCTTTGAAAATATATACTAAGCATGGTGTCCTGAATGAAAAACCGGTCAAAAAGAAAGGCTGCTGCGGGCCATCCGTGTGATATTAGAGGAAAATGCTTCCGCGAGAGATAATTGTTGTTTCTCGCAATATTCCAATTTTTGTCCCATTTAAGGGCTCGCCTGCTGATCGTCCTCTTAGTGCTGTATGTCTGCCTTTGAAAATATATACTTAGCATGGTGTGCTAAATTATATACCCATTAAAAAGAAACGCTGCTGCGGGCCATCCGTGTGATATTAGGGGGAAATGCTTCCGCGAGAGATAATTGTTGTTTCTCGCAATATTCCAATTTTTGCCCCATTTAAGGGCTCTTCTGCTGATCGTCCTCTTAGTGCTGTATGTCTGCCTTTGAAAATATACCTATACTTAGCATGGTGTGCTAAATTATATAACCATTAAAAAGAAACGCTGCTGCGGGCCATCCGTGTGATATTAGGGGGAAATGCTTCCGCGAGAGATAATTGTTGGTTCTTGCAGAATTCAACTTTTTGCCCCATTTAAGGGCTCGCCTGCTGATCGTCCTTTTAATACTGTATGTCTGCCTTTGAAAATATTTACTTAACATTGTGTCCTGAATGAAAAACCGGTCAAAACGAAAGGCTGCTGCGGGCCATCCGTGTGATATTAGAGGAAAATGCTTCCGCGAGAGATAATTGTTGTTTCTCGCAATATTCCAATTTTTGCCCCATTTAAGGGCTCGTCTGCTGATCGTCCTTTTAGTGCTGTATGTCTGCCTTTGAAAATATATACATACCATGGTGTGCTAAATGATATACCGGTCAAAAAGAAACGCTGCTGCGGGCCATCCGTGTGATATTAGGGGGAAATGCTTCCGCGAGAGATAATTGTTGTTTCTCGCAATATTCCAATTTTTGCCCCATTTAAGGGCTCGCCTGCTGATCGTCCTTTTAATACTGTATGTCTGCCTTTGGAAATATTTACTTAACATTGTGTCCTGAATGAAAAACCGGCCAAAAAGAATCGCTGCTGCGGGCCATCCGTGTGATATTAGGGGGAAATGCTTCCGCGAGAGATAATTGTTGTTTCTCGCAATATTCCAATTTTTGCCCCATTTAAGGGCTCGTCTACTGGTCGTCCTTTTAGTGCTGTATGTCTGCCTTTGAAAATCAATACTTAGCATGGTGTGCTGAATGATATACCGGTCAAAAAGAAACGCTGCTGCGGGCCATCCGTGTGATATTAAGGGGAAATGCTTCCGCGAGAGATAATTGTTGTTTCTTGCAGAATTTCACTTTTTGCATCATTTAAGGGCTCGCCTGCCGTTCGTCCTTTTAATACTGTATGTCTGCCTTTGGAAATATTTACTTAACATTGTGTCCTAAGTGATATGCGGTCCAAAAAGAATCGCTGCTGGATGCCATCCGTGTGATATTAGGGGAAAATTAGATCCTTGTTATTTCTCACAAAATCCCACTTTTTCCCACTTAGGCTCGTCTGCTCGTCGTCCTTTTAAAGGTTTTTGTCTGCCTTTGGAAACATATACTTAGCATTGTGTCCTGAATGATGTGCCGTTCAAAAAGAATCGCTGCTGAGGGCCATCCGTGTGATATTAGAGGAAAATGTCACTTTGTATATTCGTTTTCTGTGTATGTACTATATTGCCTGTAAATTTACTTGAAAATAGTCAAATTTCGATTGATTAATTAACCGGGTTGTAGCTGGAATTTTGAAATGAAATTTGGCTTAAGTACTCAGGGAAGTGTCTGGAAAATAATTAAGCTCTTTCTGTACCTATATGGTTTAGCATGATGGAGTTAGCGTTATTTTTGTAGAAGCACTTGCCATTTTTCATACAAATTTCAAATTTTGGAGCGCGTCTGCCACCATGTTAGCCCCCCAATTTTTGTCTGCCTTTTGGAATTTATATGCGGGGACTCGTCCTCTATGAAATGGTATATGAATCAAACGCGAGGAAATTGTTGCAAATATTTGCAACTATTAACGACTTTGGGTTCGTCTGCCACCACTTTAGCCCCACTGAAAGTGTCTGCCATCTGCATTTTCGTTATCAGTGGACCAAGTACTATGATCGTGCAAAGCACGAACAGTGAGGAAATAGTTGCAAATTTTTGCAACTATTAACGACTTTGAAGTTGTCTGCCACCCCTTTAGCCCCACTGTCCAGGAGGCAGACTACCGTTTTGGGGCATCTCCAATCGTGAAATTTGCGATAATGTGTAACAGAATGGAGAGGAAATAGTTGCATTTGAAGTGTCGCTGGCTCTAGGTCTACAAGATGCTCAACTGCAAGATAAAAAGGATTCGCAACCGAACGGTTGATATCATCTCTACCTATACAGCGGACCAAGTTTCAGCAGCAATCAAGAATGCGAAAAAATCAAAGGCCATTGGACCAGATGGCACTTCAATGGTCATGCTGATACACCTAGATCTTCCGGCCATCGAATATCTAACGATGGCTTTCAACTTGTCGATATCCACGCTTATCATCCCTGAATTCTGGAAAAAGGGACGAATCATCCCCCTTCTCAAACCCGGTAAAAGCGCGAAACTCGCCGAATCCTATCGTCCAATCACAATTCTATAACCCGTTGCAAAGACGCTCGAAGCACTCATCCACCCCACCCTTGTATCGCATGTTGAGCTAGCTTCTTACTAGCATGGCTTCAGGAAGATGCATAGCACCACAACAGCCCTGGATATGATCACCCATCACATCCAAAATGGCCTCAACCAGAAACAGCCCTATAACAGAACCGTCCTAGTGGCCCTTGACCTGTCCAAAGCCTTCGACAAGGATAACTGCGTTGCTGGTCGCGCTATGAGATGGAACCCTTTCTCCCAAAGAGGCCGATAAAAGAGTCGTCCTAAAATGAAGAATGAATGAATTAATGTGCGTGATCAGGGAAGACCTGCCTCGGGTCAACTACGATACATGGTCAGAAACCGTACGCGATGGCGAGTAGGTGTAGTTTACGCGCTATGCCTCCCAAGGAATCAAGGCAACTTAGAAGTAGTCATATCCTTAGAAAAAGCATAGTAACCCATGCCATGCGTTAGTTCAGAATGGCTATGTGATCACACAACCCATATGTGTTTGACTCCAAATTTATTACACTACACTCCACGAAATAATTCAAACGTCAAAACATTGTCGATGCAATTATTAACCCTTCTGTCGTCGCAAACGAGCTATTATGCCTAAGGTGTAGCTGAATTTTCTGTGAAATTAATCTTAATTTTTGAAGAGGTTTAATTTTGGATCTTGAAAAAGTTTACATACTATGTCTTACGATGATGCGCGGTTTTTTCGTTTCTTTAGACATAGTTTACATTTCGCCGAACGTTTGATAGCATTTGTTGCCGTCAATATACACATATGGCCAAAAAAATAAGTACACCCATGCGAATATTTCTTATCACCCTGTAGCCAAGTAGTTATTTGAGTAAATAAAATCATATGGAAAGATTTAAATACTTAATTGGTGAGGAATCAAATAATATGTAAATTAGCATATTTTAATCAATAACAGCTTTCATCTACCTTGAAAAAGTACGAACTGACTAAAATAGGCTGGACAAAATAATAAGTACATGTCAGTTAATTTTATTAAAACTGGTTTTAATTAAAATATTATGTTCTGATTCGACAAGAATTTGATTTATTTTATTATTTAAAAGTAAATGATCCATTCTTTTGAAAAAAAAAAGGTTTTTGTTGGTTCTCTGGTGAATAATTAGTCTTAAGTTCCCATACATCCATATATCCAGTTACTTCCAGGAAATTCCGTATTTGGTCCGTTTTGTGAAAACTTTGTTTCTAGTTTATTGATTCAACTCTCCCTAAACATTCTGGATTCAATTTGACTCTAGTAACAACGTGAAAAGCCACTCGATTTGGTTGAAGCGGATCCTTGACCAGTTTGTGAGGTATGGTTAGGATCTGAAATCCCCATTTAAAGTGTATGGGCTCATCAGTAAAATATTCTGGGACTATGAACTAACATTTCTTATATGGAAATTGCCTCATAGTAACGGTTATTAAGTACATTTGAACGAAACCAAACTATGGAAATTAAGCCATAGACTAAGTTTTTTCCGACTCCATGGGAAATAGCCAGTTGATGTACCGTATATCATATTATGTTTTTCCTGAATGAAGAATATTACGATAAGAGTACTTTCCAATCAAATTTATTACCATCTCATAAATAAAACAAAATATTTTGTGAGTTTTCATTGTTCGGTCTGGAACATGAAGAACTATCCATACAAAATTTTCTTGTACTGTCAACACTTTTTGACATCGCCATGGAAAGTTCTAAGCTTTTTACGAAAACTACTTTACTTCTTGTATTCTCCGATTAACTTTTCAAAGGGATTCTCTATTTTCAATATTTACCGCGAAAATCATCAGTCAAGCCAAGGGAACTTTTCTCGCCATAGTGATAATGAAATCGACAGTTATCCTTAAGGCCCTTACATGGACCTATTTGATGCATTTGAGACTGCTTTTATTTAGTTTAATTAATTACACAGTAAAAACAATGTTTAGCTGGTTTATTTCGTTATTGAGAGAATAATTTTTCCGCTATTTCAAATTTTCGGACTCTAAACGTCTTTTTTTGGTACCTACCATGCTTTTTTCGCCCCTTAAGAATTTTTTTTTGTTTTTAATTTAATGCTTATTGCATACACCAATGAATAAAAAAAACAAATCCTTACGGAAAATAGTAAGTTGTTGTCAAAAAATTTAAAAAACCGATGGTGTACTTATTATTTTGACCAAGCTGAAAACCCACAAAGCTAATACCGGGAGGGACTAAGATAATAGGGGGATGCCATTTAGTTTTTCGGTTCTGTTGGCATTGTTGTATCCTAATTGTTGTAATGGCTATCTATTTGGAGTAATTCAATTTTAAGAAGGGTATGAAAATTTGGCATAAAATAGTACATGAGGGGTGTACTTATTTTTTTGGCCATATGTGTATATGGAAAGGGTGGAAAATATTATTGAACTTAATTTTTCATCAAGATATAGTACCAATGGTCTGTCTGGATCTATACGCCAACAGAAGGGTTAAATATCACGTGGGCATTTTAAGAGAGTAAAAAATATTACGCGGATTTAATATTCTCAATTGTAAACAAAAAATTTACGTTTGAATAAAATTTTCACGCATACTGTGAACTGCAATAGTGTGAAAACGGTGCCATTTTTATTTTCTGATGGCCATTCTGGACTAACGCATGGCATGGGTTACTATGCTTTTTCTAAGGTCATATCAAACAAAAATCGAAACCTGAATGATTGGGTTTTTATTATTTTGAAACAAGTATAAATGCATCATAATGACCTTATTTTGTCTTTCCGAAAAATAAATAGAAAAAAATGTCATTTATTGCAATTGACGTTGATTTGAAGCGCCTCATTATTATTCACTGGGTCTAAATCGCCCCCACGCTTAAAAGCAATAATATCATATTCGTGAGGTTTGTCTGTATCTACGTTTTATGGGACGGTGCAAGCCGTAAGTGGAGCGAAGGATTTAACACAGACGGACATAAATCCAACAGCCAGCACAAAAACCCACACTTTCGGTAAGTTCCTTATTCTCGGGACACTTTGATATGTAGAACGATTTGATACCGGCGGGGCAGCAACACAACATAATCGGTTCTTTGATTGTGTTTCGTCATTTTGCGTTCGGTAGCTTTGGGAATGTCCTGAAAAGAAAAAAATTTAGGTTTTGACTCTAAATTTAATTTTAAAGTGTCGACTCACTTTTCCGAATTCATAGAATGTTCCATCGTCTTTTGTCACATTGTTATCCTTAAGCCATTTGAGGGCATCCTCATAGTTAATCATGCGACGGAAGGGACGTTTGGGTGGCTGGAATTTTGGATTGAGCTCGTGCACAATGGAACCGTAAGGCGACTTGAGCACGCGGTCAACCACATCGCACACCAAGTCCTCAAGACTTCCAACAAATCGTCAAATGTGATGAATGGACATTCGGCCTCAACGTGAGTGTATTCGGCCATATGACGACGTGTTCGACTCTGCTCGGCACGATAACTTTGAGCGACGCAAAACACGTCCCCGAGCGCTGGCAAGCAAGTTTCCAAATACAGTTGAGAACTTTGGGTGAGAAGGGCCTCCTCTCTGTAAGAATATTGATTAGAAGTCCGTTTTCGATTTAAGAGATCGTGAAAATCTACCCAAAATAGTCTACTTTGAACAAGGTCCATCCGCCTTCGACTTATGTTTGCACCAGTGTCGGTGGAGTCACTTCGTTGTAGCCACGATCAAAATAATGATCGCGGAAGGCTTGCAATAACACCGAACGCATTTTCAAGATTTTTGAAATATTCTCGCCGCGAATCATGATATGCCGGTTGCCCACATGAGGCTGTGGAAATTCGTTGAGAATTACATCAGCTCCGCCGGGGGGCTGCAAGACTTTATAAAAATCAACTGGCGTTTGAAGAAATTTCCATATGGCGATGGATTTTGTATAGTTTTATTGTTTTTCACTTGTTGTTTCTTTCTCATTACTTTTATTCTCTTCTCTGTCAATCGAAGAATTGTGCCCATTCCCATTTTTCTGGAAAAAAAATCATGAAAGAGGCTAAAAAATGGAAATGTACGTGTATATTAAAAAACCCTCAAACGTGCAATTTCGTGCAATATCCCTGAAAAAATGCAATTTCGTGCATTAACGTGCAATTGCACGAGAATCCGGGCTCTAGACATAACCTTACATAACCAGACATTTATTGCCATTTTAGGCTCCATATAATCAGCTGTTCCCACATCATCCACAGTCGGCTGTGTGAAGTTAGCCAGTCATTTTTTTGAAATTAGGTCCTCTTTCCGTTCCGTTCACCGAAATACAGACATGGAACGGCCGATATATTGTACGCACCGAGGGACAAGATATGGAGAGGCCCTTCTGCCAAATTGTTGGGCCAATTCTTGCCATACTTGCTGGCTTGTGTGCGTATTGCCATAGTAGTTGTAAATACGCAGTGCAGCCGGTATGCATGGTCGCGAAGGGGCACGAAGAAAGGCGCCAAAAATTTGAATATTGTTATTTTTTGAGGTTTAATTTTCCTGGCGGTAGGCGCTTGGTTGTTGTTTCGTATGGAATTGTTGTTCCAATACATTTTGAATATGAGTAATCTGTCGGCGGTTTGGTTGGAATGAGGCTTATGTTTAAATTTAGATATACAATTTTTCTTGCAAAGATCCATATATTTCACACACGAGAACACTTTTAATCTTAATGATAGTGGCGTTGAAAAGGGGGATCCGCGTTTTATTATGATAAATTAAATCATGTGAAATATTTGGAAATTGGTCAGGAAACCTTTTATTTGTTTCCATTAATGTAGGAAAGAAGAAATGGACTTCACACCTCCCTCTTCCTTTCAAGAACTGTATATTTTTCATCGAAGTTGTTTCGAATATTACAGCACCTCTACAAACGGGCTTGGGACCGTCTTTGGCGGAATTAAGGTGTTTACTTCTTATCTTTGTTTTTAGGCCGTTATTTATGTAGGTATGGATATGTTGGCACGCTCTGTGGCTGACTTGGTTGGATCGCACTCTACGATGCTAGTAATCTAGAGGTCCGGAGATCGATTGTTACTCGAAACTGGAAAATTTTAACTGATATGAGATGTACTCGTTTAGATCAATGATTTAAATACCCATACGTCAATCTCCGATAAAAACTAAAAAAGTCGGCTTTTTTCAAACGTTCGGGACACCCTGTTATCTTCTTCCTACCAACTTCTAAAGTATGTATTTGTGCCAAAGACTGTAACCATTCTGCACATTCCTACCTAATTTCATGACAATCGGTTGAGCCGTTCGTGAGTTATTTTGTGAACAGACGGACGGACAAAATCGATTTCATAAGGGTTTTTCGAAAAATTCTTTTTTTAAAAACCCTAAAAAAAAACAAAACAAAAACAAAATTCAAGACAAACATTTTAACTGGCCCCCGTTACAAAAACTAAAAGTTGCCACGCCTATGCTCGAATAACAGAACATTATTCAGCCTGTCAAATAGATTGTTTGTTTACATCGACTCAAGGTAAACAAAACTCGTGTGTGCTTGTTTAAAGCTAAAGAATTTATTTTAACGCGCGTGTAAAAGAACTGTATTTATTCCGACGGGGACTTTTTACCATCTAGTTATAGAAATAAAAGTGATTACCTGTGAAAAGATACTCCATGGCGATTGAATCTCTTCAGATTCCAGCATCCACTCACTGTACACTTCATTTCGCAACGGAAAGTGTATCGCGCACGAGAAACAGCACTTGCACTATGATTGTTTACAAAGCACCACAGGAACATATTATGCAGGATACGTTATCGATAAAAAATTTCACGGTATAGTTAAAGGACACTTCAAAAATCCAATCCGCGTTAAAAAAAAACGTAAGCCGACTGCAAAGACAATTGACGTTTGGGTGACAATAGTCTTCAGTGGGCGGAGCAAATTGACACGCTGAGGTAGACTACAGGGAGGTGTAGGTATGGTAAGGGGAATCAGTCCGGGGACCATACACGTACGCTCACGTACAATCACCGAAATACAGACATGGAACGGCCGATATATTGTACGTGAGCGTACGTGTATGGTCCCCGGACTGATTCCCCTTACCATACCTACACCTCCCTGTAGTCTACCTCAGCGTGTCAATTTGCTCCGCCCACTGAAGACTATTGTCACCCAAACGTCAATTGTCTTTGCAGTCGGCTTACGTTTTTTTTTAACGCGGATTGGATTTTTGAAGTGTCCTTTAACTATACCGTGAAATTTTTTATCGATAACGTATCCTGCATAATATGTTCCTGTGGTGCTTTGTAAACAATCATAGTGCAAGTGCTGTTTCTCGTGCGCGATACACTTTCCGTTGCGAAATGAAGTGTACAGTGAGTGGATGCTGGAATCTGAAGAGATTCAATCGCCATGGAGTATCTTTTCACAGGTAATCACTTTTATTTCTATAACTAGATGGTAAAAAGTCCCCGTCGGAATAAATACAGTTCTTTTACACGCGCGTTAAAATAAATTCTTTAGCTTTAAACAAGCACACACGAGTTTTGTTTACCTTGAGTCGATGTAAACAAACAATCTATTTGACAGGCTGAATAATGTTCTGTTATTCGAGCATAGGCGTGGCAACTTTTAGTTTTTGTAACGGGGGCCAGTTAAAATGTTTGTCTTGAATTTTGTTTTTGTTTTGTTTTTTTTTTAGGGTTTTTAAAAAAAGAATTTTTCGAAAAACCCTTATGAAATCGATTTTGTCCGTCCGTCTGTTCACAAAATAACTCACGAACGGCTCAACCGATTGTCATGAAATTAGGTAGGAATGTGCAGAATGGTTACAGTCTTTGGCACAAATACATACTTTAGAAGTTGGTAGGAAGAAGATAACAGGGTGTCCCGAACGTTTGAAAAAAGCCGACTTTTTTAGTTTTTATCGGAGATTGACGTATGGGTATTTAAATCATTGATCTAAACGAGTACATCTCATATCAGTTAAAATTTTCCAGTTTCGAGTAACAATCGATCTCCGGACCTCTAGATTACTAGCATCGTAGAGTGCGATCCAACCAAGTCAGCCACAGAGCGTGCCAACATATCCATACCTACATAAATAACGGCCTAAAAACAAAGATAAGAAGTAAACACCTTAATTCCGCCAAAGACGGTCCCAAGCCCGTTTGTAGAGGTGCTGTAATATTCGAAACAACTTCGATGAAAAATATACAGTTCTTGAAAGGAAGAGGGAGGTGTGAAGTCCATTTCTTCTTTCCTACATTAATGGAAACAAATAAAAGGTTTCCTGACCAATTTCCAAATATTTCACATGATTTAATTTATCATAATAAAACGCGGATCCCCCTTTTCAACGCCACTATCATTAAGATTAAAAGTGTTCTCGTGTGTGAAATATATGGATCTTTGCAAGAAAAATTGTATATCTAAATTTAAACATAAGCCTCATTCCAACCAAACCGCCGACAGATTACTCATATTCAAAATGTATTGGAACAACAATTCAATACGAAACAACAACCAAGCGCCTACCGCCAGGAAAATTAAACCTCAAAAAATAACAATATTCAAATTTTTGGCGCCTTTCTTCGTGCCCCTTCGCGACCATGCATACCGGCTGCACTGCGTATTTACAACTACTATGGCAATACGCACACAAGCCAGCAAGTATGGCAAGAATTGGCCCAACAATTTGGCAGAAGGGCCTCTCCATATCTTGTCCCTCGGTGGTTCCGTTTGTTCTACAGCGGCTACGTTTGTTCTTGATTGTTCGCCAATTAATATCGTTTGTTCTTCTCTAATTATTTAATTATAGCAACTTTAAAATTGTGAGTGTGAACTTAGCCAGTCATTTTTAAATATGGGTCGGAAAGGTATAGGTTTGGTATCAATCGAAAGCCAGACGTTTGTTCATTTTGTAGGGCGTTTGATCATCCTGGAAACCGAAGGATACAAGATTTTTGAAATATTCTCGCCGCGAATCATGATATGCCGGTTGCCCACATGAGGCTGTGGAAATTCGTTGAGAATTAAATCAGCTCCGCCGGGGGGCTGCAAGACTTTATAAAAATCAACTGGCGTTTGAAGAAATTTCCATATGGCGATGGATTTTGTATAGTTTTATTGTTTTTCACTTGTTTCTTTCTCATTACTTTTATTCTCTTCTCTGTCAATCGAAGAATTGTGCCCATTCCCATTTTTCTGGAAAAAAATTCATGAAAGAGGCTAAAAATGGAAATGTACGTTTATATTAAAAAACCCTCAAACGTGCAATTTCGTGCAATATCCCTGAAAAATGCAATTTCGTGCATTAACGTGCAATTGCTCGAGAATCCGGGCTCTAGACATAACCCTACATAACCAGACATTTATTGCCATTTTAGGCTCCATATAATCAGCTGTTCCCACATCATCCACAGTCGGCTGTGTGAAGTTAGCCAGTCATTTTTTTGAAATTAGGTCCTCTTTCCGTTCCGTTTGTTCTACAGCGGCTACGTTTGTTCTTGATTGTTCGCCAATTAATATCGTCTGTTCTTCTCTAATTATTTAATTATAGCAACTTTAAAATTGTGAGTGTGAACTTAGCCAGTCATTTTTAAATATGGGTCGGAAAGGTATAGGTTTGGTATCAATCGAAAGCCAGACGTTTGTTCATTTTGTAGGGCGTTTGATCATCCTGGAAACGGAAGGATACAGGAATTATTAAGGAAAAAGGGTGTAGCGATTTGTGTACGATTGACAACAGGAAATACGATGAAATGATGTTTCCAACGTTGGTGGCAATGACAACACACAAAAACTACTACTAATTACTTGCTTTATTAAGCACAAATTCAAAGATACAATGCAATTACAAAATGGAATGTTCACCGCGTTAAGGTCCATCTAGACGTGTCGCCAAATGGCGACACGTGCAGCCAAATGGCTGTTGTCATTCCATCCAAACGTGTCGCCATTTGGCTATGCATCCAGTTTTGATATTCAATATGGCAACTCAACCAACCGCTTTGACAACCGCTTGTCAATTTCAAAGTGACAATTTTGCAACTTTTCTTCGTTTTTTTGTGTGAAATTGAATAATTCTTGAATGGCCGTGTAATAATTCAAACGCGCAGAGTCCGATTTTGATAATTAAATTTAAAAAAATCACCAAAATGAAATTTTGGTTATGTCATTTTTTGGCTGCTCGTGTGGATGCTAAGTAGCAGCCAAATGGCTGCACGCGATGCCAGTTTTTGGACGCGTCGCCATTTGGCGACACGTCTAGAGGGACCTTTACATCGAAAGAACGAGTAATGAAATTATTTCAAGCCGTTGTGAAATTCAGTCTTGTACACTACTTCTCCCAGTCTCCGCTGCTACAAATTCGCGCTGTAGTCGCTTGTCAAAGTGGCTGCTCGCCACAATACCCCCCTCCAAGTGACTCGGAATTCCTTCGAGTCGCGAATTGGACTTTGCGCCGTCCAGGATAAGTCCTAAGCGGCTGCGGTGTTGCTGTCATCAAAGGCGGCTGCTCAGCTGGTTTTGATGTGGATGACTGGGGTACTTCGAAATACGCTGGCTTCAGGCGCTCTGTCGATATCTCGGTGGGCGTTCCGTTGATGTCAATGCGGAAAACTCTGTCGAAAAGGCCCTTCGTAAGGTTGTTCGCACGGCTTCTTCGTGGCGTTGACTCGTACAAAAACACGACTGCACTCGTCCAAGTCTTTGTACACAAAAGATTTTCGCCGTGAATGATAAGCTGTCGGAGTCGGCTTGATGCGTTGCATATACGTACGGAATCGCCTAGCGAATATACAAGGATCTAGTGGTGGATCCTCGTCCGTAAACATTTCGCCCGGAACTTTCAAAGATTTGCCGTATACGAGTTCGGCCGCTGTCGATGTTGCTGTTGATGCCCTCTTTAAAACTCGTACGGAGCCCAAAAAGAACTGTAGGCAGAATATCCACCCACTCCGTCGTTTCGTGGCACATAATTGCTGATTTGAGGGAGCGATGCCAACGCTCGACCATCCCGTTCGCCACTGGGTGATAGGCTGTCGTCCTTATCCTGTTGATTCCCATTAGGTTTGAAAATGCATCGAATATTCGCGATTCGAATTGTGCGCCACGGTCCGTGGTGATGGTTGCTGGTGTGCCAAATCTTGAAATCCATGCGGTGTAAAACGCTACCGTTTCGGCTGTCATGTCAATTATCGGCACTGCTTCCGGCCATCGCGTGAATCTGTCGATCATCGTGAGACAGTAACGATATCCTCTCGAGATCGGCATTACGATGATATCAATATGGACATGGTGAAATCGCTCGCTAGGGATTGGAATTGGTTGCGGCGCGTTTTTCACGTGACGACTGACTTTACTGCGTTGGCACCGAAGACATGTTCGCGTCCACTCCTTGATGTCTCGCTTCATTGCTGGCCAAACGTATCTTTCGCCAATTGCTTTCTGCGTAGCTCGCCCGCTGGGATGCGACATGTTGTGGTGTTGCTCGAAAATCTTCCTTCGCAAGTCACGGGGCACATACGGTCGTACAGCTGGAGTCGAAATATCGCAGTAGATTAATTGCTCGCTGTTATCCAGTCGCAATTTTTTTAAGACCAGGGAAGATTGAGGTGATGATAACAGCTGTTGCAACTCTTCGTCGGCTGTTTGCTGCGTCGCTAGCTCGTTTGATGAAACTGTTGTCGGCATGTTCAAGGTATGACATCGGGAAAATGCGTCTGGCACGATGTTCGTCTCGCCTTTGACGTAAACAATTCTTGTCGAGAATTGACTAATATAGTCAAGTTGTCGCATCTGTCGAGGGTTGGCTTTGTCAGAACGTTGCCTAAACGCGTACACGAGGGGTTTGTGATCAGTGACGATACATAATTCCCGAGCTTCGATTATGTGTTGGAAAAATTTTACTGCCTTGAAAATGGCTAACAACTCTCTGTCATATGCGCTATATCTAGCCTGCGTTTTATTTAGCTTTCGCGAAAAAAATCCGAGGGGTTGTTTTCGACCGTCGATCTCCTGATCTAACGCTGCGCCTATCGCTATGTCTGAGGCATCACAGTGTAGCGTGAGAGGAGCGCTACTCGAAGGATGCGCTAATGTGACGGCATTCTTCATTAGCTCCTTACACTCGCGGAAGGCTTCTTCCGTTATCGTGAAGACGCTTGAAGACTTCTGCCAGATGTTTCATGTGCTGCTCATCGGACGCAACCAATATGTCGTCAATATAACAATGGCAGTACTCTAGTCCTCGCAGCACGTTGTCCATAAAACGCTGGAACGTTTGGGCAGCGTTGCATAGCCCGAACGTCATCACATTAAATTGAAAAAGACCAAATGGTGTCTTCACAGCAGTTTTCGGGCGGTCTTCGGGCGCAATAGGGATTTGATGGTACGCCCTGTTCAGATCGATCGTTGAAAACTTTTTACAGTTCAGCAGCTTTTCCACAAAATCGTTGAGGTGCGGAATCGGGTAGCGATCGGGAACTGTTATGCTATTGAGGCGGCGATAATCGCCACAGGGTCGCCATCCGTCAGGATTCTTCTTCACCAAGTGTAATGGTGAGGCCCACTCACTTTCTGATGGCTCGCAAATACCCTGCGCTAACATAAACTCAAATTCCTTCTTTGCTGCCTCGAGTTTGCTTCCCGTAAGTCGTCTCGCGCGCTCGACTACTGGTGGTCCCTTTGTAACAATATGATGCTGCGTAGGATGCGCTGGCGATTTGTAGTTCGTTGGCAGTGTAATGTCCACGAATTTGGACAACAATCGCTGATAGGGATCTTGTTCGTTGTACGT
Organism: Microchrysa polita; assembly: GCA_949715475.1. Classification (NCBI taxonomy): domain Eukaryota; kingdom Metazoa; phylum Arthropoda; class Insecta; order Diptera; family Stratiomyidae; genus Microchrysa; species Microchrysa polita. Next base: position 42,565,726 of record OX454420.1, read on the forward strand.
ATAGATTACCGGTTGGCTTGAAGCCACAACTGACGCGGCTGCCTGCATACTCGTTTTCGGGTCGATCAGTTTTTTATTTCGCAGGTCCACTATCAAATTATAATGACGCAAAAAATCTGCGCCGAGGATGGGTTCCGTGACGTTGGCTATTGTGAACTTCCACGGAAACTGTCTGCGAAGCCCCAAGACCAGTGTCAGCTGTTTTGTTCCGAAGGTGTCAATGGTAGTTCCGTTGGCAGCATAAAGTTTCGTGCCATGCGTTGGACACCGTTTAGAACTGTTTTTCGGTAGCACGGATATGTCCGCTCCCGTATCGACAAGGAATTTATAGCCGCTCTTGCTGTCGTGAATTTGGAGACGACTATTAGAATTAAGAATAGCATCACTGGTTTGAGTACGGCAGTTTGTTGAGGGCCTACACGTGCCTGCCGGACCACATGTAGCATCATCTAGTTTTTTGGAAAAGTTGCCTTCGCGCACGGATCGCGACATTTTCTGGCTTTGTCGCCAAATGTCGAATGGTAATAACACAAACCATCCTTCCTGCCACTGCTCTTCGAGCGAGATCTACGATTAGATCACTGTTTCCCAACAGGTGGTCCGCGGACCGAAGGTGGTCCGTGAGAGACCCGAAAGTGGTCCGCGAGGTACTAGGGGATAACAGGCATGAGCTTTGAAAATTTTTATAGTATAAATAAAGAACTGAATACTTTCGTTACTAGGATCTGAAAATGCTATGTGCAGACCTTAAGATAAGTTGCAAAAAGCTCGGTGGTCTCAGTCTATATTGTACCGGTGATTTTCGGGAAGCAGTGGATTTTTCCTCGTGTCCAAATTTAGCCACAGTATCATTTGAAGACAAACCATGTTGGAGTAATAAACCACTTCAATCCTCCTTAATCCGGTAAAACCGCATCAAATGAATTATTATCGGACAAAGTCAGACGCCTTTAACTCTGAAAGTTAGGTGTCTCTGTCCTGTTCTGAAGAACCTAAGGAACTGCCGATGTTACTGCCTGTGCCTATATTTTAATTTTGGTAGTTACACTAGAGTGCTCATAAAAGTCGGTACTAAGTTACTCGATGAAATGTTACATTGCAGGTTTTCAGTTTTTCTAAAGCGCAATGTTCGCCGTACCACACAAAAGAAAAACAGAGGAATCGAATTTTATCGTCATTTGGGTGGTTCAGTGAATTTAACCCGCTGACGGTTCGTTGATCTTTTGAGTGTGGTTCGACTGAACTGTTGCGCGTGGTTCGGACGATTTTTTGTGTGTTTGTTTCGACAAAGCCTATGTAGAGTCTGCTTCAAATTATTTCAATACGAGGCGGTTACAGAGGATGAATGTGGTGTTTTCTTCTGATGTTTCGAGCCATTTTTGTCATGTCGTAAAAAACCAATAAAAAGTCTAAAACCTAGTGAAAAAATCGCGAAATTCCCTTTATTAAAAAATATGGTGGTCCGTAGTGATTCATGTTCAAGCAAAGTGGTCCGCAGTCATTTGCGAGTTGGGAACCACTGGATTAGATGAACGTGAACGACGTTCCTTAAGATGTTTCAACTGCTGCGACAGTTTAGAAATTTCTTGCTGTAACGACTGCAAATTGACTGTGCCCGACTCGCAATCTGGCACTTGAACTGCCGTAATCGATGAGCGTGATAATTCCATAATTTTGTCCGCTTGAGTTGCCAATTTGGATAGATCAGTCACCTCGCTAATGGCTAATATACTACGCACGTGCTCCGGCAACTGTTCTAGGAAAAGTGTTCGCACAACCGAGTCGTTGACTTGCCCGGCGGCCTGGTTCCGTATACGTTGCAGGAAAACCGAAGGCTTGTCGTCCGCGATATCGATGCCGCGCAATAGGTTCCGGAGTTTTGTTTCACTCGATTCTGCAAACGCGCCGATAATACGACTGTTTATGGTTTCGTACCGTTCCGAATCCGGATGCGATTGGATGATATCAGCCACAACTGGTAATACAGACTGATCTAAATTTACGATGACGTGGCGAAATTTGGTTCGATCGTTCGAAATACACGACAGCTCGAAAGCGGCTTCCACCTGCATGAACCACAACACCGGATTATCACGCCAAAACGAAGGCAAAGTTTGATGGTGTAGTGAGGGACATTTTTCACCTACCTCGTGTGTACGATGATTCGCAAATTCGTATTAGCTGCTCCGTGCGACTCGTTCTGCAGACGGTGTCACCCAATGTGTCTCGATAGCCGTTAAGACTCCGCAGTGCAATCGTCGAGTGCGGCTCCAATTTGTACGGTGTCCTTGTTGAACCGTCGTCGGGGTCACCAATTGTAGCGATTTGTGTACGATTGACAACAGGAAATACGATGAAATGATGATTCCAACGTTGGTGGCAATGACAACACACAAAAACTACTACTAATTACTTGCTTTATTAAGCACAAATTCAAAGATACAATGCAATTACAAAATGGAATGTTCACCGCGTTTCATCGAAAGAACGAGTAATGAAATTATTTCAAGCCGTTGTGAAATTCAGTCTGGTACACTACTTCCCCCAGTCTCCGCTGCTACGAATTCGCGCTGTAGTCGCTTGTCAAAGTGGCTGCTCGCCACAAGGGATGAGTTGTGACGCCATCTACACTCGACTAGCGAAAATGATTTGACATTTTTAGTGGCAATGGATGCCGCTAAAGTAATTGTCAATAAGAGGGCAGGATGCTAGCACTTGAAAACCACGATATTAATTAAAACACAGAGCTAAAATTTTACGTCTGATGTATTTAACAATGGCGACTCGATTGTGAAATTCATACTGTGGTATCGTCTGAAATGGGCGAATAATACTCAAATATGATTATTTTTAAAGTTCAAATATATTTTTCCATCCGTTCTCCGCGGCGGTTTTACAAGAATGATCTCGTCTTTTCTTACAATACTCTGACAGTTCTACAAAAATCTTCCTCTCTCGCCTCCCCAGCGCCACCTATCTTCTCAACCAATAATCAACCTAACGACTATTACAAATTTAAAAGTATAAAGTATTATGCTATAGCTCGGCCGTTCTGACAATTCGGATTGCCCTGGTCAGTATTGTTCTGTATCGACCACGCTAGAACCTTCCACCCTCCGCTCCACCCACTTCCTTATTCGACAGGATTCCACCACTCCTTAGTAGGGTAATTGAGTAATCTGACAATTAGGTACATCTCTAACAACATATCTATCATGGGGTAATACCTTATGAATAATGTAAGGTCCCCGATATTTCTCATTCAGTTTTTTGTTTGAACCCGCGGTTGTGTCAATATGTTGAATAACTACAAAGTCCCCTAGTAAAAATCTCTTCGGTGCAGTATGTTTGGCCGCGAAATAACTTTCGTTAATCTCCTGCGCTTTTTGTATTGACTCTTCTGCTTCTCTTCTTTTATCTTCCAATTCTTGTCCTCGTATATTACTATTTTTCTCACGGCCGTGAGATACTCAATGGCTGGAAGGTCGAGATGTTTCAACATGGTCATCGAAATGCCATCTGGTCCGAGGGCCTTGGAGTTTTTAGCATTCTCGATGACTTTTTTAACCTGGTCCGCTGTAAAAGATGGTATGGTATCATTCCGGCTGCGAATCCGTCTTCTAATTTTGCGCTTGAGGCCGTCAGACTTGGGATGTTCAATAAATTGTTTATTGAACAGGCTAGCACACTGAAGAGGATCACAGGTTTTAGTGTTGCCAAATTCAATGGCGTTGTTGCCCTTTTCTTTCCGAGGATTGGAAAGGGCGCGGACGGTAGACCATAGTTTGCTGACACCTTCATTGAGGTTACATTCATCGAGGTGCTGATTCCATTTCGCCCTCCTATAGTCTTTAACTTGTCGGTCAATTTCGGAGTTAAGCTCCTGAATTCTGGGATCATCAGGGTGAGCGCTTCTGATCTGATCACGTTCATCGGCTAATCTGGCGGCACTAGTGGGAAAGTTAGGCCGAACTTTCGGGATACGTCCTGCCGGAATAAAACGTGCCGCGGCTGTGGTAATGACGTTCCTAATATTTTTCTCGGCCTCATGAATGGTGATAGGTGATGTTAGCTCGGTGAACTTCGCCGACGAGTAAGCTTTGAAACCATCCCAATCGGCTTTCTTGTGATTGACAAACGTTCGCTTCTCTGACTTAGTCATGTTCGCTGGTTTGTCAATCTTTATAATGATTGGGAGGTGATCTGATTTAAGGGTGGTACGTACTTCCCATCGGGAAGCAGCAATTAGACTGGCACTGACAATAGTTATGTCAGGAGAACTACTGCAAGTGCCCACGACTCTAGTCGGCGAGTCTTCATTAAGTGAACAGAATTCTGAGGCGTCAAGTGATTCGGCGATAGCTATACCCCTGGCATTGTTGTTGAGGTCCGAATGCCAGAGCTCATGGTGCGCATTAAAGTCGCCAAGGATGACCCTGTGCTTTTCGGAAAGGAGAGGACCAATATCGAAACGATAGGCAGAAGGGCAACTAGAGTGAGGTGGTACATATATATTAAAAATTTCGATATTGGTACTCCCTGATGGAACTGAGATGGCTTGAATTTCCGCCGTACCGTCAGCAACTACATCTAATACACAGTAATGTACGGACTTGTGTATTAGGAAGGCAAGTCCACCTCCAGGGTGAGGATCATCCGTGGCGGCCGGTCGATCTTTCCGCAGTATAACATATTCGCTATGGACGCTTAGAGACGAGTTTGCGTGAAGCAACGTCTCTTGGATGGCGGCGATGAGAATTCTGTTGGAACTCAAGAAGTGTGTGATCTCAGCGATTTTTCGGTGAATGCCATTACAGTTAAACTGTAATATAGATAGTGCAGTGAAAACTGCTGGAGGGGGAGGGCCAGGCGTAAGACTGGGTCTGGCATTCCTTATCATATTGTTTGGCGGTGTAGGGGGCAGTGGTGGGGAAGGTGGGCTGGGAGCAGCCCTGGGTTGCCCGGAATTTATACAACCTGGCGCAACATATGCTAAGGAGTGTTGACCTTGTCTACGTAACCCTGAACACCTAAAGTGAACCCATTCCCTGCAGCAATTACACTGCACTGATCTGGCATTCGAACCGATACGTTGGTTGCAGACACTACAAATCCATACCTCTGGGCCTGGATTTGTTTCAATACCGGCGCGAATTAGTAAAATTGAGAGCAGCCGCGCCGAGATGTAATGCTCCCAATATGACGAAAAAACACATACATCGTACCCACACATATACACAGACAAACACAACCTTCCTGCATCGAACCTTCAGGGCTCCTGCCGGGGCTCTTGCCAGGAAGGCATATTGGCAGCTTTTGGCCGTTTTGCAAAACAAAACGGGTGTGGTCCGCCCCGTAGAGCCAGTTGCCGTAAAACCACCGGTTATAAACCTCGTCCTCGGTATCTTCGGTATCTACTTCTTCGTTGTCTCCTATCCCGCTGTTCTCCGGTTCATTTGATTCTATCTTCCGTCTCGACCCTACTGTGACCATTCGACTCATTATATCCGCTTGATAATCCCTCGGTTCCACAATATGCGGTTTATGACATCTGCTTAAGGCGTCTACGTGACCCATTAACACTCCTCTGCGGCGCTTGATAATCCCTCGGTTCCACAATATGCGGTTTATGACATCTGCTTAAGGCGTCTACGTGACCCATTAACACTCCTCTGCGGTGTTGCATAATAAAATTAAAATGCTGTAATTCCAGGGCCCATCGGGCAATCTTCGTACACATATTTTTCTTATCAAATGTAAGTGCTACTGCACTGCAGTCCGTTACGATCTTAAAAGTTATCCCATACAAATAGTTGCGGAATTTCCGAACCGCGTATAAAATTGCCATCGTTTCTAATTCATAGCTGTGCATCCTCGATTCATCGGGTGAAGTCGCGACGGAAATCCAACCTCCTTAATTGTTTTCCCATATCCCAATTTGAATACCTGTCATACCCTCGGAAAGAAGCGGTCACACATGGACCTATCCCGCGCGGGAGATGTAGGAGCAGTCTCGACAGCCGAAACATCCTACGACGGGATCCACCCTCCTGTTGGGAAGACGTTGAGCGCCATTGTTGCAATGACGACTTCTCGACGCGTGGCCCGCGGTAATGGACCGCAGACTTTCAATTCGACAGATGGCGCCCAAATGGGTACAGTTGGCTTTTTATATCCGATGCTCACCACATCGTTAGATTATTTGATTGATCTGCTCGAATTGAAAGTCTGCGGTCCATTACCGCGGGCCACGCGTCGAGAAGTCGTCATTGCAACAATGGCGCTCAACGTCTTCCCAACAGGAGGGTGGATCCCGTCGTAGGATGTTTCGGCTGTCGAGACTGCTCCTACATCTCCCGCGCGGGATAGGTCCATGTGTGACCGCTCGAATTAGGAAGCAACTCGACAGTTGACCATCCGAGTTCATAGATGAGTGCAGTCTCTCGTGATCTACATCCGAATTAAGCCCGGCGTACGGTAGATTCGTCGAATTAGGTACAAAGAGAGACTGCAACTCTACGACGCGACGGAAATCCAACCTCCTTAATTGTTTTCCCATATCCCAATTTGAATACCTGTCATACCCTCTCCTTGTGTTTATCCGGACGGGCTCGGCTAAATCTTACATAAAACTCAACATAACATTTTTTTTTTTTACTGAACTATGTACATACTTGAATTTTACTTTTGAATTTGATTTTTCTCCTATATTTTTTTTGTTCTTCTTTCGAGTTTTTTTTTGTGAAATCGATTGCCTTATTTACACTTTTATCTAGTTTCGTGAGTTGTTTTTTTCTTGTGATGCGAAAAAAAAATCTTCACCCGCTGTCGGTTGGTTCCATTTGTTTAGAAGTCAGAATCCTTATTTGCTGTGGACGGACGGACTCTATGCCTGAACTCCTGGTGAGGTTTCAAGTCCAAAGGTCCAACGTACGTTTTTCATGTCACGTATCGGGGCATACTACCACCTGAAAAAATGTACAAGCGAGACCTCATTGATTCTGTGTTGCGTATCTTTCGGGGTGACTTGAAATCTTAAAAGGACCGAGGCATATCCTACTTAATTTATCAACAATTTCACGAGGTGGCTCTGGACGAAGTCAGTGGTAACCTCCGCTGTAGTCGGTCGACGCCTTATTTATGGAGAAAGAATGTGAGATCTCCCCGTGGGTCACCCATCCCTTCTCATGATTCTTCGAACGAATACAACGCAGGTTTGTTTTCATTATTTTGCGACCAAAGCTGGGTTCTTTCACGGTCACCTCGTGAATTTGATAGGGTATTCTTCTTGGGTTTTGTTTTCTCAACCCGATGCCCGGCTGGATGAGACCCATCTCCTGGGTCGGGTCGTCCCCACGATTGTCGCGAACCACGGTTATCTGTTCTGCAACTGTCTGTTTCGTTTATTTTCCTATGATTTTCTTTTGTTCGCTAACAAACGAAATATACCGAGCGCTGGAACAGATGACCTGGCTAGTGAAATCGAGCCGTCCACAACAATTATGCTGTTGGATTATTTGTTCGCTTCAAGCACAAGCATGGCAATATATGTAAGAATCATGAGAAGGGATGGGTGACCCACGGGGAGATCTCACATTCTTTCTCCATAAATAAGGCGTCGACCGACTACAGCGGAGGTTACCACTGACTTCGTCCAGAGCCACCTCGTGAAATTGTTGATAAATTAAGTAGGATATGCCTCGGTCCTTTTAAGATTTCAAGTCACCCCGAAAGATACGCAACACAGAATCAATGAGGTCTCGCTTGTACATTTTTTCAGGTGGTAGTATGCCCCGATACGTGACATGAAAAACGTACGTTGGACCTTTGGACTTGAAACCTCACCAGGAGTTCAGGCATAGAGTCCGTCCGTCCACAGCAAATAAGGATTCTGACTTCTAAACAAATGGAACCAACCGACAGCGGGTGAAGATTTTTTTTTCGCATCACAAGAAAAAAACAACTCACGAAACTAGATAAAAGTGTAAATAAGGCAATCGATTTCACAAAAAAAAACTCGAAAGAAGAACAAAAAAAATATAGGAGAAAAATCAAATTCAAAAGTAAAATTCAAGTATGTACATAGTTCAGTAAAAAAAAAAATGTTATGTTGAGTTTTATGTAAGATTTAGCCGAGCCCGTCCGGATAAACACAAGGAGAGGGTATGACAGGTATTCAAATTGGGATATGGGAAAACAATTAAGGAGGTTGGATTTCCGTCGCGTCGTAGAGTTGCAGTCTCTCTTTGTACCTAATTCGACGAATCTACCGTACGCCGGGCTTAATTCGGATGTAGATCACGAGAGACTGCACTCATCTATGAACTCGGATGGTCAACTGTCGAGTTGCTTCCTAATTCGAGCGGTCACACATGGACCTATCCCGCGCGGGAGATGTAGGAGCAGTCTCGACAGCCGAAACATCCTACGACGGGATCCACCCTCCTGTTGGGAAGACGTTGAGCGCCATTGTTGCAATGACGACTTCTCGACGCGTGGCCCGCGGTAATGGACCGCAGACTTTCAATTCGAGCAGATCAATCAAATAATCTAACGATGTGGTGAGCATCGGATATAAAAAGCCAACTGCCCCACGTTGGGCGCCATCTGTCGCGGACCACGGCTATGTGTCGAGCCGCCGTCACTGCAACAAAAAAAATAATGGGAACGCCACTGACTCGGTGGCATAATGACCCGGCGAGGTCAGCGCGTGGCGTGGGCGATTTGAGCCAGCGCGTTCCCATCCTTGCTAAGCCACCATATTTTTTCTTCAAGGGAAATCTAACAGGAAAGGGAGAGGGAGGATGTGCCCATCCTTCGGGACACGGTTAAATTCATCAAAGAATAACAAAATAAATCTTTGTTTTATCTTTATAAGTTTAATGAAAAAGAAAACAAATCATAATGTACAAAAAATAATGGGGGAACGAATTTAAAAGAAAGCCATAAGAAAAGAATTCAGGTTAAAATAAACTAAGCAAACAAACAGTAATTCGAAAATGAAATAAAGATAGCAGTTAAAAAAAATCAATTCAAGTAAGATTGAGAAACCAAATAAAAAGAAAAAGCAAAAAAAACAAACTTACAATTTACAGGAAACCGCTGACGATCGATCGTTGCGTTCGCTGCTAGTAATGAAAACTAGAATAAAAACAAAATTATGCATTTCACCCCAAATAATAAAAAAAAATCAAAATCAATGCACATAATAGCACTAGTAAAAAAAAACGAGGAATCATTTTTTTTATTGCAAGATCCGCTGATTCTACCCATCTACCGAAAGTCGCCATGCACAACCGCCAGAATCCAGATATACGTTATACGTTGAATGTTTTGGAACTATGATGTCTCGTTGAGTAACCACATATACCAACATTCGAGTGACACCTGATCGTGTACGTTAATAGGTCATCCATGAAAAGTTGCGCTACAACATTCGAGTGACACCTGATCGTGTACGTTAATAGGTCATCCATGAAATGTTGCGCTACTGTCATGTGCGAAAAAAAAACACCGGTCAAGCCTTCAGTGAACGAAGGGGAGGGGGGAACACATTTGCGAGGAGGGCTCATTTATCGGAGGACACTGCTTATTGTTTTTTTTTTGCGTCTGAACAGATTATTATCATCATTAAACAATCCTTATTAGTGCTGTTGACCATTATGTCATACACTGCTTCACTCTCTGCTACATTCACTTGAACACAATTCATATAAAAAAACATCTGAGTGAGATCATATTCCGTCAATTCATATACCATTTCAAAATTTGTTTGTTTTTGGTTCACACCGCACAGGATTTCATAAAACAATACCAAAACGTGTCCGACTAACGATAAAAGAACTACCAGCTCAATCCCGCAAACAAATTGACCGCTATCAGGGCGCAAACTCCCAACGGCGACCGGCGGCGCGCGCCGCGTTCGCACAAGTCAACGACTCAGTCGTAACTGACTAACTCCCGCTAGTTCATCCAAGTGCAACGGCAACTCATAAAACATCCAGCTGCCGGTCGTTGCCCTTTGCCGACCGATGTGACACATCCCATGGATCCGGCCTCTCCGACCAAACACTTGTCCATCGACAACAATCACCTGGGGACCGGTTGATATCATTCCAAGTACAAGCATAGTGATACTGATAACATTATGTAAAATCAATAGATACATTACATATATTGCCATGCTTGTGCTTGAAGCGAACAAATAATCCAACAGCATAATTGTTGTGGACGGCTCGATTTCACTAGCCAGGTCATCTGTTCCAGCGCTCGGTATATTTCGTTTGTTAGCGAACAAAAGAAAATCATAGGAAAATAAACGAAACAGACAGTTGCAGAACAGATAACCGTGGTTCGCGACAATCGTGGGGACGACCCGACCCAGGAGATGGGTCTCATCCAGCCGGGCATCGGGTTGAGAAAACAAAACCCAAGAAGAATACCCTATCAAATTCACGAGGTGACCGTGAAAGAACCCAGCTTTGGTCGCAAAATAATGAAAACAAACCTGCGTTGTATTCGTTCGAAGAATCATGAGAAGGGATGGGTGACCCACGGGGAGATCTCACATTCTTTCTCCATAAATAAGGCGTCGACCGACTACAGCGGAGGTTACCACTGACTTCGTCCAGAGCCACCTCGTGAAATTGTTGATAAATTAAGTAGGATATGCCTCGGTCCTTTTAAGATTTCAAGTCACCCCGAAAGATACGCAGCACAGAATCAATGAGGTCTCGCTTGTACATTTTTTCAGGTGGTAGTATGCCCCGATACGTGACATGAAAAACGTACGTTGGACCTTTGGACTTGAAACCTCACCAGGAGTTCAGGCATAGAGTCCGTCCGTCCACAGCAAATAAGGATTCTGACTTCTAAACAAATGGAACCAACCGACAGCGGGTGAAGATTTTTTTTTCGCATCACAAGAAAAAAACAACTCACGAAACTAGATAAAAGTGTAAATAAGGCAATCGATTTCACAAAAAAAAACTCGAAAAAAAGTCACCTTTTATCCCCTAAATAATCTAAACAATCTTCCATTATCGGCAGCGGGTAATTGTCCTTTACCATTACTTTATTAAGACTTCGGTAATCCACGCATTTCCGATATTTTTCTTTTTTACCATTACAATACTGGACGTAAACGGAGACTCACTATGTCTAATTATTTGTTTTTCTAACAGATCGTCTATTATTTCTTTCAAGGCACTCCGTTCTTCGAATGACAGTTTCTTAGGATAATGATGAAAAGGTACATCTGTTTCTAATCGAATTTTCATTTCAAAATCGTTTGGCTTCGAGCAAACTTCAGGATCCAAATATTCCTCTGCAATCAATTGTTTTACCTGAGCTATAACCTCTCTCCCAAGCGAAGGATTGATGTCTATAGTTTCACTATCCGACTCCAACCCAATTACCAACATGTCTATACATTCCTCTTCTACTATGTTGCTACTAACTAAATCCCTTCCATTCTGACCCATTGACACAACAACGTCGGCCTCATTCGTCGGTATAATTCTTTCGCGCATCTTAGAAGGAGCCAAAGCGGAGGGTAAAACATTCACATGCGCTAACGCTTCATTTTCCCCAGTGCTGGAGTTCAACGAACAAAAACACAACTCGTTCTCTTTATGCTCCGCGGTTCCCTTCGGTTTATTTCTAATTGGTATTACATTAAATGTGTTTCGATTTATCATTTTTAATACTATACCGAACTGCCCTAAGGCTTTTCGTCCCAAAAGAACAGGCGTCAGGATAAATTCATCCGGAACAACAAGCAAATCGATTTCTTCCGTTCGATCTCTAATAGTGACGCGACATTTAATTCTACCATAAGTTCGTATCGGCGTCTTCGCAATACCGTAAAAGGGTGTTTTAAACAACTTCGGCTGAACTTCGAAAGGAACTGCGGATCTTTGTATCAAATTAATCGGACTGCCGGTATCAAAAAGAGAAATACGAGTTACATTCGGGCTACACATCCCTCCAACACTGATGAATACAACACTTACCAAATTGATAGCACTTATTCTCCTGGCCTCTTCTTCCTCTTCGGTGGACTGGGGATATTCATTAACAGCGGCGACAACAATGGTACTCTTCAGCTTCTGGAAATACTTCGGATTTGTGCACTGCTTCCTATCGTGGCCCGACTTCGAACATCGAAAACATACATTTCGGGGGCGTTCCTCATACGGGCACTGCGGACCTCGGTGACCAATCTTTGAGCAGTTAAAACAGCGGTCGGTCTCGGTGGATACTGTACCCCTGGTGTCGCTTCGGTCTGGCGGATTTCCTCCTTTCGATGTACTTGCTTCCGATTTCGTCGTCGTCGTCGTCCCTCTTAACGCTTGACGGTGTTCATGCATATCAATCGCCCTCTTTAATTCATCCAAAGTTCGAGCGGTGTTGAACATCGCATAATCGGGTGTGCGGCTGCTCAGCCCCTCCAATACAAACGTGACCAACTCCGTCTCTGTCAGGTCGCTGCGGTAAAAGATGGCTGCCATTTCCATCACATATCTGCGTACGCTTTCATTTGGTCTTCGGTGTCTCTGCCGCAGCGCTTGATATATTTCGTGGCGACTCATGGCTCGCCCGAACTCCTTCACTAAGTGTTGCTTCAATTCGTCGTATGTGATGGCACCCCGCGCCAACAGTAAACGTGCCGAACCCGTGAGCGAAGAGCGGAGCGTGAGGAGCTTCGTTAAATCGTCGGCATTCACCTAGGCGAATATCTGCTCAAGATGCCGAATGAAATCGTGGACATCGTACATGTGATCATCACCACTAAATTTGACTATCGCGTGTTCTATCTCTTGGAACGTAATCGTACGAGCCCGGTGGTCTCTCGGGACGGCAGTTGTATGTGCACTACTTGCGGTGGTTGGGTGTAGGAGTTCACCCCTTTCCATGCTCTCTCTCAAGCGCTTCTGCCTCCTCCTCCGCATCCGTACGGGGCGGCGGGATGCAAGATCGTCTTGCTCAAAACATTTCGGCCACATTAAATTTCGGATCGTCGAACCTGCGTCTGTCTCTGCCGGCGGTTGATCTACTGCGGCGGAAGGCGGCCGGTGTGCTATTGAGTACTGCGGGTGTCGGTTTGTCCTGGGGCTCTGCTGCGATGGTGGCGGGTGCTGCGATAGCGGCGGTATTATCTGCTTAAACGGCTGCGGCGAAATCGTATTGATCGGCTGCGGTAGTGGCGGTGTCATATTAGTCGGCTGCGGTAACGGCGGTGCTGTCTGCTTCGATGGCTGCGTCGGTGTAGTATTGGGTGGCGGCGGTAGCGGCAGTGTTGTCTGCGTCAGTGACTGCGGCGACGGCTGATCGGGGGTCGGCGGGGTTTTCATCTGCTGTGATGGTGCCTGTTCGTTCGGCGGTGGCGATTCGTTGTCTCTCACGGAAATATCCTCCTCTGGCTTCCCCTCTCCCTCGGTCGGCGAGACTGACTCGTCGCCATCTTCTTCAATTTCTCGTAATTCCAAATACTGACGATTTTCAGCGAAAATATGCCGCAAATCGGCCACTGTAGCCCTCGGCTCGAATGAAATCTTCGCCGCCACCAACCGATTCACTAACTCCTTCTTATTCAAACGATTTTCCATGTTATTGCGTACTTTTAAAATTTAGTTCGCACACGCGATTTTAACAAGTTCTCTTTTTATCACTATTATTATTTTTTTAAATGTTCGGTACACTCGCGTACGATCCCACTTCTGAACTGTGGTATCGTCTGAAATGGCCGAATAATACTCAAATATGATTATTTTAAAGTTCAAATATATTTTTCCATCCGTTCTCCGCGGCGGTTTTGCAAGAATGATCTCGTCTTTTCTTACAATACTCTGACAGTTCTACAAAAATCTTCCTCTCTCGCCTCCCCAGCGCCACCTATCTTCTCAACCAATAATCAACCTAACGACTATTACAAATTTAAAAGTATAAAGTATTATGCTATAATACAGTGTATTTCGTACTATGAACTCCTACACATTTGTGTCTCGTTTTCGCTAGTCGAGTGTAGATGGCGTCACAACTCATCCCTTTTTCCTTAGTAATTCCTGTATCCTTCCGTTTACAGGATGAACAAACGCCCTACAAAATGAACAAACGTCTGGCTTTCGATTGATACCAAACCTATACTTTTCCGACCCATATTTAAAAATGACTGGCTAAGTTCACACTCACAATTTTGAAGTTGCTATAATTAAATAATTAGAGAAGAACAAACGATATTAATTGGCGAACAATCAAGAACAAACGTAGCCGCTGTAGAAAAAACGGTTTACCGAGCAAGAGGACCTAATTTCAAAAAAATGACTGGCTAACTTCACACAGCCTCCACAGTCCGCAGCCATATTATTTCCAAGATAGCAACCATTTAGCCGATATGCAAACCGTATATCCAACACACAAACCTCGTTTCATGTAGTTCCGCTAGCCGCCACGCACTTGTCGTTTTTCGCGGCTGTGTGAAGTTAGCCAGTCATTTTTTTTGAAATTAGGTCCTTTTGCTCGGTGAACCGTTTGTTCTACAGCGGCTACGTTTGTTCTTGATTGTTCGCCAATTAATATCGTTTGTTCTTCTCTAATTATTTAATTATAGCGCCGTCCGTTTGTTTGTGCTAATAAACGGACGGCGAGAGCTTTTGTAGTGGTCAGCAGACAAGCATTATGCGTTTCAGATTGTAAGAACGATGGTTCTTGTCTTGCAAGTTTACCCGTCCGGTTTTGTCTTACAATTTGAATTCAGCCTTTGCTGCTATTTGGGTTTTCTTCAGCACATTTCTCGCGTGGGGGTTAGTTCTACATTTGTTATTAAACGTGAAGCCAAGATATTTAACGTTTTCCTTAAAAGGGATTGTTTGTCCGTTAATCTTTAGGCAGATGCGCTTACTTTCTGGCACTGCACGACGATGTCCTTTGCCACTGGCATTTCGAAAACAATTGCTGGTATTTACATTGAGTCCCCATTTATAGAGGAAAAGTAAAATTGGTGCCAACAGAAACGCTAATTTATTGATAGCTTCAAATGGTCTCTGGTCCCCAGCAAAGACAATTATGTTATCTGAAAAGAATTGACTATTTATCACTCTTTCCTGTGGCTCATTTGCTTCCTCCTCGTTGTTCGAGTTGGAATTTGGGATTATTGTAGGCATATCATGAATGTAAAAGTTGAATAGGCTTGGACCCATTAATGACCCCTGAGGAGCTCCCGACTCAATCGGAAATGCCTCTGACCTATTATTACCTATTAGAACCTGCGATGTTCTGTCTTTTAGAAAACTCATAATTATGCGTACGAGTGGTACAGGACAGTTGGCCTCAGTGAGTTTCAAAATCAATCCCTTGTGCGATACATTGTCGAACGCTCTCTGTAGGTCAAGTGTGCAGGCCACAGTTACTTTTTTGTCCCTTAAGTTTTTTTTGGATGATGTTTAGTATATTCATTATTGCCATTTCCGCCGAACGTTTTTTTTTTTTGAAATCCGAATTGATTCTCTGGGATCTAGTCGTCAATGAAGCTGTTTAATCTGTTAAGAATAACTTGCTCTAATATTTTTGCCTAGGTTGGAAAGTAAAGATATTGGACGTAGTGAGTCCATAGTGTCCATGGTGTTCTTTTTTGGAATTGGAATTAGCAATGCTTGTTTCCAGACCTTGGGAAAATAACCTAAGTTAATACTATTGTTAATTATGATAGTTAGGTGACGTGCTACAGATTTAGCACATTTCTTTATCACAGCGTTTGGAATTTCGTCGAGACCAGCTGATTTTTTATTATTTACATTTCTAATCATATATTCTACTTCCCCAAGGGATGTGAAAAATTCGAAATGGGGAGAAGAGGCAGGTCGAACTGCAGTACTGTTGTTGCTGAATATTGAGAGCAACGAGCCTTGATGTCCATTTTCGAGGTTCGCGATTCTATTATTGGCCTCTGAATTAATAACCTGGTCAGGAAGGTCTTGTTCCTCGTAGGTGGATTTGAAGTGTTCTGCCACTGTCCCCAGTTTATCAATCATTATCACAATTGTATATATTGTGCCCATTAACTATGATTGGGTCGCTGGCTAGACTACATCTATTTAGGTTAGACGCCCCGATAGTTTGTTTATTTGTTTAAAAACTTCTGGCGAAGGTTTAAGCGCTTGAAATAAGAATTTATAGAATTCATTTGTTTCCGAATTAATTCTTTGTCTAATTATTACGTTAAGGCAGTCAACCTGGCTCTTTAGTTGTACGTATTCGATGTTAGTGCGGTTAAAACTGCGTGGAACAACCTCTTTAATCTTTGAAGCATACGTCTTCTGTTTTGAATGAGCAATTGAGTAAGCGGATTTGTTTTATGTAGTGGTGCATGTCGATCGAGACAATTTTGCATCACATTGCTTATATGACTAATGTAGTCATCTACTTCTGTCTGAGAAAGATTCCTACTAGCAGGATATACAGGGTGTCCCGCATTGGGTGGTCAATACTGTAAGGGTTGATAGCGCAACTTGTTTCAGCAAGAAAATTCCCAATACAATCGGATTTTTTTTTACCGTTACCTTGTTATCGCTCTTTTTGTGAAAGTCATCGAAAAGCGTGACTTGTCAGGCAAAATCGTAATTTGCAGCACTCCTGATGACTTAATCCAAGATTTGATTTCAGTTTCAGAAACAACATAAAATTTCACAAAAACTGAAGTCGGCAGGGGACTACTGACCGATTGTTTGCAGGGTAATGACGAAAACATATGTGTCACCTCAATTTCGAACTTTCATCATTATGACGGTTTAACGTCATAATGATTTGGATATGTGTCAAGCTTGTTAATGAGAAATGATTAAATTTTGCATAATAAGAAGGAATAGCCTCAAAGTGGACCAATTTCTGATATAGAAAGAATTATAGGCACACAGGGTATTGCGGGACGCGGGACCAACATGTTGACCGAGCAACTTTTGCAAAAAAAAAGAATATCAAGTTGCCCTTATTAAATTCTTGGTGTTCCCAAAAGTGCGATGTGATTTTACAGCGCGTAGCCCTACTATGTTGCTGCTGTTCAACAGCAAAAAATATGCCATGCTTGAAATAGATTAGACGTGTTAAATACTGCCGAAGAAAGCAGCACAGTGCATAAATATATAATAAATAGGCACGTCACGTTGGCGGCAAAACTTTATTTTGTAGCTTTTACTACCACCTATTTAAAATGCATTGAGCTGCTGCTGCTGTTTCCATTCTATTTCTATCATCATGCTTGAAATAGATTAGACGTTTGGGATATCAAATGAAAGATGTCGTTTAGCACTATTTTAGATCGTTTATTCAAAGTATTTTAAACAAAAGACAAATCGCGACGTGTTCTGTAGAATGACAGTTCGAATCATTACTTTTTCGTGCGAAGATACAAAAGCGACTGACTGGTGTCTCGCTCTCCGGGAATGGTGATGGCGTCGTCAGCAGAACAGGGTTGCCACATTACTCCCCTGCTACTTTAAGAATCGTCGTGGAATCGTGATACGGCGTCCGGATCGGGAAGCCTTCATTGATGTTTCGGTTTGTGTGGCAGGTACTGTGGTAGGGGGAATATCGTCGGAAAGAGGCGTCGAAGTAACGGTCGGCGGATGCTGCGGTGGCGAGGTCGAAGGAACACAAGTCGGTAAGGCGTCGTCTGCTGTGAACGCTGGTTTTAGCCGATCGATGCTAATATTCGAAAAGCGTCCACGAATATCGATGGTGAAATATTTCTCGCTTCGACGGATGATGGGGAACGGGCCGTCGTATGGTTGTGAGAGAGATGGTCTCACAGCATCGTTTCGCACAAATACGTTTTCGCATGTCGCTAGGTCCTTACTTCGGAACGTTTTCGGATTGGTATGATGAGCGGTTGTCGTTGGTCGTAATGCTCTCATCGCTTGCCGGAACTGGTCCACAGTATCACTGTCGATTGGTGCAGATGAATTGTTGTCGAAAAATTCACCTGGAATCGTGAGCGTCGATCCGTATACCAATTCGGCGGGTGCTGCGTTGATGTCGGGCTTAAAAGCGGTTCGGAGTCCCAGCAGAACCGTTGGTAAATTGTACGCCCATCTCGATGGATCACGGCACAATATGGCAGCCTTGAACGTCCGGTGCCATCGTTCAATGATTCCGTTAGACTGCGGATGATACGGCGTCGTTTTAAAATGGTTCGCACCAATTAGGGTGAGCAACTCACTAAAAACAGCGCATTCAAATTGTCGTCCCCTGTCGGAGGTAATGGATCGGGGAACGCCGAAACGTGAAATCCAGCCGTCCACGATCGCTTGGGCGACTGATTCCGCTGATTTGTCCGGCATCGGGATCGCTTCCGGCCACCTCGTAAAACGATCGATGATCGTCAGGCAATATTGATAACCTCGGCATAATGGAAAGGGCCCGACAATGTCGATATTTATGTGACTAAATCGTTGTTTCGTACGTCGATAGCCGCGATATCGTATGTCTTGAGACCTTCGCTCGTTGTCATGGGATGCAATTTCGCACAAACTTCGCAGTGTCCTGACGAATGACAGTTCGAATCATTACTTTTTCGTGCGAAGATACAAAAGCGACTGACTGGTGTCTCGCTCTCCGGGAATGGTGATGGCGTCGTCAGCAGAACAGGGTTGCCACAGACGCGTTGAATGCTGCCGGAGGAAGCAGCATAATGCATTTGAAATGGCTCAGAAGTTTGCAGCTGCTGTTCAACAGCAACAGCGAGAAACATGTAAGCCATTTAAAATGCATTGTGCTGCTTTCATCGGCACAATTCAACGCGTCTAATCTGTTTCCAGCCAGCCAGCTGACATTTTTTGCTGTTGCCATTTAAAATAGATTGTGCTGTTTCTTCGGCAGCATTCAACGCGTTTAATCTGTTTCAAGCATTACATTGGATTGCGTTGTGTCTTTAAGGTGCATCTAGATTATCGCCAAATGGTTGCGCGTCCAAAAACTGGCATCACGAACAGCCATTTGGTTGCTTCTTAGCATCTACACTAGCCAACCAAATGAAGACAGAAAAACACATAACCAAAATTTTATTTTGTAATAATTCAAACACGCAGAGTCCGATTTTGATAATTAAATTTAAAATCACCAAAATGAAATTTTGGTTATATCATTTTCTGTCTCCATTTGGTTGCTAGTGTCGATGCTAAGTAGCAGCCAAATGGTTGCACGCGATGCCAGATTTTGGACAAGCGTCCATTTGGCGATCAGGCTGGATGGACCTTAATAAAACATGTTTCAAGGAATATGTCGAGTCAGCATTAACTCTGTATGGCCGTGTAATAATTCAAACACGCAGAGTCCGATTTTGATAATTAAATTTAAAATCACCAAAATGAAATTTTGGTTATATCATTTTCTGTCTCCATTTGGTTGCTAGTGTCGATGCTAAGTAGCAGCCAAATGGTTGCACGCGATGCCAGATTTTGGACAAGCGTCCATTTGGCGATCAGGCTGGATGGACCTTAATAAAACATGTTTCAAGGAATATGTCGAGTCAGCATTAACTCTGTATGTAGTTATTTTTAAACCGAAATTAATAATAAAAATACCTTTATAATATTAATAAAAATGAATTAGGTCCGTTTTATTGTGTCGGAACAGGACAGAACAACACAACCTCCAAACAAATTTCAAAGGAGTTGATATAAACAGATACGGTCAAATTTGTATCGAAGTTATTCTATTATGTACTGGAGCAATAAAACAGATCGGTTGTATATTATTAAATTTGTAGGTTAACATTGAGTATGACATTTTCACATTGAAAGAAGTAAAAATTTGTGTACGATTCTAATACATTGGTTCCACTAGTTCAATTTTTTTTAAAGAACCATTAAAAATAATCTCATGACTTCGGTCGATTATTGCAAAGTAAAAGGGATGATTTGCACAGAACTCGACAGGCATCATCAAACACATACGGGCTATCATAATACCTAGAAGAAAAAGAATATATTTAAAAAAAAAAGTTTTTTAAACGCACCTGACAGATACAGGCTCACATAAAATTATACGAATTAAAAATATAGCTTTTTGTTTATCGATATTATATGGGTATATATTTGTTTCAATTTTGTGAAAATGCACTATATGCAGCAAAGGAGGATGGTCAAAACGGTCGTATGATGAACAGCATTGAAACGTATGTCAAATGAAAGCTTGGAACGAGTAGATTAACGTTTGTTCTAGCGATATTTAGCTAAACAGTGGGAGATCGGAGCTATAGGCGATTTAAATTTTAAAAAAAAATGCAAAATCTTACTGCACTAAAATCACATTTACTGAAAAAGTATGTAGCTCAGAGACTTGAAGTAAATTTTCTAATATACTTAACAGTTTTCAATATCACTGATTAAAAACTATTAAGTCGTTTTGAAATTATACACGTTCAAATTCAAAGGTTGTGAGTTTTTAATGTTTTTTTTTGTACTTTTTGTTAATTATTTTCTCAGAAAATTATACCTTAGACCCAAAAGTATTATAGTGAATTTACATTTTTTGAGTATTACAGTTCGCACTGTTAACTCTTAATAGAATAGACCTTCGGTCATAAGATATTGTCCATATATTGCTAACAAAATTTATTTAATTTCTAACAAAAATTGGAATGCTCCGACCATTGACGCCCCCTCACTTCTCCTAACATTTTTCAAAAAGGCATGCCTGTAGCGTCTTTTTAAATTAAGCCAGGCAGATCAAAACTAAGGGTACCCCCATTCAAAGTGAACCAAATTTCTGACAAATTTCACATTTTTTCACTTCAAAATTCTATGTAAAATAGAAAAAAAATTATCTCTTAGAACGTCCTTATAACAGTTAACTGTAGTCTTCTGAATGTATATCCAAAAGATTGTACCAGAGCGTGCCTTACAAGTACGGGTTTGAGGGTTGCTACACGTTACTCGAGATATTCACAAATAGCCAAAGCCATCTATATTTCAAAGATCGGAACCAGAACCCGCTCATATACTTTTGCGGCACATCATAGCCTCGATTAGTTGGAAAATTTACATTGCGGTAAAGGCAAATAGGGTTGGGTCGCGGCAAACTTTACACGAAAAGTATTGGTTCCCGGTCGATTTTCGTCGCGAAAAGTGCAATGTGTCGTGAATTCAAGTGTCTATAATGCAGTGAAAGAAAAAAATCCCGATAAAAAGTGAGTTTTTCACGTGTTTTCGCGGTTTTTATCAGAGCAGACACGGTTTTTTTTACATGCGCTGTGCTTGTGTTAGTGCATCGTGCAACGTATACTCCTCAAAACAAAATAAGGGCCACCTATGTCCGTTGACTTTAACAACGTCTTTTGGCGAATTTTTAGTGTGATAATTATTTTCAAAAACGCCATTCTGTACCTGAATGTGATGTGAGTTATCACAGTATCATTCGTTAACATTAGCTTTAACGGAACTGTCTTAAACAGTACTTTTGGGGTCACTAGTCATACATTTGGTAGTTTTGCTTATTTCTCATTTTGATTAAGAATTAGTTTTCGCCAAGTTATTTAAACGCAACATTAGTTGTTGCACTTTTAAAGATAAGGAGAACTTTAAATACAAAATACCAACAATTCGGCGCCATTTAAATTTAAATGCTTCGTCCGGAGCCTTAGAAATGTCGGAGGAAGGTCGTTCGCAACGTTCTGTGGCCCTGCAATCAAGGTATCCGCGAAGAGCCATTTAAAATCTTTGGAACCGTTACCAGGAGACAGGAAATGTCTCCCGTCGTCATGGTTCAGGCCGAGTTCGAATAACCACCCCCGCAGAAGTCCGATATCTGAGACTTTGTGCGCGACGGGATCGTACCATTAGTGCTCGTAGACTACAAAGTAGGCTATTAAGGACGACTGGGACCATTGTTAGCCCTCAAACAATCAGAAATCGTTTGCACGAACACTAACAGTGGTCAACGAAACATGTTACCAGAACAGAACAGGGCAGGACGCATCGTACGAATCGTTTAAGATTTGCTCGTCGACATATCCAATAGGACATGCAACAATGGCGCAAGGTGCTCTTCTCGGATGAGTGCAAAGTAAAAATTTTTAGTGACGACCGACGCATAAGAGTCTGGCGGAGAACCGGAGAAGCATTTTTGGATCCTTGCATTAATCAAATTGAGAGACAAGGCGGTCCCAGTGTGATGGTCTGGGCCGGAATTAGCTTGCAAGGCAAAACTAACCTTGTTATCCTAAATAACGGGACAATTACGTCCGAAAGTTATATTGAAATGATTGTTAGGCCACATATCATTCCTTTTTCAAAACAGGCGTTGGATGGTTTTATCCTCATGCAGGATAATGCCCGACCACATACTGCCCGGGCGACAATGTCTGTTTCCGAGGAGGTCAATATTGAGGTCATGGAGTGGCCTGCAAACAGTCCGGACCTAAATCCGATAGAACATCTTTGGGATAAATTAAAACGCCAGATGCGGACCGCTTAAAAGGACATACACAATCAGCAACAGCTGATTCAATTGCTAAAAATGTGTTGGGGACGAGATATCAATAGAAAGTGTCGATCGGCTTATTGAAAGCGTTCCGTCCAGGCTTCGAGACTGCATATCAAAAAGTGGAGGCCATACTCGATACTATAAAAAACAAAGAATCAATTTTTTTACAGATTAGACATACAAATTAACTGTTATTGTTACGATTACATGACCGCAAAAAGTAAGCAATCCGAAAAAATGCTAAAAAAAAGTGTAACTTTTGGTCAATATTCAATAAAATTCATTAGATTTAATGAAAAACATATTGTTTTATTAAATTAGACCAACAAAACTATGATTTTGCTTTTCCACAAAAAAATAATCAGAAAATTATTAGTGGCCCTTATTTTGTTTTGAGGAGTATATATACGACATATTCATAGGCTCGCTTTGTGTGCATGTATTGCTGCTTCCCGGCTTTCTGATATAGGTGGCTTTGCAAATAGCCTTAGAACTGGTATCACTGACCATGGAATAGAGAGCTAAAAAGGAATGGTAAATCAGCTGTCACCCATACAAACTGCATGGCCCGATTTTAAAAAGCGGTTGTCCCCATCTGTCAAGTGTTATTGTGAAGTTTTTACGAAGTAATTGGGGGGAAAGATTGTTGCTGGAGGAAATCAGGAAGTGTATCTATAAAATGTAATAGTCATATCGCAGTTTCAGTGCGACACAAAGGTAAAAAAGACGAATTGTCCCCACCTAACAGATCCAGTCTGATATGAAAAATTGAACCATTTATCGTTTCTACGGGGCATTCCTTTAGTTTTCTTTATTCAATGTCGCTGACATTCAAACCCAATTTTTTGATACTTGTAGCGTACGCCTTGGTACAACTTTTGAACATACAATCACAAGACTACAATTAACTGTTATAATGACGTTCTAAGAGGTAAATTTTTTTTCATTACAAAGGTAATTTTATGTATGTAGTTTGTTTCGTCCTCGGGACATTTCAAGGTCAGACTCATAGTTCTCCAGATATTTGCAAAAAACTGAATTTTCACCCCTTTGCCATTCCCTCCCCCCTTAACACATGTCGCAAATTAGTGTAACTTTTTACTGCGTATATTGAGCAGTGTATTCAACAATTTGGCATCAAAAATTTCTTTTTTTTTTATGTTTAGGTTTTGAGCTATCTGTACTAGACTATTGGTGGTAGGTAATATTTGTCATATCTATATGCCAAATGAGAATCCAATTGAGTAGAAGTTTTCTTTTACATACTTTTCTCGTTCTTTGAATGCACTCATGTCATATTTTAGACTTTAAATTTAGTTGTTAGTGGAGTCGCTAGCAGATGCTAAAGGTTTGTGTTCGTAGAGACGACTCATGGGATCATCGCTCAGCGATCGTAGTTTTGCATGCAATTCCGAGCCGTATTTAAATATTTTTTGAATAGTTCTACTTTCCTAGTATCGACTATGGACTAAGGGAACATGTCTGTATAGAAAATATACCCATATAGTGCTCAAAACCGATGGTCTCTACGAACACAAACCTTAAATCCTCGAAACTCTATTAGTATAGTTTTTTTGGGAAAATTAATACTAATTCAGAACATACTTTTCTTCATAATTTATTGGAAATATTTTACAAACTTCCCAAGCTCTACTGAACTTTCCGCTGCAGTGTTGCTAAGAAATATTTGCGCAACGGAATTAACAATACCTTAGCTGTACTGGACTACACTGCATGTGCTCTTTGCAAAACCATCTACAGAACAAGCCATGAAGTAATAAAAATTTTAATTAAATCGGACGCCAGCAGAATAGCGATTCTCTGTAGTGTGACGGAAATATGGTATTTTGAAGGGGAACGCAAATTTCGGTCACACTACAGAAAATCAGTGGCGGCCATTCCATTACATGCTAAAATTCTACTTCATGGCTTGTTCTGTAGATGGCGTTGCTAAAAATTGCGAAATACAAGGAATTATTCAATATCCGAAATTTAGACTCTCCTATGGTTTCTATAGATTATTAATCATATAAAAGTGTGCTTTGGACAGGATTACTAAACATGAACATCGCTGTTTAGGTGAAAATGTGCCAGTAACTGAAAGAAAGCTTCAGATAATTTGCGGTCCTTTAACGGCGTCACTATTGACTTAAACTTCCACTTTAAATCATCAAAATAAATTCCTTAGTGTCCATTGGCGATCTCAATGCTTTGGTTTTGTTTAGCGGTTGTGGAATAATTCACCCCCGCTGAATTCCCGGGAGCCGTGAACGTTTTTCCTTAAACCTCCCCCGAAACAATTTTCTGCGTAAGTCCGTGCCCGGAAGAAGACAGGGTATTCGTAAACTAGGAAAAGGGATAGTGCAAGACAAATCTCAACTCTGCACTAAATTGGGTTCAGTTTAAGTTCGGCTGTTCACTGACGGAGTATGAAGAGTTGATTAAAGCCACAGACACACGGCGAATCCATGGACTCGATTCTATAACCAAACTGCATATAAAAAATTACAACTTACCAAGCTGTCAATTCTTTATGAAGTTTCGTTGGATTCGAATCCATGAATTTGCAGTGTCTCTGCGGCCTAAAATGATTATATTCTGCACCAACGGCATTTTTGCCATAGGTGGTTTATTTGCATTCATCATTAACAACATGACAATATTTCAATTCATAATGTGAAGTTTAAAATGCTCTTTAAGGTTACATTTGATGGAATGGATACATTGATTAAAATCGAAACAATATGAAAATTCATTTAATTTAATTTGCATCTTATTGAAAGTGCTAAGAACTTATGTTTATATTTAATAATTCGGTATTTCTTGTGTATCTAACAGGAATTCTAAAATATATATTGCTGAGTAAGAACGGAGATGAAATTAATCCATAAATTAAGGAAATAACAAAAATAATTTGATGAATAGTCCTTCTGTCCTCAAGAGTGTTCATTTGTAAGAGCAATAATCTGTTTTTATATGATGGGAGGCGAAACCTGTTCCTCCAATTGAATTTTCGAAATGCATATATTAAAAACTGTTTTTGAATTGATTCAATCCTCGTGATGTCGGTCTTATATTTCGGAGTCCAGATTTGACAAGCGTATTCGAGTATCGGCACTACAAAAGTTTCGAAAAGCCTTTTGATAACCCAAGGATCGTCGAATTCGTACGAAAATCTTTTCAGCCAGGCTAGTGTTGATTTTGCTTTGTTGACAATAAAATTTATGTGAAATTTGAATGTAAGCTTCTCATCCAGAAATACACTCAAATCCTTAATTGTTGTGACTTTTTCAATTGTTTTACTCTCAATGCAGTAAATGAATGGCACCGTTTTATTACCTTTGCTGAACGTTATTGAATTTGTCTTCAAAATGTTGAGAGTTAATTTATTTGTCTTAAAAAAATCATTTGCGGCATTAACATCGTTTTGAAGATTTTGACAATCGTCCTCGGATTTTATTGGTAACATGATTATAGCGTCGTCGGCATAGAGAAGAATTGATGCATTTTGTATGTAGAATGGTAATTCATACAAAAATAATGTGAAGAGAGTGGCACTGATGGGGTATCCTTGCCCAACTCCTGAGGTTACGTCTATGGGCTCAGATAATGTCGAATTGTTGATTTTGACGATCTGCTGTCGACCGCTTAAGTATGATACCAGCCATTTTAGTATTTGTTGGTGCATACCCATAATTTTTAATTTGTGATACAGAAGTGGGATATCGACTGAATCAAAAGCTTTTGATACATCAAGGTAAATGGCATGAACTTGACCGTGTGTCTTCATACCGTCTTCTGCCTTTGACACAAATTCCGCCAAATTCGAAACTGTTGATTTTCCATCCATGAAACCGTGTTGGTGATGTGACACAATAGATTTTGTAAACTTATCCAAATGTTTGGCAATTATCGAATCTAGTAATTTGGGTATAGTACATTGAATTGCTACTCCCCTATAGTTCTCGATGTGAGACTTCCGGCCATTCTTGTGTATGGGTTTGACATACGATCTTTTCCAGATAGCTGGTACAAGCCCTTCAGTAAAAAATCGTTCTAGCAAATACGTAAGTGGAGATATTATCGATTGAGCGCATCTTTTGATAAATTTATTAGGTAAATCATCAGGACCCATTACCATATTATCCGGTAAATTTTTGATTGCCTTCATTAATTCATTTTCGGTAAGGGTAACGTTAGTTATAATTTGGCAAGTTTCCTTTAATACATCCGTTTTCGTCGAGTTTTCATTAAAGTTACGAATGCTTTCAGGATCAGTGACAGAATAAACAGACTGAAAAAATTGGCGAAATAACTTGGCAATATCATCCTCATTTTCCGCAATTTGTTGATCATATCAAGAAGGGTGTTTAGATACTTTCACTTTCTTTCGTGTCGTGGTATAATTTGAGTTTCGCAGATAATATTATTAATTGTTTCGTAAAATTGTTCAACATTTAATTCAAATGAAATATTATCATCAAATTTTTCGGACCATTCAATTGATAATATTTTTTCATTGATAAGTTTATAATCAGCATTTACAAAATCTTGGTAGAATTTTTCTTTCATAACGATCTTTCCAATTAACATATCAATAACAATATTTAGGGCTTTATGATGAGTTTCATTATATAATATATTGTTTGGACATTTTCGGCAGAAGCATAGATTAGGTTCGTTTGTCCAAAAGAGATCTAAAATATGGCCGTTATCATTTGACACATTGTTAATTTGCAATAAACCAACTTCGTGGCATGTTTCAATCGTTATTTTCTCAATATGACTGATTGTATGGATTGGAATATATGTTCCTACATTCACATCCGATTGCATCCATCTTAAATTGGGTAGGTTAAAGTCACCAAACAAAGTAATTGTAGTATTGCAATCAGCTTTATCATTAATTCTCCTTAATACATTCATGTGAAGTTCATATAGGGTGGCATTCGAATTCGGCGGAATATACAAACATCCAATTGGTACTTTTTCGGTTTTATCAGTTACTAACACCCAAATTTGTTCACAACCTTCATTTTCGGCATTAACAATAACTTCCGATTTATAGCATTTCTTAACTGCAATCAGAACACCACCTCCACAAGATTTGTTGCTCGTGTTAGAGGTACGATCGCATCTGTGCACATTAAATTTGGTCTCAGAGAAAATATTAGCTGAAAATACAGAGTCGTTAAGCCAAGTCTCTGTAAGAGTGTATACATCAAAATCGGCAGCATCACTTTCACTCCAAACGTGAAACGGTAACTGGGGATAGCCAGTGGCGACTTCAAGGGGTTGCGCGCTGGGCGAGAGCCCAGGCGCTGGAAAAAAATTAAAAAGTAAAATAATTCAAATAAATATCTTAACAGGGTTCGTGTAAAAAATAATTTTTTGGAGTACCATGAAAGTCGAGATAAAAGTTCTGCCTGTTCTTCAATTAAAAATAATTTAACTATTTTGATGTGAGCATATATTTATTCAACTGAAATTTAGTGAGAATCTACAAATGAGTGACTTCGAAGCCGGCCTTTCGACTTTCATTGACTTATTTTTCTACTGTATCATTAAAACACGTAAATATTTCGTGGTAAATATTGCAAGTGCTTTCAATCTTTTATATTGCAACGACTGACGATAGTAGCTTTTGTAGCTTCACATTTATATATGAAATTGTGTGCATCTACCAACACTTCAAGTGCTAAAAGTAAATGGTATCTGGTATCTCGGCAACCAAGAGCTAGGAATCTGAAGAACGCTGAACATTTTTGACAGCCAGGACTCAGCAATTTCAGCAAACGCGTGTCGCAGCATGCTCTACATCAGCACTTGGCCTCATTCTATTTGCGAAATTTTCGGAAATAGACACCTTTTGTGATTGCCCTCTTTACAAAAACAGAGAGCCAGAACTTTAAAGAATACATAACACGCTGAATATTCCAGGATCCCCAGATTTTATAATTTGGTGCAACTGTTGTTAAGCGACTATGTGACTCATAACTGTATACTTACAAAAATATTCCCCTTAATGATAATAAATTAACTAGCATGCACGAAAGAGTCCAGAGCTCGACGAGATGTGGATTTTGTCTCTTTTCTCTAATATCAATATCAATTTTACTATAGGTGTGTTTTTTTGGTTATCCCGTGCAGGTTTGGGTAACGAAACTCCATTTAAAAAAAATGACAGCTGACGCACCTGTCATTTTTTTTATATGAAGTATCGTTACCCAAACCTGCACGGGATAAAAAAACACACCTTATTTTATCCAAAAATCACATAAATCGGTCGGCTGGGACTCGCAAAAGCTAAGGCGGCCCCTGATCTTAACCTAAGAAATACGGAGAAATTTGGACTCCTCCCGAAACAAAATCCTGGCTACGTCCCTGATGTCTAGAACGTCTAATTTGATCGTTGAAAACTATTTTGTTGCATACAAAATCCACATTAACTGGACCATTAATTACATCTAAAGTAAAACATGAAGCGTTCTTCTTGAAGAGAGTGACATTAAATTTAATAATACCTAATCTGTATTCGTGTATGAGGGAAGATTACGAAAATCGGCAGGATCATATAGAACTTAAGGAGTTGCACAACTTGTGTGAGAAAAAAAAACCTTCACTCTTCTTAAGCCGGCCCACACCGACCGGAGTGTGGCACACACCGCACAAAAGATCGGTGCAAGAATGATACCTTGGAGGCGCACTAACCGCTAGACCAGCCAGACTACACCAAGAAAACAAGCAAATATTACCGATGATATGAAGAAAATTTGATTTGTTATTAACATGCATTATTTGAATGTTCACTACAACGATTAGTAACTAAATTACGAAGTATCTACGCCTTTTTTATCAAAAATAAGGCAGAAAATAAAACCGTCCAGAAATTAGAACATTTCAGAAATTAGAATCACCTCATTTACCAAGTGGTTCTAATTTCTAAGCGTCTACTATATCACTTTTTATATTTACATTGCAGAATTTCAGGGAAACACGCATTGAATGGTAAAAAACAAGGCTTCGGTGGAATCGCTAACAATGTTCCCTTTACTCGAAAAAAGACAAACAAAGGCTATCATAATTCGGGATAGAATCTAGCTACATTATTTTTACCAGAACTGTAAGATATTTGAAATTTTTTACATGTTTTGGCAAATGCAACGGTATATATAACAGTTAAAATTTAATCTTTGCTATTTATGGCAGATAGACGGGTGCCTCGCTCATAATGCGAGATCTATCAAAGAATATTTGGAGATCTATCAAAGAATATTGGAATTTGCGTGGCCTGCGAGAAGTTCCGACTTTCTTCTTCCTTGCCTCGTTCTTTATACCGCTCCATGGTTCCGCGTTGCTCGACCTGCGGTGTAGGCACATCGCCCGTTTTGGCGATAATTTCTCAGCTTATTTCTACAGGCAGCTCTATCTTGGATCGTGTCATCGCCGAGTCCCGACTTTATCCGCCTATATTTTTATTTATGGGGTAACTTAAAAAAACAATATCTATTCCGAGCCGATTACCTCCCGGGAACAGCTGCTGCAGCGAATTAATGACGCTTGTGACAACATAAAGGAAACCCCTCCTGAAATCATTCGGAACGTTTCATCGATGCGCCGAAGGTGTCGAGTCTGCATACAAAATGGAGGAGGCCGATTCCAGCAGCATTATTCAAATCCATCACACAAACCCATTTAATTATTAGTTAATATTTTTAGTTTATTGGTTCTTTCTCATATTTAAAACTTTATTTTCATTTTTATTTAATAAATTTTCCAAATTGCAATAGTAAAATATAAAAAATAAATTAATAAAATTTCAGTCTGAATAATCCGACAAGAAAATAATTACCTTGTTTTTTTTACATCCAATATGTGTAATTCCGAAATTACGCAATGTAAATATGAAACGTGATATACCGTTGGGAAGCCAACATGTTGAAGCAACTTTTATCAACTTTGCAGAGTTGTACGTATAAACCACCGTTATGAACTTACTTTGAATTTTTAATGAAAAATCTATTTTAAAATTTCTATTAAGTTTTGAGTAACTGTATATTGGAAGTCGCGATAATATTGGAAACAGGAAAAACTTCAGTTTTTGTGAAATTTTATGTAGTTTCTGAAACTGAAATCAAATCTTGGATTAAGTCATCAGGAGGGCTGCAAATTATGATTTTGCATGACAAGTCACGATTTTCGAAGACTTTCACAAAAAGAGCGATAACAAGGTAACGGTAAAAAAATTTCCGATTGTATTGCTAATTTTCTTTCTGAAACAAATTGCGCTAGCAACCCTTACAGTATTGACCACCCAATGCGGGACACCCTGTATATGTATGTACATACATATTTGTCGGTATGTCTATGTAGTGTTGTAGATAATTGTAGGGAGGGAATGTAATGATTAGAGCCCGAATTCTCGTGCAGTAAAAAATTTAAAAACGTGCAATGAAAATCCCGAAACGTGCTAAATCGTTCAATACAAATGTCCGAATGTGCATTTTCCGTGAATGAATCAAGTCATTTTTTAGGCTTTTAGAAGGTTAGGCTTCGAAGCAGTGGACGCAGGAAAAATATTGAAAAAATTGAAGATGTGCTCTAAAAAGTAAAAAGTGTTTTCACATCGGTTTTCTTTCTCAATACTTTTATTCTACTCTCTGTCAAATCCGAATGCCGCCCTTTTTTCCGGAGTACCTACGCGTACGCTACGAACTGGGTTGGACAGCATTGTAAATTTCCTCAAATGCTATTTAGTAGAACAATCCATTATTACATTACCTACAACTATCCATTCATTTAATATGAACAAATCTATAAGGCTATGGGCCAGTTTCTCGTACATCTTATCTTACATCTTATTATCGTTATTGTATATTGTATCGAGAAGACGCGCACAATTTTCAGACAGCTTTTACATTATATTGAATTGAATTTATGTTTATTTGGCATAGTTATGCCATATTTAGCCTTGGTTACGCCATCATCTGAAATTTAAAAAAACAGTGCCCAATTTCATACAATGGCGTAACTAAGCAAAATATGGCATGACTGCAAATAAAAAAAATGGGACTGAGAATGGGTAGCATAAGAACTCAGTCTTTGTTATACTTACTCTCAGTCCATGCTCCTCCAGAATGTCACACCATTTTGTAAGTGCAGCTTGCAAGGCAACGATGTTTGGGCTACTGAGGACTATATCATCGGCAAAAAGAAGAGATATTTCTAGGCCGTCGGATATACGTGTTAATAAGTAGCACATGATGATGTTGAAGAGCAACTCAATACACTGCCCTGGTGTAATCCGACATTCACCGAAAATTCTTCTGATTCACCGGCTGTGCATCTAAGCCTAGTCGTAGCTCCATCATACATGTCTCGTATCATCCTGACATATGCCTCAGGGACATTAAGTGCTCTCAAGGCCAACCATATCAGATCACGAGGTACGCTATCGAATACTCTGTAATGCCAAAACGATGAACACAAAGTGCAAGTCCTTTCGTGCTGCTCTATACTTTTCCATCGCAATACGAATGCACTGAATCGCATCGACTGTAGATCGACCTTCAACAAAGCCGCATTGATTGTCATTCAACCGCACAATCTTTCTCAATCGGTTGCAGACAATTCGCTCGTAGATCTTCAGTGTATGAGGTGTTAACTTTATAGCCCTATAGTTGTTGAGTTTGCGTGAGTCTTCCTTGTTCTTATAGAAAGGCAAACGAAAACTTTCCCTGAAAGCATCAGGCATCGGTTGCCCACCTTTGATTTTGTTGAAAAGAACTGTGAGCCCCGACATTTTCTATTTTCAACCAAAATTCCGAGGGGATTTTGTCAGGTCCGACTGCCTTTCCGCGTTTCATCTGATGCATTGCCACCATCACCTCTTCCTCTGAGATATCTTCAATATTTGTGGTATTCGGTTCAACATCTCGAAAAGCTGCTCGAGGAAATTCTTCATTTAGTAGGTTCGTCAAAATACTCTCGCATCCTGCTGCAAATCGCTGTATCGTCAATCAGCAACATTCCTTGCGAGTCCTCGACGTACTTTGGCGCCTGTATTTCCCGAGCGTTCCTTCTCCTTTGGGCTACGACCCTAAATATCCTGGCGTCGTGCTTAGGTCTCTCGCGCAAAGACGGTCCTTCGGTCGCAGTATGAGTTTCTAATGCTTGGTAGAATTTCTCAGCTGCCTTCGCCTTTGCTTGAGCTACCAAGCGCTTTACGTTCTTCCGACATTGCATATAATTTTCGCGAAGTTGAACCCGTTCGGTTTCACTGCTTGACTCACATTTCGTCCATGCCTTAAATGCGTTCGATTTGGCTTGCACTGCTTCCTTAGTTTCGGTGTTCCACCACCATGTTTCTTTCTTCGTGTGGAGTGGACCTTTCGAAACTCCAAGTGCCTTTTCCGCCTCACCTACTGACATTTCAGCGAAATTTTTCCACATTTGTGTTGGACTGTGATCGGTGCAGTTGGTGTTGTTTTGAAACCACTCCTTCATTTTATCAATGAATGGAGTTACTACAGGTTCAAACTTGTCGTTTGTGAGATTGTGCCACTTGATTTTTCGACAGGCTTGGGAGTTCTTCTATTTTTTGCTCCTCCTACTTTCAAAATAAATTCTGACAGGAGCAAACGATGTTGGCTAACGACAGATTCACCCAAGATCACCTTGCAGTCTTTTACCCACCTTCTCATAAAATCGAAGCAGAGGTGGTAATCGATCTGCATTTCGTGTTTCCTATCTCCGTGTCCACTACTGTAGGTGATCAGGTGTCTCTCGTTTTTCACAAACCATGTGTTAAGGATGACCAAACCGTGCGATCTGCACATAGTCAGAATAGCTTCGTCATTTCTGACCGTTGAAGGGCTACCCTTTCCACCATGGCAATCCTCGTAATCATAATTTGATTCACCCACATGGTCATTTAGATCGCCTCCCAAGAACACCAATTCGGTATCTGGAATGGTCTGAATCAGGGTGTCAACGTCGTTCCAAAAGGCCTCTTTTTCTTCTGGTGGCAGTTCCACTTGGGGAGCGTAGGCACTTATTTTATTACGTTCCACACCCTTCCGCAGATAGCCAATTTGATGCTGATCAAGCGATCACTTCTCTTCGCGACACTTATTATGCTGCCAAGTAAATACGATGCCAGAATAATGCCAACTCCGTTTGTTTGATTTGTGATTCCATAGTAGTACAATTTGTACTTTTTGGAATTCGTAAGAAACCGCTCTCTGTCGATATGGGTATTTCACCACTTCGTCTCCTGCACGTACATATGATTTTCTTCTAGGAAACAAGAGCCAAATTTGAAAATGTATCTCCTAAAGATGAAAGAAAATTCCTATTTCGGTTAAAACCGAAAAATCCACGTTAAGAACCGAAAAAAACCAATTGTCCGTTATGAAAGTACCGGATTTCGGACACAAAAGTTTCGTATGTGTGAAATCACGCATCAGGGTATTTAAGGTTTTTTTAAAGGAAAAAATGAATGTTAACGGAATCCCCGCCGGAAACAATATTAAATGAAGGTTATATATATTTCGGCGATTTTAACATAACATTTAGAAGAAATTACACAACGTATTTGTATTGTCTACCTTTTTATATTTATAACTCATCGCGTACTATATTCCGTTCCCCGGACAAAACCGCTCCTTTTTTAAAGGAACCTATAAAGACCTCGGTCGAAACTTCACTTTTTGTATAAGTAATGGCGAAAATAAACGGATGATCTACGTCGAATCTCTCTCTGAATTGAATACTACGCTTCATTACAATATGCGCTGCTAAGGAAAAAAAATATAAGCATGGAAAAGATGCGTAAATTGACAAAATGCAAGTATGTTTTATAAGAAATTATTTACAGTTCCTATGTGAAAATAAAAATGTATAGAAAGATAATTACAAACAAAGTTGAATTACACTCTTTTCACCAGTATACATATACGTTAAATTTGTTATGAAAGTGGACAGGGACAGTTTTTTCTTGGTGAAACAATAAATTGAATTTTGTATTCAACTAATTTTTGACTTAATATGTAAATTGTTTTTCCTTAATTTTGTATTTTTTTTCCCGAATATATTGGAAGTGAGCCTGGCATAACTTCTTTATGTTAATATTTTTATCTTAAGGGCCCAATAGACTCAGCGATTTATCGGCCGATCAAAGCTCATTTCTGTGGAGAAAGCACATTTTCTGTGGAGAAAGCACATTTTCTGTGGAAAAAGCTCATTTTCTCTTGCGAATTTGGTAAAGGAACATACAAAATGTGCTTTCTCCACAGAAATGAGCTTTGATCGGCCGATAAATCGCTGAGTCTATGGGGTCCTTTAAACTGAAACCGATCGATCGGGCAATCGATTGCCCACAATCGAACTGCCGCCCGTACAGCACATACATTAGGCAATTTATCGGGCAATCTGAAATAGACAGTCTCACGGTCCACAAGCCACAGCACAAAATAGCGAAAATTCTACCATTTTTGGCGATGGAAGATGGACATCCATTGCTATTTTGTTGGAGAAAGACCGCCACAACCACAGAATGAAACGACCACAGGTTAATGTCAAAACATCAGCAACTGAGAACACATGATTGTCATGACAGCTTGTACGGAAAATTGCATTGGCAATGCGTTCCACAAGTCAAATCAAAAAATTGAATCCAGTGGTCACATACACCTTCCGATTTATCTCGCAATCAAAAAATCTGGCCGATCGATCGGAGGGTCTATGGTGCCCCATAGACTCAGCGATTTATCGGTCAATCAACGCTCATTTCTGTGGAGAAAGCACATTTTCTGTGGAAAAAGCTCATTTTCTCTTGCAAATTCGGAAGTGTAACCTAAAAAATGTACTTTCTCCACAGAAATGAGCTTTGATTGGCCGATAAATCGCGGAGTCCTTAAGCCCTTAAGGCTACAAATTGGTGGAATGGCTTTCTTTCTGGCTTTCTGGCCACAAAAGTTCTTGTATCTCTTTGTGGATGGTAAGCAATGAAGCAACACGAGATGATGACACCAAACATCGCATCAGGATTGAGGGGATGAAGTCAGGAAAGGAATCTTGAGTTTTCCATAACAGAAAGATGTCACAAAGGATGCATTCGCGTATCATTCCTAATGCCGGACCATGCATGAAAATGACGAAAAGAAAAAAAAACAGCAACTGAAATGAAAATGTTACGGATCTCAGTTGGTAGGGTTACTTAAACTACAGTCAGACGATGCGAGTCACTAGCTACTACTGCAGCGAGTAAGGTGCATGCGAGAAATCTCCACGGTGGCGACGACGTCAACAACGAAACAGTAGCGACGTTTTTTTCGTATCGCGTGTAAATCTGACTCGAAAAAAACGATCGCGGGTAACATCCCGGTTAAGACCAAACAGCTGACATTTGACACTTTTTGCACATCTTTGACTCACTTTTGTCGGCTTTTTTTTAGATGTGGTGGATTTTATCACAAAAGATGATTATTTCTTTGCAAAATCTTTTCTCCTGATGAGAAAAACTCTCACAATTGGTTTGAAAAAACAAATTCCCTCATATTTCCCCTATGCGTCCGCCATCTACATTTGAGCTCTATCCCGTGTAGGGTAGTTGCACGCGTGAACTTAACCAGGGTTAGGCCCATTCTCTCGTAGATCTTATAGAATGGTTAGTCTTATCGCCCAGAGAAGACACACAATAGCGACGTTTGTTTCGCATCGCGGGTAAATCTGACTCGAAAAAAACGATCGCGGGTAACATCCCGGTTAAGACCAAACAGCTGACATTTGACAGTTTTTGTGCATCTTTGAATCGCCTTCGTCGGCTTATTTCTTAGATGTGGTGGATTTTATCACAAAAGATGATTATTTCTTTGCAAAATCTTTTCTCGTGATGGGAAAAACTCGAACATTTGGTTTGAAAAAACAAATTCCCTCAAATTTCCCCTATGCGTCCGCCATCTACATTTGAGCTCTATCCGTCGTGTAGGGTAGTTACACGCGTGAACTCTACCTAGGTAAGTGTCATTTTTTTATATGAAGTTCTACCCAAACCTGCACGGGACGAACACAATAAAACGTGGAGTGGACCTTTCGAAACTCCAAGTGCCTTTTCCGCCTCACCTACTGACATTTCAGCGAAATTTTTCCACATTTGTGTTGGACTGTGATCGGTGCAGTTGGTGTTGTTTTGAAACCACTCCTTCATTTTATCAATGAATGGAGTTACTACAGGTTCAAACTTGTCGTTTGTGAGATTGTGCCACTTGATTTTTCGACAGGCTTGGGAGTTCTTCTATTTTTTGCTCCTCCTACTTTCAAAATAAATTCTGACAGGAGCAAACGATGTTGGCTAACGACAGATTCACCCAAGATCACCTTGCAGTCTTTTACCCACCTTCTCATAAAATCGAAGCAGAGGTGGTAATCGATCTGCATTTCGTGTTTCCTATCTCCGTGTCCACTACTGTAGGTGATCAGGTGTCTCTCGTTTTTCACAAACCATGTGTTAAGGATGACCAAACCGTGCGATCTGCACATAGTCAGAATAGCTTCGTCATTTCTGACCGTTGAAGGGCTACCCTTTCCACCATGGCAATCCTCGTAATCATAATTTGATTCACCCACATGGTCATTTAGATCGCCTCCCAAGAACACCAATTCGGTATCTGGAATGGTCTGAATCAGGGTGTCAACGTCGTTCCAAAAGGCCTCTTTTTCTTCTGGTGGCAGTTCCACTTGGGGAGCGTAGGCACTTATTTTATTACGTTCCACACCCTTCCGCAGATAGCCAATTTGATGCTGATCAAGCGATCACTTCTCTTCGCGACACTTATTATGCTGCCAAGTAAATACGACGCCAGAATAATGCCAACTCCGTTTGTTTGATTTGTGATTCCATAGTAGTACAATTTGTACTTTTTGGAATTCGTAAGAAACCGCTCTCTGTCGATATGGGTATTTCACCACTTCGTCTCCTGCACGCACATATGATTTTCTTCTAGGAAACAAGAGCCAAATTTGAAAATGTATCTCCTAAAGATGAAAGAAAATTCCTATTTCGGTTAAAACCGAAAAATCCACGTTAAGAACCGAAAAAAACCAATTGTCCGTTATGAAAGTACCGGATTTCGGACACAAAAGTTTCGTATGTGTGAAATCACGCATCAGGGTATTTAAGGTTTTTTTTAAAGGAAAAAATGAATGTTAACGGAATCCCCGCCGGAAACAATATTAAATGAAGGTTATATATATTTCGGCGATTTTAACATAACATTTAGAAGAAATTACACAACGTATTTGTATTGTCTACCTTTTTATATTTATAACTCATCGCGTACTATATTCCGTTCCCCGGACAAAACCGCTCCTTTTTTAAAGGAACCTATAAAGACCTCGGTCGAAACTTCACTTTTTGTATAAGTAATGGCGAAAATAAACGGATGATCTACGTCGAATCTCTCTCTGAATTGAATACTACGCTTCATTACAATATGCGCTGCTAAGGAAAAAAAATATAAGCATGGAAAAGATGCGTAAATTGACAAAATGCAAGTATGTTTTATAAGAAATTATTTACAGTTCCTATGTGAAAATAAAAATGTATAGAAAGATAATTACAAACAAAGTTGAATTACACTCTTTTCACCAGTATACATATACGTTAAATTTGTTATGAAAGTGGACAGGGACAGTTTTTTCTTGGTGAAACAATAAATTGAATTTTGTATTCAACTAATTTTTGACTTAATATGTAAATTGTTTTTCCTTAATTTTGTATTTTTTTTCCCGAATATATTGGAAGTGAGCCTGGCATAACTTCTTTATGTTAATATTTTTATCTTAAGGGCCCAATAGACTCAGCGATTTATCGGCCGATCAAAGCTCATTTCTGTGGAGAAAGCACATTTTCTGTGGAGAAAGCACATTTTCTGTGGAAAAAGCTCATTTTCTCTTGCGAATTTGGTAAAGGAACATAAAAAATGTGCTTTCTCCACAGAAATGAGCTTTGATCGGCCGATAAATCGCTGAGTCTATGGGGTCCTTTAAACTGAAACCGATCGATCGGGCAATCGATTGCCCACAATCGAACTGCCTCCCGTACAGCACATACATTAGGCAATTTATCGGGCAATCTGAAATAGACAGTCTCACGGTCCACAAGCCACAGCACAAAATAGCGAAAATTCTACCATTTTTGGCGATGGAAGATGGACATCCATTGCTATTTTGTTGGAGAAAGACCGCCACAACCACAGAATGAAACGACCACAGGTTAATGTCAAAACATCAGCAACTGAGAACACATGATTGTCATGACAGCTTGTACGGAAAATTGCATTGGCAATGCGTTCCACAAGTCAAATCAAAAAATTGAATCCAGTGGTCACATACACCTTCCGATTTATCTCGCAATCAAAAAATCTGGCCGATCGATCGGAGGGTCTATGGTGCCCCATAGACTCAGCGATTTATCGGTCAATCAACGCTCATTTCTGTGGAGAAAGCACATTTTCTGTGGAAAAAGCTCATTTTCTCTTGCAAATTCGGAAGTGTAACCTAAAAAATGTACTTTCTCCACAGAAATGAGCTTTGATTGGCCGATAAATCGCGGAGTCCTTAAGCCCTTAAGGCTACAAATTGGTGGAATGGCTTTCTTTCTGGCTTTCTGGCCACAAAAGTTCTTGTATCTCTTTGTGGATGGTAAGCAATGAAGCAACACGAGATGATGACACCAAACATCGCATCAGGATTGAGGGGATGAAGTCAGGAAAGGAATCTTGAGTTTTCCATAACAGAAAGATGTCACAAAGGATGCATTCGCGTATCATTCCTAATGCCGGACCATGCATGAAAATGACGAAAAAAAAAAAAAACAGCAACTGAAATGAAAATGTTACGGATCTCAGTTGGTAGGGTTACTTAAACTACAGTCAGACGATGCTAGTCACTAGCTACTACTGCAGCGAGTAAGGTGCATGCGAGAAATCTCCACGGTGGCGACGACGTCAACAACGAAACAGTAGCGACGTTTTTTTCGTATCGCGTGTAAATCTGACTCGAAAAAAACGATCGCGGGTAACATCCCGGTTAAGACCAAACAGCTGACATTTGACACTTTTTGCACATCTTTGACTCACTTTTGTCGGCTTTTTTTTAGATGTGGTGGATTTTATCACAAAAGATGATTATTTCTTTGCAAAATCTTTTCTCCTGATGAGAAAAACTCTCACAATTGGTTTGAAAAAACAAATTCCCTCATATTTCCCCTATGCGTCCGCCATCTACATTTGAGCTCTATCCCGTGTAGGGTAGTTGCACGCGTGAACTTAACCAGGGTTAGGCCCATTCTCTCGTAGATCTTATAGAATGGTTAGTCTTATCGCCCAGAGAAGACACACAATAGCGACGTTTGTTTCGCATCGCGGGTAAATCTGACTCGAAAAAAACGATCGCGGGTAACATCCCGGTTAAGACCAAACAGCTGACATTTGACAGTTTTTGTGCATCTTTGAATCGCCTTCGTCGGCTTATTTCTTAGATGTGGTGGATTTTATCACAAAAGATGATTATTTCTTTGCAAAATCTTTTCTCGTGATGGGAAAAACTCGAACATTTGGTTTGAAAAAACAAATTCCCTCAAATTTCCCCTATGCGTCCGCCATCTACATTTGAGCTCTATCCGTCGTGTAGGGTAGTTACACGCGTGAACTCTACCTAGGTAAGTGTCATTTTTTTATATGAAGTTCTACCCAAACCTGCACGGGATGAACACAATAAAACGTGCCTAGTGTCATATAAATGGGTGATTACGCGTTGTTACGACGTTCGTTACCGAGAGTGTGTGCAACTAGACGCGTGAATAGTTACCCTATCTACCTAGGAATTAGTTGTATGCGTGAAATTACCACGGCGACGACGCGACGTCGGCGTCGTAAACAATCAAAAACGTGTTATGCAATTTTACTAGTAGCTAGTAAAATGTATCTACTAGTGGAATATGACATGTTCAATTCTACGCTACAATTATTTCTCGATGGATTTTGAATTAAAGGCTCAATTCATCGACCCGAAATTCAGTGTAAATGTGTAGAATGGTAGGGTATTTTCTACGAATACCTTTGAGATTGGAAAATGTTTACAGGGTATACCAAACGAGGTGCAAAAGTAGATTATTTTATTTGTCATCGGAAAAGGGTGTATCGGCACGTATATCGACATGAAATTCAGTGTAAATATGTAGAATGGTAGGGTATATGCTACAAATACTTTTGAGATTGGAAAATGTTAACGAGGTGCGAAAGTAGATTATAATTAGCAATAAATTTAGTATGAATGTGTCGAATGGTAGGGTATTTGCTACGAATACCTTTGAGATCGGGAAATGATATCAGTAGAGCCCGTATTTTCGTGCAGTAAAAAATGTAAAAACGTACATACAGTAAAAATCCCGAAACGTGCAAAATCGTGCAATATAAATGCACGAATGTGCATTTTCCGTGCAATATGAAAACAAAGTCAGTTTTTAGGCTTTTAGAAGGTTTGGTTTCGGAACAGTGGAAGCAGGAAAAGCATTAAGAAAATTTGAAAAAAAATTTAAAAAGACATACTCTGTTGAGTATTCAACTTCACCACTCCTCTCTCTTCTACATCTTACACACATACACATACTAATACACAAACATATATTAATCGCATGTATATCTTATATTTCATTTTCTGTTCAGTAATAAAATTGAGTTCAACGAAATCGGTCGCTTTTATTTAGTTCCGCTCCGGTCGATCTCTCGCCCTCACAGGTTATGGGCCCAGGACGGGAAAGTCAGTGCGATATACATCGTCGTGAACATTAAAAAGTGCATAAACAATAATAATCAACTGTCGCGAAAACGATCCGCGAGTGAACGTGAAAATGGCGCACAATTTCGTCAATTCCACGCGTGTCGAAATGCTTACACGCGATAATTACGACACGTGGAAAATACAGGCGGAAGCCATATTAATAAAAAACGACACCTGGGCGTACGTTTCTGGCGAAATAAAGGAGCCTATAATATCTGGCACGGACGCCGAATTACTTGCATCGGAAAAGACTCATGCGGTTTGGCTAGCACAAGATCGGAAAGCGAAATCCGACCTCATCCTCACAATAAGTCCCTCCGAACTTAAACAAATTCGCGGCTGCGTCACATCCAAAGATGTATGGGATAAATTAACATCAATTTACGCTTCAAAAGGTCCCGCTCGCAAAGCCACCTTGTTAAAACAATTGACTCAACACAAAATGACGGAAGGCGACGATGTCAAGGAACATTTGTCCAGATTCTTCGATATAGTGGACAAATTGCAGGCCATGGATGTTGAAATCAACGGCGATTTGCTAACAATAATGTTGTTATACAGGGT
Source organism: Microchrysa polita (assembly GCA_949715475.1). Lineage (NCBI taxonomy): Eukaryota > Metazoa > Arthropoda > Insecta > Diptera > Stratiomyidae > Microchrysa > Microchrysa polita. The sequence continues at coordinate 42,607,612 of OX454420.1, forward strand.
GCCCGGAAACTGCCGCATAAACGCACCGGATTATGATTCCTCAGTTGATTTCCAGTAAAAAAGTTGTATGGAACCTACCCCCTCAGCTTAACCCTTTAGCTGCCACAGGCATTTAAAGATTTTTGAAAAAATCATTTTCTTCCACGACTTAAAGCCTAATATCTCCAAATCTAGACCAGCTAGAATAGTGAAAAAAAAATGATTATTACAGCCAACAAATTTACCTATAAAATAAAACTAACCACACTAAAATCGGATAAGAGGTTTGGTTTTTACAGAGCTTTAAAGTCAAATTTGCGTGATTTGACCCAAAAACAATATTTTTTTCCATCTCAATTTTCTCCAACTTCTGCCAAGGTGAGGTGCTTGTACGATTCTTTTAAAAATTGGCGCATTGTCTTACAATCATATCTTTCTTACATCATTTTAACCTGTCTTCATAACTTCTAACAGTTTTTATACGTTAAGTGTAGAAAACTAGGGTATCACCGGTCTCAAAGATTGTCACATTGCGCAAGAAGTTAAATTTGATTTAAAAGCTGTTTTGAATTTTGAAATTCTTAATAATTCTGAATTTTCATTGATAAAAATGTTAACGTTTAATTAATTGGTAATTCCGATAATTTTGAATTTATAATATCGTAATTGAGGCGGAGTGTTGGCAATGCTATAATCACTGTATAATTTTAATCATAGATACCTTGTCTAAAATATTTTTCTAATAAAATTCAATTGTTCATTAGCATTAAAAATTATAACATCACTAGCTGAGAGAGCTCGCTTCGCTCGCTCTCTTATCTAGTGCTCGCTTCGCTCGCATTATTGGCTTCACTCACAACTTGACACTAATTTGAATGCCAATCAACCTGCTAACTATAATTTATTGGGATCGACCTCTCGATGATGAAACCAAAGTCTATAATGGAAACAACGCTATAGATTTCCGTCGGGGGGTTAAGCGGTCAAGGTAATACAACAACAACATATGTACTCAACCCCCTGACTGATTGATGAGACTGCACTTGCCCTTCAACTATATTAGCGAGTTATCTCGAAAATCATTAATTTAATAAATTTCTATTAAATGTCAGCACACTCATTTACTCAGTTTTTCGTGCACTAAAATGTGCGCACGCCACCTACAATGCTCATACTATCCCAGAAACCATCATACATCCAGGTTGACGGTTGTTAATGTAACTTAATTGTAATTAATTGTAACCTTGCTATGCCAACATCCGGGCTGACGGTTATTAGAAAAAAAAACCCATGACCCTTTAGGCAATTTTGTTGCGAATCCGGCGACGTCTCAATCGTGTCGTTCCGCCAAAGGATTGCGGAGATATCGACGGATTCCCGATATAGTACGAAGTCTATTGTGAAATTGCTGTGACCAACATCAAGGATGTGTGTACGTAAAAACATAGTCACCTTGACTACAATTAACACTGTATTTGATCCAATGACAACTAAAATATTCCCATTAAATTTAAATGTTGTCGATGAAAACTTGATTGCAACAGGTGACTCTCATACAAAATGAAATTTCGATATTTACCACCACTTCCTTCGAGATTTTAAAAAAATTTTTGGTCCATCTCCAACGTAAGACGGATAAAACAAAAAAAGAATCATCCAAATCGGTTCGTGCGTTCTGGAGTTATAGCGTCAGGGAGGAAAACCCGACTTATTTTTATATAGTAGATTAAACTTGATTACAACAGGTGACTCTCATACAAAATGCAATTTCGATATTTACCACCACTTCCTTGTGGTTTGGTTCATAAACCTTCTCTAACGTAGGACGAATAAAACAAGAAAAGAATCATCCAAGTCGGTCCAGACGTTTACTGGTAACAGACACAAATACAGTAAAAACCCGACTTACGTCCTTAATTGGTTCCAAAAATATGCGAAGTAAGTCGAAACGACGTATATCGAAGCAAAATAAATTCGAACCCCTGTTGCAAGTCAATATAATGAATTGCCAACACATGCATATCTACGAATTGACAAAATTATGTATTGAATTTTATAATAGAGAAAAAAATAAATAATTATGAATTATTGCATTATTGTAATCAAGTACATAATGTAATGATAATGAGTATGTGGATACATTTACAAAAACCTTTTCGCAATCAACAATTTTCCTGGTCCTTTGTTGAGCATTTTCCCTATACAATTCTTTGTACGGCATTATGGCTCTCGATCTCGTTAGATCTTGGTTCACTTCGTTTAGCTTCTTTGTCATGAGTTTGGCAAAATAGCAAGATTGCTTAAGAGCTTCGGCCAGGCGAGCTTTTGGCAGCAGACCCTACACGACTTCCCCGGTGTCGAGTTAATTTTCTGACGAATCGAGCAGTTGTAAGAGCTCTTCATACGATAATTCAGCGTTATGCGATTGCAGAACATCCATAATTTGCGACTCATCGATTGACGAGAATCCAGCTTGCTTTGGTACTTGCACGATTTTTTCTTCGACGTTTTCTTCTACATTGTTGTTGATACTCGTAATAATGCAATCAGGCCATAGCTTTTTCCAGGCTCGATTCATTGTAGTTTGCTGCACTTCATCCCAAGCAGTCTTTATGTTTCGTATTGATTTCATAATATCAAAGGATCGCCAGTAATCTTGGACTGACGTCTCGCTTTATACGTTTTCATTGATAGTTTCGACTAGTTGGCGAAATGTGCATTGTAGACAGTGTTGCCAATTTAGCCGGAAACCGTGCTGTTTATAACTTGGGGAGTTGATTGGGCAATGTCCGTCTGTCTGTCTGATAAAGGCCGAATGGCTAGGTGCTCCCCTGACGGTATACCTGTAGATGGTTTGCTTGTCCTTGTCTGTCTGTCTCCCCGCAGGGGGGTCTGTGTCCGTGTGACACTCAGCTTGGAAGGCTGTTTGTAGTCGGACAGGGATCTTTGGTGACTTACGACACCACGGACCTAGTAGCGCAAGGGGGCCCCTGGTACAGTTGATACGCCATGGCGAGGATCTGTACAAAGACCATTCGGGCGTTAACGGTCCCGTGCTCCTGAGTTATGCACGGGTGGCTCTTGGCGTGCCTACCTCCCCCCATTTGCGGGAGGGAAGCACTAAATGCCAAGCACGATTGTGATGTCCTCTGGTGGGGGAGTGCATCTTATGGAAATCGTGTGAGCCTCGGGGTTGACGGCTTCGCATAACCCGAGTCCTGAAGGGGCTAGCTAGGGAGAACGGCCTTGGTGGAAAATGCCTACGCGCCTATATCTAGCTAGTTTGTGGATTGATGACCACACTGCCCGAGTCGCATTGCTGACTAGTAAACTGAAGGGGCCACCTGGATGTGAAAAGCAGCGCTACGTGTCTGCACAGGCACGTAGTCACAGGTCCAACGAGCCTGGGATGTGCATGTCCGAATTCGACGTAAGGCTTAACCAATAGGGGGCCGAAGGAGGATCACACCTGCTATAGAGAAGTCTATTGCGAATAGTGTACTACGGGGATGGGTGTGCCCAGGAGACCATGGTCCTTGCCCATCAAGGGGTTGGACTCGTAGTGGCTGGAGGTTGTTACCCAAGTCATCCAGCTAGTGATGCAATCCCGGGGTTGGATTCCAGATGGTGTGTGCATGCGCCTGATGGAGAAATCTCCGTCTGACAACAACACCTTGTCAGTAAAAAGCCGAAGGTCCAAACATTTTAGCGGGACCGGGAGATAAAGGCCGAAAGGCTAGGTGCTCCCCTGACGGTATACCTGTAGATGGTTAGCTTGTCTGTCTGTCTTGACGCCCCCGCGTACCCAGTTAAAGGCTAGCAGTCCTGGATTACAGGTAAATCCTACTGTAGCAGTGCCTAGCACTGTGAAATGTCGACCAAAGCATTATAAATTTGGTAGCACGGGTGTCGGGAGCCCTGGAGAATTCACACCCTCCACCCGACAGTTGAGGTAGGCCCCCTTGTGGGAGCATCGTGCTGGTTGTGGTTTAATGCCCATATCGCGGGAAGAGTGTTCTAACAACATCAGAGCATTCGGCGTGGAGTTGCGTTTTCAACCGGGAGCCGTGACCCCAGATCGGCAGAGGTTTGGAAAGTGCCTCGCATCCAACAGTATGAATGCCGGTTCCTGCAAACTGGTATAAAACTGTTACCCTTTGTGCTTGCACATTGGGGGGCGTCAATTGCGCATCGTACAATTCGTGTCTTAAGAAGACCGTGTGTTAAAGGCGTACCGCCAGGTGATGCACGTTAAATCTTGGATATCATCCTAGGGTGATATCCTCCAGGGACTTGTCTGTCTGTGTGTTGCGACGCGTTTTACTCGGTGCGTATTCAAGCTAGCAAGCTGAAATTTGGCACACGTGCTTCTTATTGTTGCAGGCTGAATCACCGAAATTGGATCACAGGGTCATGGGGCTGCCATATAAACCGAGCCCCCAATTTAAGTTTTTCTAAGAAAAACTTTTTTGTTTATAAACCAAACTTCATAAAAATGGATCCCTATGGATGTCAGAGAAAATACATATGCTAAAATGGACGGAATCGAACGATGGTGTCATGGGGCTGCCATACAAACCGAACTCCCCAAATTGGGTTCTTCTAAAAAAAACTATTTATTTGGGCACCGATTTCAACCAAACTTCATGAAAATGTATGTATGCCCCCCGAATTAGGTTTTTCTAAGGAAAACTTTTGTTTTTGGGCAACAATTTACACCAAACCTCTTGAAAATGTATATCTATTGATGTCACAAAACATACACAAAAATTAATGAAATCGGACCATGGGGTCATAGGGCTGCCATACAAACCCAACCCCGCAAATTAGGTTCTTCAAAGAAAAACTTTTTTATTTGTCCACCAAATTCAACCAAACCTTATACAAATGTGTTTCTACTGACGGCACAAAGCATATGTAAAAATTTAAGGAAAGCAACCATGTGGTCATGGGGCTGCCATACAAAAAGAGGTTCTTTAAATCGTCAGACATAGTGCAAGTAGCTTGCCCAGAAAAGTACAGAAATTAAATTTAAGCGAGTATATTTTTCGGGGGCAATTCCTTCTTCAGCACAAAAACATATATAAACATAATAAAACTAAGAAATCTGCCCAAAGCATAGTGTACGGGTAATTCTCCAGAAAGAAATAAAATCATAAAATCAGTTTTTTACAATATTTGTTCGTAATGTGATTTTTTGTATGATTTAGTTGTTTTTTTGGCCGTTTTTCTGGCTGAAATTTATTTAGCCGTATTTTTAGCCGTTTTTGAAAAAAAATTTGATAATAATAAAATTTAATTGTAGATAATACGCCTTGAAGGTCGATATTACCCCATGATCCATGTGTTGCAGCAAAAGGGTTTTACATATTTGTAGTTAAAGTTAACATTAAGTCCTGGCGCATTGTCCACAGTTAATGGAATCTTATGTGCCAAATTATCTACTCTGCTGGCAGTATTTCTCTACAGCGCGACAGAAACAAGATTGGAACCAAACCACAAATAAACTGGACGTCATTCCACCTTTTTTATTTGGTCGGAGAAAAACTGGCACAGACGATAACCCCTTTCATTGCACGCGGGTTTTCAGAATAATAAATCATAAACGGCTCCTTTTTAAAATCTCCAGCAGCCTTTCCTCCGAAAAGCAAAGTAAACCGATCTATACATGCCTTAAAGGCCGACTTGATTCTCTTCCACCTAAATAAACGTTCTCGAATGCATTTTTGGCAAAACGTTAAATACCTTAAATTTTAACAGCATTATCGACATGCTTTGTCAAGCTAATAATATGTACATAATAGGCATATGCACATATTGGGGAATATATCCACCTTCTGCGATGGTTGCATTGCAAGATGTTAAATATTTTTTAGGGGCTTCTGAAGCTGCGCTCGCTGCTTCGCCTGACAAGTTGATGTTGTGCAGTTTCGCTCTAGTTTTGACACGGTCGAACCCACCCCTGCTCGTTTACGCTTGGATCGGAATAAAGCTTTAGGGCGTTTTCTTGAATAATCTTTGTGTTAGCTGGGATGTTTTTTTTTATTTAGGTCCTCGATCCATTAAATTAAAAGTGTCTCCTTTTTTCCAAAGCCACACACCTGAGTTATTAACAATAGTGCACAGATTTGACGTCCCTTCACGAGCGGTACTGCGTATTTTTTCCGAGTCTTTTATTATACTTTGCACTGTAGTGCGATTTAAATTAAGTTCGCGCACAATGTCCATAATGTTCGATCCTTTCTCATGTTTCGCCAATACATCCAATTTCCAAAAATGCTACATTTTTTTTTTTGTGGAAAAATGGAACGACGTAAATGCGGGGCGCTGTATACGCAATGTGAAACACGGTATAAACTTGAAAACGACGCAAAAGAGAAACGACTTATAACGAGGTGACGTATAACGGGCTTTTCCACAACAATAATATGATGCTCACACGAACGCACTTCGGACGGAACAGACTAACTGTACACAGAACAAGCCACTTGAGAGATACAGGAAAATGCATACACATTCATTTACATATACATACTTATATACATATGTATATATAGAAATATAGAATAATAGAATAATAATAATATTACTACATAGAAACTTTTGCTACTAATAAATTTGAATTATACGATAATAAATTTAAAAAAATTTGAACTAAAATGGATCGCTGCAGTAAGAACACACGAAAGAGGGAGACCAAGCGGAGAACTCCTCTTTGAATACAGAAAGGACTTCGATATCAAATGCACAATTGAAACCCTCGATAACTGGAATTATTTCTTGTTGCATTTTCGAGAATTTATTGGTAATGGGCGACTTTAATGCCAGGATCGGAGACGAGATGCCATTGGCCAACCAAATGGGAAATGCAATCAGAAGAACTAAGTATAATGCAGTTAATACAGTGGGAGAAAATTGTTGGACCTCATTGACTCTTTTGAACTGAAGATTTTCAATGGGTGTTGGAATAGCGATGCTATTCCAACAGGTTTCGAAGAAATCCTACATACTACCGATTCTAACAACACTATACAATTTGCAAGACTAAATCGGACCAATGAAATACTAGATGCAACGATATAGAATCCTACTGCAAGCAATGGAAACTGACCCTTAATCTGCAAAAATTAAAGATCATGATTTAAAAAAAACGCTTCAGACTAACGCGAACTGAGAAATGGACATACAACGGACACGACATCGAAGTGGTTAGAGAATACCTGTATTTAGGGATGCTAATAACAAGTAATATTTCCATGGAAGCGCATCTAAATCAGAAGGTAAAGGAAGCTGTTTACATCTTTTTTTTTTTGCCTCATATAAACTTTTGTCCTTTATTATATAGGCTGGAAAGCCAAATGACATAACTTTGTGGATAGTTTTTTTTTGTCGAAAGCCTTTCTATATTCAGGGCAGGTTTCATTATTCATTATAATGGAAAAGCTTTCTGATAATAGTGTGCGTGCTCTCTATACGGTAAGAATAACCATTAGATTTGCACAGTATGGAAAAATTGCTTCAACAAAGCAGACCTTTCTCATACCGCGAAGTACAAAATATTTCAAGCCAAGTACTTTTATACGGTGCCCAATTATGGGCGCAGAACAATACGAAGAGGCAGAAAACTGTTGCGGTTTTATTTAAAACGCATGTTCTAACATCCAGTAACTACCCCAAACTACATGCTGCTCAAGGAAACAGGGCTCAGACCATTCTATCTACGAAGAAAAAAAATACATATAAATTATCTAACTAAGATATCTGCAATGGACGATAAACGATTTTGATGCACGAAGTAAAAAAAGTAAAATTTTCAACTGCGGAGAGGGCGACCATGTCACAGCATCGTGAATCATACCCCTGCCTAAACCAAAACCTGGGCAATAGCACGTATTTTAGAAATGAATAATTAAAGAAGAAAAACACTAAACTATAGACACCGAATAATAAATGAAAGCATCTAATTAAATAAACATTTACCGAATTAAAAAAAAGTAAAATACTAAGGGGAGATCTGGGTAGGTGAACACGCAGAATCTGGAGTTGGGTGAACTTCACCAACTAGCTCTCTCCAAATACTAATATGAGGATGCGGTTAACAGGCTAAAAACCTAACATAAAAACATCTGAAAGTACTAATAAAAAATCAATAAACTCAATAACTTAACTAATAAATTAATATAATTTTTAACGAAAAACTAAAACTCGCGAAAAAAATCTATATGAATACCTATATAATCGAATGTAATATTATGTAGAAGAAAATAAACCAATTTCGGGCAGACGGCTTTAAGCCACGCCAATTTCTGTTTTTTAAACTAAACTACATTGAAATTTTTATATTGAAATACTAATAAAACATTTATCTATCTATCTATAATAAAAAAAAAATAAATAACAGGCGCGACAATCCAGCATTGGACTAAGGCCGCAGGATGTGTTAGTAAAATCCTATTTCCAAGATCTTATCTGCTTTTTGTTGAGGTAATGAGATCAGCATCACGCTCAGCAGTGTTATTTATCCCCATAAATGGGTACTCGTTTAACATCTGAGTGAGATCATAGTCCGTCACAAGTTCGTGAGTTCGAAAAACACCATGATCCACGGTGAGATTCGAACTCATGACCCTGTGCACCGAAGGTGCGCGCACTAACCGCTACACCAGCCAGACTACTATCTATAATGGAACAGATTATTTATTTTGGAGAACATGGCTAGTAATGAGTATAGAACTCCCGTTAAGTGATATGAGCTCAAAAGGTCTATCTACGATAATTTTAATTAATCCCAAGCTCCCCTGATCGCTTGTAGAAGCTCTTCAGTGCTGTTGGTTAAACGTTCGTTCTAGGTCTTCTTTGTTTTCCATTCCAAAATATTTTGGATGATATTTAAATCTTGGAAGTATGGTGGTCATTCTATGATGACGCTGATTGATAGGTCTCGAAACCAATCTTTTATCAGTCTTGCATTTGAATTATGCCCCCATTCGAATGCAATTTTGTTGAAATCTTAAAGGAGGTGAGTGGCAATCATAGGTCTTGTAAGCTTTAAAAGAAATTATTTGAGAACGATATTTCGGTTATATATTTTTGCGCATTAGCACGTGAAGGACCATGATCAACCAATGTAAGTTGGTTTTACAGTTTTTGGTTTTACCGCATAGTCTTAATTTTATCTTTCATACATCATTTATTATTTATTACATCTTACTTCATTAGTTTTCTGCTTTCAAGGCATTAAAACTGTTAGAAATAGTGGGGCTAAAGAAAAATTATGTAAGAATGCGCAAATTTTTAAAAGACTTATACAAGCACCTCACCTTGGCAGAAGTTGGAAAAAATTAAAATAGAACTCAAGGAACTCTCTAGAAAGCATGTTCGATTTTAGTGCGGTTAGTTTTATCTTTTAGGGAAAATTGTGATATCCACTTTATTTTGGTATTATTGAGGTGTTTCTACTCGTATTTCCGATGCGTACGTAGTAGAATCCAAAATTGTTGAGAAAAATACACTTACAGTTATCCGATTGAATTCATTTTACCGATATTCGATAAAACAACTCTTCGGTTATAACAGGACTAAGCATGAGTTCAATTGTGCAATCAAGGGGCCCGGCTAGGTAATTATTTGTGTCGCATTCTGATTTCGTATTTGAAATGGAGCAGATCAAGTACCGCGCGGTCATTGAATTCCTTTTTTTGAAAGGATACACGGCGTCCCAGATTCGAGATGAACTCATATCCGTGTACGGCAACTCTTTACCATCCCAGGCGACTATTTACCGGTGGATTTTGGAATTCAAGGGAGGAAGAACGAATGTTTTTGATGAACCCCGCACCGGACGCCCAATAACTGAGACCACCGAAGAAAACGTCCAATTAGTCGAGGAAGTTGTATTGAGTGATCGGCGGCTAAAGTTATCAGAGATTGCAGAAAGGACAAGTTCATCAAAAACCACCATCGAAAGAATTATTACCGACTATTTGGGGATGAGGAAGATTTCGGCAAGATGGATCCCGAAACTCCTCTCAGCAGATCAAATGAAGCAGCGGATGAAATGTTCGAAAGACTTTTTGGAGCTGTGTCGCGCCGACTCGGATGCAATTAAACAGAATTGTGACAGGAGACGAAACCATGGTCCCTTACTATGATCCCACGACCAAAAGAGAGTCCATGGAATGGAGGAGGCCTTATGAGGAGCGCCCCAAGAAGGCGAAGGTGCCGCAGAGCCGGAAAAAGATTATGGCCACCATCTTCTGGGATTCCAAGGGAATTATAATGATTGACTTCAAGGAAGAGGGCACATCAGTAACAGGGAAATATTATGCAGATCTTTTAACCCAATTGAGGGCCAACATCGTGGAGAAACGGTAGGGAAAACTGGCGAAAGGGGTGCTGCTTCTTCACGACAATGCACCAGTTCACACCGCCGCGGTGGCCAAAGCTGCTGTGGTCAAATGCGGCTTTGAAGAAATTGAACACCCCCCGTACAGCCCAGACCTGGCCCCAAGTGACTACTTCCTGTTACCAATATTAAAAAAGGACCTCCGAGGACGAAAATTTGAGACTGAGAAGGAACTGAAAGATGCTATTTTGGACCATTTTCAAGACAAACCGCGGACTACTTTTTGAAAGGGATGCAGGATCTTATTAAACGATCTCATCGTTGTATCGAAGTAAAGGGGAGTTACATTGAAAAATAAAACTTAAATGAATTCAATCGGATAACTGGAAGTGTGTTTTTCTCAACAATTTTGGATTCTACTACGTACATGTAGTTTTCGGACACCCTGTAAAATTATTCCCAAATCTGTATTCTCCAGCGTTCTTCTAATTGAAATCACACGCAGAAAATATTTCTATCTGTTTAGTTTCTCCAGTTATTTTCGTTTACATATTCCACAAAGACAGAAAGAACCACAGATCATTTCTAAGCCGCAAAATGGAGCGGATCAGAACGGCGAACATGTTTGCGGGACATACGCAACTGTACGACCGAAAAACAATTGTATCCATACTGTTTGTTTTGTAAAAGCTTGATCGTACGGTCATTTTCGTACAGTCTGAAATGGCCCATTGTTTACTTTAGAGAGGAACAATGGACTGTTCCTCGTATGAATGGAATGGTTGTTTATGCTGGAGAGGTACAATGGTGGGCTGTTTCTCGTATGAAAGTAATCTCTTTGATTAGTGAAAATGTATATGCGATGTGCACAGAAACGCCTGAAGAGGTCACAACAGCTCTTTTTAGAAACATGCAATTTTTTGGCTAGAAAGGCTATACTCAGCCATATCTTTGGATAGAATGTCGCGATAAAACTTTAAATTTGTGTCAAATGGTAGGTAAAATAAAATTGTTTTGCGTGCCTTCTAGGTCCATACATGGGTATAGATCAATGGTTTCCAACCCGCAGATGTCTGCGGACCATTTAGCCTCGAAGGAAATTGCTACGGACCACCATTCAGAGGATAGATTAAAGTTTCCAGAAGGACTTACCCATTCAATTATCAGCAGTCGCAAAAGGTCGTAGAGTAGGGCGACTCGCGGAACATTACACTATCAGCTCTCGCAAGAAGAATTTTCTCGCTCTTTTTATCGACACTAGCGACGCTTATCTTACCGTCCACCGTATAGCGGACACATAAAAAAACATAAAAGTTCTCCTTATGAGAACGAATAGCAGAACAAGCCAAGCACCGCGGCGCTGTAAGCGTGGATCAGCTTATGGCGCACGAAACTTCCCCAATAAATCGCTCTTGTATTGTCCGTCATCGTTCTTCCCTTTTGCAAAACAAAATGTAAGCATCGCCTGCATGCCCCATAAAAATGGGTTTCTTCTTAGAAGGCGATTCAATTGATAATTACGGCTCGCTTCATTCCGGCAGGACGTATCCCCAAAGTTCGGCCATATTTCCCAACTACTGCCGCAAGGTTACGACTACTTAAGACGCGCAAATCCGGCAGACCCCAAAATTCAGGAGCTAAACTCCGAAATAAATCGACAAGTCAACACCTATAAGAAAGAAAAATGGAATGAGCATCTTGAAAGCTGCGACCTCTCGAAAGGTGTCAGCAAGCTTTGGGCTACAGTTCGCGCCCTGTTCCATCCAACCAAAGACAAGGGTAGTGTAGCCATCAGATTCGGCAAGAAAACCACCGCAGATCCTAAACTTTGTGTCAGCTTGTTCAATAAACAATTTATTGAACACCCCAAGACCAAGTCGCTCCACTGCAAAATGAAAAGAAAGATACGCAACCGAACGGTTGACATCATCCCCACCTATACAGCGGACCAAGTTTCAGCAGCAAGAACGCTAAAAACTCTAAGGCCATCTAGGCCAACATCTAGATCTTCCGGCCATCGAATACCTCACGTTGGCTTTAAACTTGTCGATATCCACGGTATCATCCCTGAATTTTGGAAAAATGGTCGAATCACCCCCTTCTAAAACCCGATAAAAGTCAAAACTCGCCGAATCCTACCGTCCAATCACAATTTTATCACCTGTTGCAAAGACGCTCGAAGCACTCATCTTCCCCATCCTTGTATCACATGCTGAGCTAGCTTCTCACCAGCATGGCTTCAGGAAGTATAGCTAGTACAACAACAGCTCTGGATCTGATCACCCATCACATCCATAATGGCCTCAACCAGAAACAGCCCTGACAGAACCGTCCTAATGGTCCTTGACCTGTCGAAAGCCTTCGACACGGTCATCCACTCTGCGCAGTTGGACGACCTTCTTAACATGCATGTTCCTGCACAAGAGGTTAGGTGGATTGCCAACTATTTAGCTGGGAGGCAATCCTATACCGAGTTTCGTGGCAGTTGTTCAAATCATAGGAAAATGAAGCAGGGAGTTCCACTCTCTCGTACATTGTTCAACATCTACCTGTCGAGCCTTCCAACACACTCGGAAGGTATCGGAACTTATTTCCTATGCGGACGATTGCACCGTACTCACCACAATGAATGCGACACCTGAGCAGCGCAGGGAGGCCCTTGGTATGGTTGATACGCCATGGCGTGGATCTGTACAAAGACCGTCGGGCGATGCCGTTCCCGAGCTCCCTAGTTATGTATGGGTGACACAGCATGGCTGACTTTTTCCCTATTCCTTCGAAAAGTCAGCCATACCAGCTTACACGACGCAGTGCTTCCTCGTAGGGGAGAAACACATTATAAGAGTACGTGCCCAGTCTCGGAGCTGGCGATAGGTAGGGCAATTCCCAGCTACGCAGCACCGGTGTGGTCACAAACCGTTTGTGACACAAACTGGAACAAGATCCATACATGCCAGAACGCTGCTCTACGTAACAGGTTGTCACCTAATGCCGTCCCAGGATCATCTTCATCAAGAGACCAGCATGTTACCAATACGTGATCATAATCTTCTCATGTCTTTACAATATCTGGTCGGTTGCTATCGAGAGGATCACCCAATCCATCATCTCATGGACAATACTCCCCCTCCACGACATGTCAGGAGTGGAATCAGAGATCTCGAGAGAGACGTCCAGAAATACAAACGTACCTCCCCGATATGCTTGATGACACAGCATACCATGCGGCCATTGCAGATATTCACACAACCGTTGTGAATCGGTCAATAGGGTGATTAAGTATGAATAATGCGAGCGACACTAGCCCAGCTTAAGTCGGTTTTTTGTTCGCGCCTCAATTCATACTTATCTCGAATAGACCCGGACATTCAGAACATTTGTCCGAGCTGCGGTAGTGCGCCCCATGATGTGGACCACCTGTTCCCATGGCCCGCTGCACCCACTAACCTCACTTCGAGGGCGTTAAGGGACAACCCTATTGCAGCTGCTACGTTCTTGTCGCTTGGGACAATAGGCGAGGGCGACGACGAAACATAGAGCACTTCCACAAACATGGACAGCGGTTCACACCTTTCTGCACCGCTACTACAACAACAACAATTTTACTGTTGCAACTATTTGATGTACATAAGGACATATGCTCGCTGCCTTTTGTATTTCGTCCAACATCATTTGGTACTACACCTATTTGTCGATTACTTTCTTATTTGTAACCGTCTTTGACGCCCGCTGCGAATAGTTTATTCTTGATACTCTCGCTTCACAAAACTTTGCCAAACTTCGTCTGTTTCTAATTTTCCCTAGCTTAACAAAATCCAATATAATAATCAATCAAATATCTTTTTTTTTCTTTTCTGCTTTGATTAAGTACTATACCGCACAGAGTCATTTTATATCGCAGCTTCAGTTTAGTAAACTTCGTTATTTGTTTTCAAACCTTTGTTCGTACTAAAAAAGATGGTTCAAAGCATCAGGAGGCACCCTAAGCTCCTCGCCGAATATTCACGAAAATCCCGGGTTTTCTAACAGTAACTCTCATCTGATCTGACGAGCGTAGCGAGCAGGGGGCGAAGCCCCCTAGTTTACCTAAAAATACCTTGGTTTCTGGTTTTTGAAAAAGTATTCTGACTAAATGAGGAATAATGAAGCAAATGTGAAATTGTTATACAACATGCGCAAATTAAAATTGCCACTAAGCCCTAGTACAATTTTTTTTACTGTACAGTTATCTTAACTTTGATGAATTAACGATTTGGATCCCTCGGTTCCACAAAGAAGTTCAGATTTCTGTCAAAACCAAAATAGTTACTTTTTAAGTTGGGCTGAAATTGATAGAGCATTTTCTTGGCGTTTTCGTTATAGTGCTAGATGAAAATTTGATAAATATTAAGATTTACAGTTCTAGTATGTGAACAACTACAACAAGGCATGCCCTTTTTCGAATATTATTTGATTGGTATACTATAACTGTAAAAATAATTAATCGTTTGGTATTATTTCGTTCTATGACGTGAACTATCTAGATACTTTTTTTAACTGTGGTTTAAGTAAACGTTTATTAATTTTAACACATTGGGATTCTTCCTCATTACGCAATAACTCCTGCGATGTGTATATACATTGTCACTTGTCTATTGGTTGGTCTATTGATAGCTGTACTTGCTTCAATAAAATGTTATTCAAACTTATAATGAAGTCTTTCTAAGTTTGATATGTAGTTGTTATCAGATAATCTCCATCTACCCATACGTCGAGGATTTTCGGTTCTTGTTTATTTAAGGACTCTGAGAGGTCAATTTCAAGCCATCCTGCTTTATTTCTACGGAATGCCTCTTTTGGGTGACATTATGTCCTTTTTACACCCTTTTCTATGCGAAAAAGATAAACTAACTTTGTCATGAAGTATGAAACGTATTGAAGGAAGCATCTCAGACTATAAAAAAATATCGGCGTACAGAGGGCTGCGCCCGCAATACGAGGTTTTTTTTTAGAATTTTAATGCATACTGAATATTTTTTGTACATATATTTTATAAGCAATAAATAAGTATTATGCACAACATTAATGAAATGCTTCCTGTAAATCTATTTTTGGATTGGTCTAATTAAAGGTGGAATTCTGGAACGCGTTTATAGATTTACTATTTACCCAGTTTGTATAAAAGTACTTCAAGGCAAATCTACAGAAATTTTTCGATTTAAGATTTCTGATGTTTCTGATGATTGTTTCATCAAGTTAAAAGATATGCATTGAAGAAATGCTTAAGAGAAGAGGCTTGCATTGTGAAAGGCCCTTACTAAATACTTATTTGGCTATATTTCCGGTTTGGATACAGTTATTTTTCCTTGCCTCGTTCTTTATACCGCTCCATGGTTTCGCGTTGCTCGACCTGCAGTGTAGGCACATCGCCCGTTTTGGCGATAATATCTCAGCATATTTCTACAGGCAGCTCTATCTTGGATCGTGTCATCGCCGAGACCAATGCGTTGTTGTTGCTTTTTCATTTGACACATCCAGGTGTTCTGGGTTCTCAGGCGGACGCCGTTGAACATGGCAATACCAATCCATTTGTCGGTCTTCGAGCTTTTCGGTGATTGGTTGGTCTATGGACAAGCTGCCTCGGATGTAGCTACTCTTGATGTGGTCCCTTTTCGTTACACCAACTGACATGCGTAATATTTTCATTTCAGTCGCTGTCATTTGTTTCGCGTAACCTTCATACATGGTCTAGCATTCTGATCCATACATGAGTGCCCTTTAGCTTCAGTGGCATTTTCTTATCGCAGAAAACTCCAGAGTTTTCTCGCCACGTCATCCACCCAACCTTTGTGCGATGTTTGATGTCATCATCGCATGTAGCTCCGTTGTTCACCATCGAGCCAAGGTACTTGAACTTGGTACAAGACTTAAGCTGCTCTCCTTTGACGTAGATTTCTGGTATCGGTGCATCTGGGTCCGAGAATGGGCAGCATAAGAACTCAGTCTTTGTTATACTTACCCTCAGTCCATGCTCCTCCAGAATGTCACACCATTTTGTAAGTGCAGCTTGCAAGGCAACGATGTTTGGGCTACTGAGGACTATATCATCGGCAAAAAGAAGAGATATTTCTAGGCCGTCGGATATACATATAGCACATGATGATGTTGAAGAGCAACGGACTCAATACACTGCCCCGGTGTACTTCGACATTCACCGGAAATTCTTCTGATTCACCGGCTGTGCATCTAACCTTAGTCGTAGCTCCATCATACATGTCTCGTATCATCCTGACATATGCCTCAGGGACATTAAGTGCTCTCAAGGCCAACCATATCAGATCACGAGGTACTCTATCGAATGCCTTTTCCAAATCGATGAACACAAAGTGCAAGTCCTTTCGTGCTGCTCTATACTTTTCCATTGCAATACGAATGCACTGAATCGCATCGACTGTAGATCGACCTTCAACAAAGCCGCATTGATTGTCATTCAACCGCACAATCTTTCTCAATCGGTTGCAGACAACTCGCTCGTAGATCTTCAGTGTATGAGGTGTTAACTTTATAGCCATATAGTTGTTGAGTTTGCGTGAGTCTCCCTTGTTCTTATTTCTATAAGAAGGAAGAAGAAAACTTTCCCTGAAAGCATCAGGCATCGGTTGCCCGCCTTTGATTTTGTTGAAGAGAACTGTGAGCCAACTAAGCCCGACATTTTCCATTTTCAACCAAAATTCCGCGGGGATTTTGTCCGGTCCGACTGCCTTTCCGCGTTTCATCTGATGGATTGCCTCCATCACCTCTTCCTCTGAGATATCTTCAATATTTGTGGTATTCGGCTCAACATCTTGAAAAGCTGCTCGAGGAAATTCTTCATTTAGAAGTTCGTCAAAATACTCTCGCATCCTGCTACAAATTGTATTGTATTGTATCGTCAATCAGCAACATTCCTTGCGCGTCCTCCACGTACTTTGGCGCCTGTATTTTCCGAGCGTTCCTTCTCCTTTGGGCTGCGACCCTAAATATCCTGGCGTCGTGCTTAGGTCTCTCGTGCAAAGACGGTCCTTCGGTCGCAGTCTGAGTTTCTAATGCTTGGTAGAATTTCTCAGCTGCCTTCGCCTTTGCTTGAGCTACCAAGCGCTTTACGTTTTTCCGGTATTGCATATAATTTTCGCGAAGTTGAACCCGTTCGATTTCACTGCTTGACTCACATTTCGTCCATGCCTTAAATGCGTTCGATTTGGCTTGCACTGCTTCCTTAGTTTCGGTGTTCCACCACCATGTTTCTTTCTTCGTGTGGAGTGGACCTTTCGAAACTCCAAGTGCCTTTTCCGCCTCACTTACTGACATTTCAGCGAAACTATTCCACATTCGTGTTGGACTGTGCTCGGGGCAGTTTGGTGTTGTTTTGAAACCACTCCGTCATTTTATCAATGAATGGAGTCACTACAGGTTCATAGTTGTCGTTTGTGAGATTGTGCCACTTGATTTTTTCGACTGGCTTGGGAGTTCTTCTATTTCTTGCCCCTCCTGCTTTCAAAATAAATTCTAACAGGAGCAAACGGCTGACGACAGATTCACCCAAGATCACCTTGCAATCTTTTACCCACCTTCTAATAAAATCGAAGCAGAGGTGGTAATCGATCTGCGTTTCGTGTTTCCTTTCTCCGTGTCCGCTACTGTAGGTGATCAGGTGTCTCTCGTTTTTCACAAACCATGTATTTAGGATGACCAAACCATGCGATCTGCACATGGTCAGAATAGCTTCACCTTCGTCATTTCTGACCGTTGAAGGGCTACCCTTTCCACCATGGCAATCCTCGTAATCATAATTTGATTCACCCACATGGCCATTTAAATCTCCTCCCAAGAACACCAATTCGGTATCTGGAATGGTCTGAATCAGGGTGTCATCCGGTTTGGATACAGTTATTCGAATGAAAATTCGTAGACATATTCTAAATGTAATTTTCTGAAAACCCTTAGCAGAATTTTCATAATTGGAAACCTAAGAGGGGCTACACACGAACAAATTGAAATTTTACAAATTTACTGTTATTTACTTTTCCTTTGCAAAAGTCAACAGTCTTAATATTTAACGTATATAAGGCCCTACTGACCAATCTTTGTGCAAAGTTTCATATCGATCCCTATAACGGTTTAGAAAAACGGAGCTCGAAAAGGAAGTTTAACTTTAAACGCCAATAACTTTTTTACCGTTACTTGAAACTGGACAATTTTAACTAATATGAGGTGTACTTGCTTAGATCTTTGATTTAAATACCCATACGTCAATCTCCGATAAAAACTAAAAAAGTCGACTGTTTTCAAACGTTCGGGACACCCTGTTGTCTTCTTCTTACCAACTTCTAAGGTATATGTGCCAAAGACTAACCATTCTACACATTCCTACCAAATTTCATGACAATCGGTTGAGCCGTTCGCGAGTTATTTACTGAACAGACGGACAGACGGAAGGACAAAACATTTGTAAAAAAACAAAAGGAATCAGCCCATGGGGTCCTGGGGCTGCTATACGAACCCAACATCTACAATGAAGTTCTTCTAAGAAAAACTTTTTATTTGTTCATGAATTTCAACCAAGGCTTACACAAATGTATTTCTACTTAAACCACAAAACATATACATATAAAAATGGATGGAATAGGACCATAGGGGACCATACAAACGCATCCCCCCAAATTAGTTTCTTCTAAGCAAAACTTTTTTTCTAATCAAGCCTTACATCGAACCACAAAACGAATAGAATTCTACATTATGGTCATGGAGCTGCCATACAGACCAAACCGCCAAATAAGGTTTTCTGAGAAAAATCTTTTTATCTGTGAACCTCTCCCAACAAACAGCACGCGAGTTTCAACTCCTAGTAGCGTAAACCTACAAATTTGAAGGTGTGAATCCGACAAGGAGATCAAACCGATATACTCATATGTATATACAACAACTACAAGGACCCTGCCCGAGCGATTTTACAATTCAACAAACAAAGCAGCCCAAAATAACACCCAACAACGAAAATCACAAACACATAATTACTACAAACTGTTCGATATTCATCAATCAAGTTACAGATAACACATAAAAATGGTAACATAAAAACAGGTAACAATATTTTAATATATATATAAAAAAATACATAAAAAATATTACCTTAAAGTAACTCTGTTAAAATTTAGAATTGTTTTTTCCTATATCTGTTAGTTAAAAAAATAAATACATATTAAAATAAAACAACCTGAGGACAGGTTTGTGTTAAGGATGGGAGGAGTTATATCACCATCTCTAGCCTGTGACTCATATCATGAAACCTCATTAATGATGGTCATACATATCTGACCAAAAACAACAAAGTTGTAAAAGTTACCCCGCCAAAGAAAAATTCATCTGCAGCAAAAAGAATACATATCACTCCAATCCGCTGCTTATATCTAATTTTGTTTGCTGGATGTACTTTTGTTTTAGGTGTAAATGCTGGAGAAGTTTAAATGTACAGGACTACTTCTTAAAGTAATTTGGTGGGAGCTTTAACATTTTATTCAGTGCCACTTTGACGGCTCCCTCCAAATAACTTTAAGAAGTAGTCCTGTACATTTAAACTTCTCCAGCATTTACACCTAAAACAAAAGTACATCCAGCAAACAAAATTAGATATAAGCAGCGGATTGGAGTGATATGTATTCTTTTTGCTGCAGATGAATTTTTCTTTGGCGGGGTAACTTTTACAACTTTGTTGTTTTTGGTCAGATATCATATATTTTTGCATACTTAAATAGCCAACTAATATTTTTGTTTTGGGAAATGTTTCAATAGGTTTTTGTTCAGCATATTCCATAAATTTAATATCATAAGTTATATTCACAGGGTCTTTTTTAAAATAAATAGATACTGCAAACGCAATTGCAAATACGCCACAAATGACTGTTGCTGAGCTTTTTTAAAAATAATTTTAGGATGAAATGGGTACAGTTTATTAATATGTATTTTGTGCAAAATAGATTTGTGTTATCTTTGTGTTATAGCTCTGCTAACATTCTGTTAGTAATCTGTTAATTTTTTGTTAACTCTGTTAATGCTCTATTAACGTTCTCTAAACACTCTATTATCTTTTCGTTAATGCTCTGTTAACGTTCTGTTAATGTTCTCTTAATTCTCTTTAATCATTCGGCTAACGTTCTGTAAACGGTCTGTTACCTTTCTTTTATTACTCGATTTACGTTCTGTTAACGTTCTGTTAAGGCTCTGTTAATTTTCTGTTAAGACTCTGTTAACGATCTGCTAACGCTCTGTTGTTGCCTTATCAACGCTTTGTTAACGTTCTGTTACTGATCTGTCTTAATGCCCCCCTGACCCAGTGTCCCAATGTCACATTGTCCCAATGTCACAGTGTCCCAATGTTCCAATGTCCTAATGCCCTAAGGTCCATTGTCACAGTGTCCTCATGTCCCAATGTTCTAATATCCCAGTGTCCCAATGTCCTAATATCCTAATGTGCCAATGTCCCAATATCCTGATGTCCCAGTGTCCCAATTTAGGTGCTATTGTCCCAATGTGCAAATATCACAGTGCCCCAATGGTTTAATGTCCGAATGTCCCACTACCCTAGTGTCCCAATGTACCAGTATCGGAATATCCCAATGTCCCAGTCTTCCACTTAATGTCCTAATATCCCAATGTCTAACTATCCTAATGTCCCAAGGTCCTAATGCCCCAATTTCCTAATATCCCAGTACCCCAATGTCCCAAATGTCCCAGTATCCTAATGTGATAAAATCCCAATGGCCCAATGGCCGAATGTCCTAATGTACCAGTGGTCAGTGTCCCAATGTCGCAGTATACCAAGTGTCCCAAGGTCCCAATAGCATAATGTCCTAATATCCCAGTGCCCCAATGTCCCTGTATCTCAGTGCCCTAATGTCCCAGTATCCCAATGTTCCAATATCCCAATGTGCCAATATCCCAATGTTCTAATATCCCGATGTCCCAGTGCCCCAATGTTCCCACGTCCCAGTTTCCCCCAGTGTACCTAATGTCCCAATGTCCTAATGTGTTGATGTCCTAATATCCCAATGTCCTAATGACCCAAGACCCTAATGTTCACATGTTCTTATATCCCAGTGCCCCTATGTGCGAATATCCCGATGTCCCAATGTCACAACATTCCGATGTCTCAGTGGTCCAATGCCCCTATGTACCAGTGTCCCAATGCCCGATTGTCCCAAGGTCATAATGTCCCAATGCCCTAATATCCCAGTGTCCTAATGTCCCAGTCTCCCAGTGTCCTAATGTCCCAATATCCCATTGTCCCAATATCCTGATGTCCCAATGCCCCAATATCCCGATGTCCCAATGCCTCAATATGCCGATGTCCCCACGTCCCTGTTTCCCCATTGTGCCTAATGCCCCAATGTCCTAATGTCCCAAGACCCTAATGTCCCAATTTCCTAATATCCCACTACCCCAAGATCCTAGTCTCCCAGTCTCCCGGTGTCCCAATATCCAAATGTTCCAATGCCGCAGTGTGTTTTAAAAAATGGTCAATGCGATGAGCCGATAGACGCAATTGTTGGAAATCTTTTGTTAACTTTACCTATAATTTACCGTTATTCCATCCACTTATCTAAATGGAAGACATTGATTCTTTAGAAGGACCACCAGAGGATCATTCGTTCCAAATTTCATAAAAATTCCATCACGAAGAGAGACAGTAGAAGCAAGTCTTTCTGCAACTGTAGACTTCATTCTGAAATACCGCTTAAGTGTGTGAGGGTGAAAATTTCACCGTTTATTGCATATATCTTACCCGTTATTGTGCCGATCGAAGATTTTATTTGGAAAGGCACTAGAACAGGATATGTGGAATATTTTGGTAAAAAAAATTTTTTGGGGGCTGTTGCCTGGAAGGCTAGCCTGGTCAAACAAAAAAGCAAGTTGTCTCCGGTAATCATAGACTTGTTCGCTTTCGTTTTTCTTTTTCCTTTGGCGGGCGAGACGCTCTCGCGTCTCTTGATATAATTAGTGTTTCTATATTTAGTTGAAATATGGAAATCATTGAAGGGACATGTTGTATATATGAGTTACCCATTTCATTAAGATAAGAAGATGTTAAAATGTCTACTAATTATCCTTTAATGATATAACAATAAGATTATAAAATAAGAATCAATAAAAAGAAGATAATGCAATAAATGAAATACACAAATTCTATGTAACAAATACGGAAGATAAAATGAATAACAAATATGTATGTAATTAGAAAAGATGTCAAGTGAAATTATGGTATAAATATAAGTTTTTAGTTTGTAAGAATTCAGTTCATTAAGTTCATTTATCGAATAAAGTGAGCTCAGGTCGAGCCTTTATATACTATGGCCATATTATTTAAAACTCGACTTTATCCCAAAGATTTGAAATGGAAATTCGAATCTTAAAACTATTGACTACTTTCGGAAAACAGCCTTCGCCATATTTGAACGTTGATATACGATAGTCACGAAATTTGGTAGAATGTGTAGATTGGTAAAACAGTCTTTGGCAGAAGTTGGTAGGCCAAAGATAACAGGGTATCCTGAATAGGTGAAAAAGTACATTTTTTTATCGGGGCTGGACGTATGGGTACTCAAATCAAAGCACTTCACGAGTACACTTCAAATCAATTAATAACGTGCTAACGGTAACGGAATTATGGGTGTTTGAAGTTAAGATTAAGTTAAGCACTCTCTTTTTTAAACCGTTATAGATACCGAGTTAATTAGAGTAAATTTAAATGTGGATATTTGGGAAATGATATAAGGAACTAACGGTAACGTGTAAATTTTAATTCGAATAAGTTTGCCCAAAGGGTCATCTATTTATTCACTGAATATCTCGTGGCTGGCTCAATCAATGAACATGAAATTTAGTGGGAATGCAAAGAATGGTAAGTGTCTGGCACGAACACTCTTGAAGTTTGTAGGACCAAGTTAACAGGATGTCCCTGAATAGGTTCAAAAGTTGACTTACTTACTATTCACGCGAAAGCCTTGTGTGGATACTCATATCAACGAACATAACGAATTAATTTTTCTTGATTGGGACTAACGGTATCGGATTTAGAGGTAATAAATTCAATTTGTGTTTGTAGCCATCCTTACGTTTGCCTGCGTTTCTTTTGTAGAGAACTTATCAGAAATTATAAATCGAAAATGTCTGTAAATGTACCGTTCAGGACATTTATCCAAGCCAGAAACAGTATTCCATTGATATTATGTATAATTCTTATAATTACATAGAAAACATGTACACAAAATATTTACAACGCAAATAAATTCTCAAAAACGGGCGCAGCCCTCTATACGCTCGGCTTGTTTTTAATGTAGTCTTCGAGTTTTCGACAAAATTAATAACAAATAAAAAAGTTATGCACCTCCTACATTCTGTGGCCTAACCTTAACCTTTAGAGTGTATTTCAAATTTTCCCTTAAAAAATACATATTCGGGATAATATAAATACTTTAGACAATTTAATTTTTATTTCAAATGGGAACTGTTATTAAGGTTTATAAAAAAAAAACTAAAACATCGATACTAAGGACGGAATTCATAGTCCTTACTTAAAGAATAAGGGTTTCTTAAGGAATAAGGATTTCTTTATTACGTATGCCTAAATATTGGAAGTGTGAATATATATAAAAAAAAACGAAAAATAAAAAATCCCTAACGTCACATATACATGGCGAGTGGTCACACGATATGATCGATCTGTCTATGGATCACGTTAACGAAATTTACAAATAATACATATTTGGGTCTGGATTATCATTTTCTAAGGGAAAGTGTTATAATTATAGGTATAAGGTGTTGATGTTGTTTTGCCTCCAAAGTTGCCGAAATCAAAATGCTGATTTATATTCACATAAATCTATATATTTCAGGCTGTGAAGCCGATGAAGGTGAGCCAAAGATGCGCAAAAACTGTCAAATGTCAGCTGTTTGGTCTTAACCGGGATGTTACCCGCGATTGTTTTTTTCGAGTCAGATTTACCCGCAATACGAAAAAATAACGTCGCTATTATATCTGCCTTGGCAAAATGGTCATATTTCTTTTGTGTGTCACTGTACCCCAAACAATCGGTCAGCAGTCCCCTGCCGAGAGGAAAGGGAGGAAGCATAAAACACTCTCAATGCGTGTGGCACGCACACATAAAGAATCCCATCTACAAAACGTCAATTCAATTGCTCGCGCGGTCGTTTGTTTTATTTCGGGTGTTTGTTGGACCAGGATGAAATTAAGGATTTTCCGAAGATGTTTGCGAGTTTTAACAGAAGAACTTTTTTATGGCGCAATAGTGGCAAAAGACGTGAAAGGAGCGACGATAAGTGCGATGGATTTAGTTTATTATGTGAGTGCATAATTCTGTTTTGTGATAAAACATCTAAATATCTAAAGCACATTCCTCTTTTTTTTCAGAGACGGGATGCAGACAAGCTCTCAATATAACTGCGCGTCGGCTGCGAAGTTATTTTTTGCTAACGTAATTGATTTGTTGCATCTATTGTACTATCTTGTCCTTTCAATAAAAATGTATGTTGTTGAGTGTATCATGCTTGAAATATATTACGCGCATCAGCAGCAGCATCGGCAGAATTTCATAGCTGACAAATATGCTGAATGCCAAGTCTTCTGCTCAACATTTTTGTCAGCAATGTAAAATGCATTGCGCTTGACGTTTCGCGATGCCGATGCTGCTGCTGATGCGCGTAATCTATTTCAAGCATTACTTTTTTGTGACCCGAGCAGATGGACGACAGCGCACCCTGCACCTCGTTCATGGGAACAGAACCCTGCACACCACCCTGCAAACAATCGGTCAGCAGTCCCCTGCCGCGAGGAAAGGGAAGAAGAAAAATTATTCGAGTATGCGTGTGCACACACACATGTTCACTCCTTTCGCGAAATGTCATCTGACCGCCGCGTCGTTTGTTTGTTTTGTTTCTTCTGTCCACATCAACCCGCACAAATTACGAGTATTGCAATTGAAGTTTTTGATTGCCGTCGTGGATTTATACAATTGGTAAGCTCCCAAATCAATATTTTTTTTATTAAAGTATGGAATTAATAATTTTCTTGATAGGAATTGAAGCTCTGGCGAAGATCCTAAACGTTTTATCAACGCAAAAGGCATGAAACAACAATTGGAGCGATGGACTTGATTAGTTTTGTGAGTGTGCATATTCTTGTTTTGCGCTAAATAATCACCCAAATATCTGACGCACATTTCTTTTATTTTCCAGAGACGGAATTGGGACAGTATTTTTGTTAGAACAGGCGTCTACTATGAAGTTTGAAGACTTGTTTACGAACGGTTTTCTTTCTCTTGGGGATTCAATTTGTAAGTACAAATTACTGTTATGTGATATCTAACATCAATTTATACAATACACGTATTCCATTTTCAGAGGCGTGATCCCGGTAATCTTCGAAGAAGTCGTCTGTTGCCATTCCAGAAGAGCGGACTTCGAAAGATGCCAACATTAAAGTGTATTGTTGTGTAGAAAGTAAAGATGGAATGATGTTTCTATTGTTTTATTTAAATAAAAAAATAATTATGTGCTAAACCATTGTTTCTATTGCAATCCGAGCAAATAGACGACAGCGCACCCTGCACGTCGTTCATGGAAAGAGAACCCCGCACTCCGCACTAGGCATGGTACAACCTGTTCGTTTGAGAGAACAGGTCGATCTTAATGATCTTATGCATCGGAACAGGTCTCTAAAACTAGGTTTCCTGACCTATTACACAGCCAAAGAGCACCACAGACCTAGCGATTTATTGGTCAATTGATCACGCCCGTGCAGCACACACTAGGTAATTTATCGCGCAATCTGAAATGGCAGTCTCACGGTTCACACAACACAATACCACATAGCGAAAATTATCTGCTTGGTGGCGATGAAAGATCCATGGTCACTTTCGATGGAGAATGACCGCCACAACCACAGCATGAAGAATGACCACCCGGTTTATGTCAAAAAATCAGCAACTGAAACTGAGTTAGCCTTTCATTTTGGAATGTACCTTGGCTACATATATTAACTGAATTTATTAGCTGTAAATCCGTTACCCTTTTTCCGAATCACGAAACAAGATCTTATATGAAGTGGCTTCGCTGAGCCCGTTGCCCACCCAAAGCTTTCTTATGAGTTGTGGGAAAGTAGACTTTTGAAGCTATTCAAAGACACCCTGTTAATTTTACAAACGTCATAAGTGTTTGCGACAAACACTATTACCATTCTATGTATTCCCACCAAAGTTCATGTTCATGTTTGGTACAGTCACAAGATATGCACAAATGCTTCAGATGCTGCCCTAGTATTGTGAAACGCCTTTGCTAAATATTTGATTCCCTATATTTCCGGTTAAGATAAAGATATTCGAATGAAAATTTTCAGGCATATTACTTATGTAATTTTCTTAAAACCGTCATGATAATTTTCACATTTGCAGACTTAACAGCCTATAACTCCGTTCCCGTTACTCCAAACTGGAAGAAAGCAACTGATATGAAATGTACCCATCGAGTTCTTTGATTTGAGTACCCATACGTCCATGTCCGATAAACACTAATCTTCTGGACACCCTGTTAACTTTGCCCTACCAATTTCTAAGTATTTCATGGTAAAGACTGTTAGGATTCTACACATTCTTACCAAATTCCATGACGATCGGTTAAGCCGTTCGCGAGTTATTTAGTGAACAAATCCTAAAATCTGCGGGACACCCTGTTACCTTTGCCTTATCAACTTCTATGTATATCGTGCCAAAGACTGTTACCATTCTACACATTCCTAATGACGATAGGTTGAGCCGTTCGCGAGTTATTTAGTGAACAGACGGACGGACAAAATCGATTTCATAATGGTTTTTTGAAAAAACTAAAAAACCCTGAAAACGAAATTCTCGTATTTTTCTTATTAGCTATCTATATTTCATTCTCCTCAACTCGTATCCCGTTTTGGGAGGCACACGTGAAAATTAGCTGTATTTTTTTTTTAAATGGGGGGAGTTATGAACATGCCTTTCTGACAAATTTAAATGGGAGGAATAATTGGGGGTCCTTGATTAGAGCGACTCTATTTTCAGCAAAAATCACATTCAGCTTAATGTTAATAGTCGCATAAAATTCCACGGCTGAACTTGCGTTTTTCAAGAATTATAGAGCTCTTTAAAAAGGTCCAAAATATTCTAATTTATCGTTTAGTCTACCGCCGAATTTTCATTGCATCATCATCTTTAGCCGTTTTTAAATAATCACTAAAAACTAAAGAAATACCCCCTTCCTCCCATTATTCAAGGTTGCGAACTCCCAATCGGTCAGAACACTTTTCCCATAATCAGGGTGCCATAACCAACTATCATGCAAATATCGTATTCTTCTTTGACTATTATATTGACCTAATCAACTGGTCTTCATGTCTACCTGTTCATTCGACTCTTCAGTTCAGGTATTCCTGATCATTCGACTCGTCTGGTCGACCTGTTGAATCGACTCTTCAATCGACTCTTCACGTCGACCTGTTCAATCGACTCTTCAGGTCGACCTGTTTAATCGACTCTTCCGGTCGACCTGTTCAATCGACTCTTCAGGTCGACCTGTTCAATCGACTCTTCACGTCGACCTGTTCAATCGACTCTTCAGGTCAACCTGTTTAATCGACTCTTCAGGTCTCAAACGAGTCTCACTGATCTGAGTCGTGCTGTGATGCGGTTGGATAGTAGACGTAGACGGAATTGAACTGATTTGATTGCGTGCATATTTATGGGCGTATTATCGAATTTGCTTGCATGTTATTAGTATGTAGAATATATTGATATTATTTTGGTACTTGATGTGAATGTGTTAATTGGAAAGATTGTACGTGACTTACTTAAGATAGCGATCAGACTAGTTTCATTCAATGCTAGGAACCTGTTCTTTTGAGAATTGCGGAACGGGAGCGATCAACTCCTTGTACGGAGCGGGATCAAAATAGTAGTTCAGTTCTTTAAGAACCATGACTACTCCGCACCGCACCCCGCATTTTAAAGTTTTGACAATGGTCGCATATTTAATCTACTACAATTCGAATATTTTTGTACTGACAGTCGTCGTGTACTTTACCTACAACCACTCGATGATGTAACCATGTACGGTAGCCTACCATGTACGTGTGCTGTCATAGACTCTGTCAGGATTTTTCTTTGACATAAGCCGCTTACTTTAGTCCCGAACGCCGAACAACGGTCAGTGGTACAGTCAGCCCGCGAGTCAGGGGTACCCAGCCAGCATTTAACACATTTGTAATCATTATTTCATGCAACACGCGTAAGCACATATCGCTTATTCATTCATCACGTTTTCATACAAGCAGTATATGACGATGTCCCCCTATTTCATGTATATACGCATTTGCGCCTTATTACAGATAATCATTATAAAATCGTTATTCGTAAACATTATGTAATAGTTAAGTATCATATATATTCAATGCATCAATGAATAATTAAAAAAAAAAATACGGGCGACGGAGAGTCTTGAACTCATAACCCTATGCACCGAAGGTGCGCGCCCTAACCACTGCTCCAGCCAGACTATATGAATGATCATGATTTATTCGTGATTATAATCACCCCAGCAACAAAAATCACACTTGAGGAGAAAACCATTATATTTCCTATATGCATGATCCGTCGACATTCCTTCAGCTGACCATCATGTATCTAACTTTCAATGCGTCCTATCGATACATAATGCCGATTCGTGATTCATGAAGTAAAGCTTATTTGTCGCTATGTTCACGGTACATGAGGCCGATGCTGGCTGGGTACGTAGTCGACTATGTCAGCATGACATGGTTTGCAGGGCATGTACGTGTGCTGTCAAAATTTTGCTTTGACAGCTGTTACTTTAGTCCTAAACGCCGAACAACGGTCAGCAGTACGTAATATACTGTCAGCATGACATGTTTTGCAGGGATAGCTTGATTAACATGAGGTACGTTTTATTAGCGACGTTTTTTTCGTATCGCGTGTAAGTCTGACTCGAAAAAAACGATCGCGGGTAACATCCCGGTTAAGACCAAACAGCTGACATTTGACAGTTTTTGTGCATCTTTGACTCGCTTTCGTCGGCTTATTTTTTAGATGTGGTGGATTTTATCACAAAAGATGATTATTTCTTTGCAAAATCTTTTCTCGTTATTAGAAAAACTCTCACATTTGGTTTGAAAAAACAAATTCCCTCATATTTCCCCTATGCGTCCGCCATCTACATTTGAGCTCTATCCCGTGTAGGGTAGTTGCACGGGTTAACTTTACCTGGGTAAGTGTCATTTTTTTTATATGAAGTTCTACCCAAACCTGCACGGGATAAACACAATAAAACGTCCCTAGGTGTGTTTTTTTGGTTATCCCGTGCAGGTTTGGGTAACGAAACTCCATATAAAAAAAATGACAGCTGACGCACCTGTCATTTTTTTTATATGAAGTTTCGTTACCCAAACCTGCACGGGATAACCAAAAAAACACACCTCCTATTGTGTTTATCCCGTGCAGGTTTGGTTAGAACTTCATATAAAAAAATGACACTTACCCCGGTAGAGTTCACGCGTGCAACTACCCTACACGGGATAGAGCTCAAATGTAGATGGCGGACGAATAGGGGAAATATGAGGGAATTTGTTTTTTCAAACCAAATGTGAGAGTTTTTCTCATCACGAGAAAAGATTTTGCAAAGAAATAATCATCTTTTGTGATAAAATCCACCACATCTAAAAAAATAAGCCGACAAAGGTTAGTGAAAGATGCGCAAAAACTGTCAAGTGTCAGCTGTTTGGTCTTATCCGGGATGTTACCCGCGATCGTTTTTTTCGAGTCAGATTTACACGCGATACGAAAAAAACGTCGCTATGTATTACTTGCGTTTTTTGACAGCTTTAATTTTTTAAAATAGTCACTAGTTATTTTTTAATATTTAGTTTAAGTTAAATGTTATAATAGGTCTGTTTTTTTGGTTATCCCGTGCAGGTTTGGGTAGCGAAACCAACGCCGTCTATATATTAAGGCCGCAATGTAGAATCATAGACGTCAAATTCTCAGTTTACATTGTCGTCATCATCTCAAGTAGTGACGTCATGGTGGCCATATGGCATTTAGCCAGTGGCTTGTTACTTTTTATTTATCTGTGCGGTTGTACGATGGCAGCACCGCCGTCGAAACGTTTTACGTACTTACTCGTTTTTTTCCTACAATATCCGTACTATCTATTCGCGATCACAAATAAACTTATTGGTATCCCTAAATTGGGAAATCTTTCACTCTATGACACATTCTCCATGCACTACATTTTGAGTATAAAAACTTCTGCACACTGTCAATAACCCACATAACCACTATCTTTTTAATTAATTGTTTGCCGTTCAAACAACACATTTTCTAAACGAAACTCGCGAAAAAAAGTACACTCGCCCGTCTGTGTGCCACTTTGTAATGTTTAGTCTCACTGCCTTGTTCTTGCTGTTGATGACGTGCTTATGTTTGTTTCTGTTTTTTTTTGCAGCCGTCAATAAATTGAATACGGATCCATGGCGTCATTATCCAGCTGAGTTGCGGCCTTGATGTATCTAGATGGCGTTGGCGAAACTCCATATAAAAAAAATGACAGCTGACGCACCTGTCATTTTTTTTATATGAAGTTTCGTTACCCAAACCTGCACGGGATAACCAAAAAAACACACCTATTATTTAATCAAAATGTTAAGATTTTCACAGATTATAACCCTGAAAATGGGCTTAACAGCCTGAAATATATAGGTTTATGTGAATATAAATCGGCATTTTAATTTCGGCATCTTTGGAGGCGAAACAACATCAACGCCTTATTAAATCAAGATTCCGGCAACATAACTGTCAAACTTATTCAAGTTGACGATACTTTATAATGTTATAATTATATTTACACAAAGGAAACTCTGTAGCATATATTTACGCTTTGGGGCATTTTGTGGTCACACTCATATGGTTGAATTACATATCCCGCGTCAGCATCCGCATCAGCAGAGGCATCGGCATCAGCAGAAAAATTTTAATTTAGAACACACGCATTTGCCTTTGATGACCCACAATGACAGCAGCGGCAGAAGCAGAAAAATGCTTCTGCCGATGCTTCTGCCGCTGCTGTCATTGTGGGTCATCAAAGGCAAATGCGTGTGTTCTAAATTGAAATTTTTCTGCTGATGCCGATGCCTCTGCCGATGCTGATGCTGACGCGGGATATGTAATTCAACCAATATTTTTCCATATGTACTACATATTTGCTAAAAATTTGATGTCAAATCCTAGCGTTTTTTTTACTACTTGATGGCAAAGAGCATCACACATATAAAAAAATGTAAACTACCGCAAATATTCCGATCTCGATTTATAAATTTGATTTAAAGTTACTGGTCTACAAGAAATACTTAAAAGGTGATGATAAGGTTTACTCAAGTATTTATAAGCAATGACTATGAGTTCCGCCCTTAATGGCTAATTGCATGATTAAAACTGAAACAGAAAAAATATACAACACATACATATGTACATACAAACAACTATTTGGTTTACCTGTTGCTGCCGCAGCCTCAGCACCCTCTTCGTTGACGTCAATAAAGGCTTTATGAACAACTTTAGACACTTTAAGTTGATCAGAACAATTTAATAACTCGGAAAATTCAGCATCATTGGTGAAAATAGATCCCATTCCGATCTAAAAATTAAAAATATTGAATGAGTGTAATATGAGGGTTATTGGCACGTCACGTTATAATAGGGTCAAAGTTCAATATAATAAACCATTAACCTACTACACCTACACGCCATGGAGTACGGTTTCTCCGGTGAAGGCCAAACTCTGGGAGCCGGTGATCGTGGGACCTCCTCTCAGACAAGACTGGCCATGCAGGTAAATATATATTTAGGTGCATTGTGAGTCTTCTTCTTCTTCTTTTAGCGGTGCAGAAAGGTGTGAAACCTCTGTGCATCTATGTGGGCACGATTTATGGTTCGTCAATGTTTGTGTCCGCGAGGTCTAAGGACAAAAACATAGCTGCTGCGATAGGGTTTTCCCACAGCGATATAGGGGTAAGATCAGTGGGCGCAGCGGGGCATTGAAACAAATGACCCACATCATGAGGAGTCCCATCACAGTTTGAGCAGATGTTTTGGATGTCGGGGTTTATGCGAGAAAGGTACGAATTAAGGCGTGAACAAAAGCCCGACCGAAGTTGAGCTAGTGTTACTTTAGTGGCTCTCGGGAGCCTAATCTCCTCAGGCGAAATTGGTGGTGGGCGCTCTGAGAGGATCTATTCGCACCTAAGCTCGCAATTGACCGATTCACTTCTTCAGTGTGGATCGCTGCGATGGCGGCTCGGTATGTAACTTCATCGTAAGGGTCCCGTTTGTATACCTAAACCTCTCTCTCAACGTCTCGTAAACCACGCCTGACATGGCGTGGTGGAGGAATTCGGTCCATGAGATGATTATTGGGATGATCCTTACGATAGCAACCAACAAGATACTGTTTTGAGAGTAGGAGATTGTGGTCACGTATTGGCATCAATTTTGTCTCCTGATGTAAGTGATTCTGGGCAGACATCAGAATGCAACCTGTCGCGATGCGTAGAGCGGTATTTTGGCAGACCTGAACTTTGGACCAGTTTGTGTCACATAAACTATGTGTCCAAACTGGGGCTTCATAATCAGCGGCCGCTCGACCCACTGTTTTATAAGTAGCTAGCATGGTTTCTTTATCTTTGCCCCAGGTGCTACCAGCTAGAGCTTTTAGGATGTTATTCCTACTACGCATTTTTTCACAAACTGAGGATGCATGATTCGCAGACGTCATCATGTTCTCTAGATGAAGCCCGAGAATTTTAGGGTTTTTTACAGTAGGAACAGAATTGTTGCCAATACGTATATCACTCTCCCATCTTATGTCCTCCCACCAAGTTGAAAGTTTACAATCAACCAAGATATAAAAAATCCGTTGCCCAACATCATGCTTTTTGGTATGAACCACGTTTATTTAATAGTTAGACAGAAAATATTTCTAGACACCAAAATTTCTACAACTTTTCCAAATTATTAAAGCAATATCTGCAGTGCCAAATATAAATTATTTTAATAGGATTAAAATTTACTAAACAATTAACAAATAATAATTACATATGAATTAATAATAAATCGTTCGCTTGGAATTTATTAAAACATTATGTATATTTGTATTGCTGAACCTGTAAAAATTTCACTGATTCAATGATTATGAATAAATTGAATTGAATTGAAAAAAAGTGGTTAGAAAAGTCGCAGAGGATTTGGACGCAGAAATGGTGAGGTTTCGGCTTTGGAAAAATGCCTGTAATCGTCCTAGATAGCGATTAATTTGGAGGTGCATTTCATCTTTATCGTTCCCTGTGGCGAGTACGGTGCAATCGTCAGCATAGGAAATCATCTCGATTCCTTCAGGTGGTGTGGGAAGGCCGGACATGTAGATGTTAAACAGAGTGGGGGAGAGTACCCCTCCCTGTGGAACACCTAATTTGATTTTCCTAGGCTTAGAACGTTTGCCTCGAAACGGTGAAGGTAAAGGAGTGCCGACCAGCTAGATAATTGGCAATCCAACGAATCTCTTGTGCAGGAAGATGCATATTCAACAGGTTTGCTAAGAGCATTGAATAATTTACCTTATCAAAAGCAGTTGATAGGTCAATTGCCACCAGAATGGTTCTGTGACAACGACGGCGTTGATTTAGCCCATCACGAATGCGTGTTGTGATCGCATCGAGGGCAGTGGTGGTACTATGCATTTTCCTGAAGCCATGCTGGTGAGGTTCTAGCTTTGCATGTGCAACAAGAGTGGGGTGAATAAGGGCCTCCAGCGTCTTTGCGACAGGGGAAAGTATCGTAATGGGGCGGTAGGATCCCCCGAGATTTGCGCTCTTCCCTGGCTTGAGACAGGGATCAATTCGACCTGTTTTCCAGATTTCAGGGATGGCAAGCGTGGACATCGACAAGTTTAAGGCTGCCGTGATATACTCAATGGCTGGAAGGTCGAGATGTTTCAACATGGTCATCGAAATGGGGGGGGGGGGGGGGGTGTGATAACGTCAAACGAATTAATGTCAATTGACGTTATTTCCCACGTAAATGCGAAATAATGTCAATTGACATTAATTCGTTTTTGAAAACGAAATACTGTCAACTCCCAAAGCGAAATAAAGTCAATTGTTGATTTTGGCCTAAAAATCAGTTGGGATGGAGGAAAATACAGTAACATCATTTTGAAAAGCAGGTAATTTGGCACTATATTTTCAGTTTGTTTGGGATTATTGGTAGTAATTGTGGCATGTAAATGAAAGTTGACTCTGAACTAAGTAGTTTCGAAATACCGGTTACCAACTATTTTTTTATTCAGGTAATTTTGAGTTTTAGGTATCATTTTTAGAAGAAATACGACACAGTATGTATTTGTGAGTTGGCTAGTGATCTAAAGTGCAAAATAAAATAAATAACAGGCGCGACAATCCAGCATTGGACTAAGGCCGCAGGATGTGTTAGTGACATCCTATTTCCAAGATCTTATCTGCTTTTTGTTGAGGTAATGAGATCAGTATCACGCTCAGCAGTGTTATTTATCCCCATAAATATGGGTACTCGTTTAACATCTGAGTGAGATCATAGTCCGTCACAAGCTCGTGAGTTCGAAAAACACCATGATCCACGGTGAGATTCGAACTCATGACCCTGTGCACCGAAGGTGCGCGCACTAACCGCTAGACCAGCCAGACTACAAGTGCAAAATAATTGAATTAAAAAAATAGTATGGAATTAACCTATACTAAATTAAGTGGATTACGTAAAAACAGTGTCTTAATTTACATTGATGGTGAAAAACAATTATATCGAAAAAGAAACAGGTACAATAACAAAACTCGATATCAATGCTACTGGGCTAATTGCCCAGTTAGTATTATAATAGATGAAAATGGAAAATGTTTCCATCCCACTTCTGGAAAAACAATCCATCCACATGGGACGCAGGAGGAAATGGTAAAAAAAATGCAAATTTCAACCGAAATTAAAGATCGATTTGCTGCCTCGTTTTCTTCAAATCGGAGTACTTTGCGCGACATATTTAATACGGTTTGCCGCGAAAACCAATCAGCAGCTCATTTAGTACAGTATGGAAAAATGAAGCGTAACTTGCTGAATATTAAAAATGAAGCCACACCACAGAACCCGGCATCTCCTTCTCAAATAAAGGCGATGTTTCAGGACGAAAGTGTTAAGAAAAAATATGGATTGTCGGCACACGATAACCCGAAGCCGTTTTATTTCGAGACGGTGATAGAACAGAATTACGCGTACACTACCCAAGCAACATTTCAAGTAGCGACAACTAGTGGTTTTGATTCCGCCACTTTAATAAGTTTCGGTTACGTTTTTGACCCCCCAAATTTTAACTTCATCGTAACAAATACTGCAAAGTACTTTTTGGGACGTTCCAGGGTGATAGTAGTTGGAACTTTGTAGCGAACGAAATGTTGCTACTACATATTTGACAAGTGTAGGCGAATGGTACAGTTTTGGTACCTCATTTTGCTACTACATAGTGAGCAACTCCATAGAAATATTTTTAAGTGGCAAAACCGTAGCCGTATAATTTCTTTGTAACTTCGAAGGATTTGCTACTTTATAGTAAAATAAGAACTATATATAGTTCCTAACGTTACTACAAAGTCCTATTTGGAACTTTATAGTACCATATGGAGCTGTCAAATGCTTGTCGCCATATTTTCCAAGATTTTACAAAATCATTTTGTACACATTTCGAGAAAGTAGCTATTTTTTCAGATGAAACAATTTAGAACTTCTTTGTGTTAAGTAACTATTTTATTTGCTGAATATTTAGAGTGATAAAACTAGAAAGTGGAGGATAACACTGACTTTAGTTGGGTTATCTCTTGACAATTTATTTAAGAAATGATTAGAAAAATGAGAGGGCATTACTTTTTTTCTAGGTGGAATATCCACTTCCACAGTGAAATTGGCTTGGCACGAAGTTTTCTTGTTAAAAAAAGCTGACAAATGATCAAATAATGTAATCACTCAATTAAATCCTTTCAGATTATATTCTTTGATTGCCTGAATAGGGTAAAAATACAACTTTAGCAAATGTGTAAAAGTATATGTGTGTACATATAAACCCATTCAATTTAAGTTTACTAAAATTGTGTCGGTTTTACCTACACATATTCACAACTATGATTGTGTGGGAAGACGGGACCAATAAAGTTCCAATTGGGTGGTTAGACAAACAATGCCACTTGGTTGGTGCGTTCCAATCGCGTTGCAACTTACTGGTGGCAAATGGGTCCTGGTCACCAAACTTTTCATTCCCCATATCAGTGACTCTTCGGTGACAAAAAGGTCCTTATCACGGAACGCTTGAAAGTATTTGCTACTCCCAAAGGCAATCTTGGAGTGATATCCACGTTTTCGCTACTAAAAATGCTAGTTGGGTATCTTCGGATCAAAAGTTATAATGGATATTGATGTATTCAGTGTGCTTTATTGTAAGAGACTGACTGGGATAAGTACACAGTATGAGTACAAAGTTGTTACAATAGCTGTACATGATATTATTCTTGTAGACTATACTATTTCTAATATAACACCTTTCCTCTTTTCAAGCAAACATTATATTATATATTTTATATAAATCGGATACGTTAATCAATAAATTTAAATTCATGTTATTCCTTTTTTTCTATTTTACTGATACATTTCATTTAATTGTATGTGATGTATAGTTCCTTTTCTTTCCTCAGTTTTATAAAATTTAAAAAATGAAAAGAATAATTTGCCTTATACTGAGGATTTTTTATTTTCAAATGCAGACACGTGTTTCGGACACAACTTATGTCCTTCTTCAGTGCCAACTACAAAGTGTTTTTAATTTTTACAAATTGAACTTATATACTAAACATTTTTCTGAATGAGTTTTATTACTCCATTACCTTTTTAATTTTTATTGCTCCTTAATTACCTGGAACAGGCTAGATGCGCAATTGCCTTCATCCGTGTTCATAAGATTATCCTTTACCTGTTTGGCAATTTCGATACTTTCGGCCGCATCGAGCTTATGTAATTGTGGCACTTTTCTGATAATTTCGACGTTCTCCCAGGTGATGTGATGTTTCGTCTCCAACATGTGTTTTGCGACTGCAGATTTATTGTGCCTGACTGGATTCTTCGTGGTTAGCTCTGCTTCTTTCATGTGTTCCTCGAATCGTACTTGGACTAGTCTTTTGGTTTGGCCTATGTAAATACTATGGCAATCAGGACATTCGATTTTGTAGATGCCGTTTTCTTCCTTTTTCGTCTTAGGGTCATTTACACTAGATAATCTAGTTTTGAGCTGCGCATGTCTACTAGTAGGTACGGTTTCGATGTTAAATTTTTGTAAAGCTCCTTGTATTTCTCGCCACATTGGTCCGTAGGTTATACTTGCTCGTTTTTTGGGCTCTTTTTCGATCTTCTTCAGAGTTGTCATGCTTTTTAGATGTTTGATGCTGTTTTTCTTCCTAATTATGTTGTATATTATTTTTCTGCTGTAACCGTTTTTGTTTGCTGTATCTATTATGTAGTTCAATTCTTTTTGGTATCTTGTCTGTTCGAGGGGTATGTTTAACATTCTATGGATCATCGAATGGAGCGCGGCGAACTTGTGCTGGTATGAATGCATCGAGGTGTTTGGAATGATTCTTTGCGTTGATGTTGGCTTCCTGTATATGTCAAACTGTATGTGTTGGTCTTCTCTGATTATCATTATGTCTAGGAATGGTATCTTTCCATCAGCTTCAGTTTCAATCGTAAATTTAATGTTTCTGTGCAGCTTATTGATTTGTTCAAATGTTTCTGATATTTGGGCTTTGTCGATTATGGCTAAGATATCATCCACATATCTAATCCAGATTCTGGGCATTATTCCTCTTTCCTCCATCGATTCCTCTAGTGCGCCCATAAAAATTTCGCTTATCAGGGGAGATAACGGGTTGCCCATTGCCGTACCTGCTGTTGTTTTATAGAATTCACCCCTAAAAGTGAAAAAACTCTCATTCATGCACATTGCTGCGAGATCAATATATTGTCGGTTTTCCTTCTTATCCTTACTGCTTTGCCGGTTCTTGTTAAGCCACGTTTCTAGGTGGTATATTGCTTGTTTAATCGGGATACTGGGAAAGAGGGCTTGTACATCAAATGATACCAGTGTCTCCGAAGGTTTCAATTGTATGTTTTTTAGTTTTTCCACGACTTGATAGCTGTTTTTCACTGAATATTTGCTGTAGAAGTCTCCAATCTGCTCGATCTCTTTGAGGAGCCATTTAGCCACGTTGTATGATGGGGAATTTTTGTCTGCAATGATTTCTCGCGTTTGGTTACCCTCTTTGTGCACCTTAGGTTGAATTCTTAGTCTCGGTAACGATGGGTTGGGCATCCGGAGTGCCGCTAAGTTTTTGACCACGTCTGGGCATTTTTTAAGGGTTTTTTCAACTCTTTTTATGGATTCGGGGAGTGGGTCCACTCGAAGTTTATAAAAATTTCCTTCTTGAAGCTTCTGGTAGGCTAGTTCGTCGTATGTTGTTTTGTCCATAATCACCACTTTGTTTCCTTTGTCTGCTTTTAAATAGAATACCGGTTTATTATTCAAGTCTTTAATAATTTTGTTTTCTTCGCTTCTTGAGTTCGAATAGCAGTTTTTATATTTTTCTAATATGGGTTTCGTTTCACGTCTCGCGTTTTCTCGTTCTTCTTTTTTAAGATGGCTCCTTCGAAATCTATAATTGTATCCTCTATCTTGTTCTTACAGTGGTGTGTGGCGTAGTTAAGACCTTTGTTGAGTAATGCCATTTCATTAGCTGTAAAAGTTTCGGACGATTTGTTAACGACGAAATCCGGTATTATTTCCACTTCGCGTTTCTCCGGTGTTGTTGTAGGATTTCTCATGAGTGTAGTGAATTTCTGGGATAATATCCTGTTCTTTCGGTCTCTTTCGCACTCGTACGCTCTATTTATTTTGTGGATCGTGGATTCTAATTGGGAACTATTTGATTCTTTCGCTAGTTTTAAATTGTACGTGATATGCTTGTAAAGTGAATCTATTTAATTTTGAATAATCTGACTTAATTGTCTCCTTTATTAAGCTCCGTTCAAATATATTGGTTTGCTTAGCTGCATTAGGCAATTGGAGTTTAATGTTCACTTTGTGTGATTTCGGTACGATTCGGTGTTTGAGGCATAACTTAAGAAATTTAATGTCCTGACTAAGACCGGCGATTTGTTTTTTAAGTTTTAGAAGTGTATTAAAGGTGGAACGTGACTCGGATGTAATCTTAATAATTGTATGTGATGTATAGTTCCTTTTCTTTCCTCAGTTTTATAAAATTTAAAAAATGAAAAGAATAATTTGCCTTATACTGAGGATTTTTTATTTTCAAATGCAGACACGTGTTTCGGACACAACCTATGTCCTTCTTCAGTGCCAACTACAAAGTGTTTTTAATTTTTACAAATTGAACTTATATACTAAACATTTTTCTGAATGAGTTTTATTACTCCATTACCTTTTTAATTTTTATTGCTCCTTAATTACCTGGAACAGGCTAGATGCGCAATTGCCTTCATCCGTGTTCATAAGATTATCCTTTACCTGTTTGGCAATTTCGATACTTTCGGCCGCATCGAGCTTATGTAATTGTGGCACTTTTCTGATAATTTCGACGTTCTCCCAGGTGATGTGATGTTTCGTCTCCAACATGTGTTTTGCGACTGCAGAAAGACTAGTCCAAGTACGATTCGAGGAACACATGAAAGAAGCAGAGCTAACCACGAAGAATCCAGTCAGGCACAATAAATCTGCAGTCGCAAAACACATGTTGGAGACGAAACATCACATCACCTGGGAGAACGTCGAAATTATCAGAAAAGTGCCACAATTACATAAGCTCGATGCGGCCGAAAGTATCGAAATTGCCAAACAGGTAAAGGATAATCTTATGAACACGGATGAAGGCAATTGCGCATCTAGCCTGTTCCAGGTAATTAAGGAGCAATAAAAATTAAAAAGGTAATGGAGTAATAAAACTCATTCAGAAAAATGTTTAGTATATAAGTTCAATTTGTAAAAATTAAAAACACTTTGTAGTTGGCACTGAAGAAGGACATAAGTTGTGTTCGAAACACGTGTCTGCATTTGAAAATAAAAAATCCTCAGTATAAGGCAAATTATTCTTTTCATTTTTTAAATTTTATAAAACTGAGGAAAGAAAAGGAACTATACATCACATACAATTATTAAGATTACATCCGAGTCACGTTCCACCTTTAATACACTTCTAAAACTTAAAAAACAAATCGCCGGTCTTAGTCAGGACATTAAATTTCTTAAGTTATGCCTCAAACACCGAATCGTACCGAAATCACACAAAGTGAACATTAAACTCCAATTGCCTAATGCAGCTAAGCAAACCAATATATTTGAACGGAGCTTAATAAAGGAGACAATTAAGTCAGATTATTCAAAATTAAATAGATTCACTTTACAAGCATATCACGTACAATTTAAAACTAGCGAAAGAATCAAATAGTTCCCAATTAGAATCCACGATCCACAAAATAAATAGAGCGTACGAGTGCGAAAGAGACCGAAAGAACAGGATATTATCCCAGAAATTCACTACACTCATGAGAAATCCTACAACACCGGAGAAACGCGAAGTGGAAATAATACCGGATTTCGTCGTTAACAAATCGTCCGAAACTTTTACAGCTAATGAAATGGCATTACTCAACAAAGGTCTTAACTACGCGACACACCACTGTAAGAACAAGATAGAGGATACAATTATAGATATCGAAGGAGCCATACGCCATCTTAAAAAAGAAGAACGAGAAAACGCGAGACGTGAAACGAAACCCATATTAGAAAAATATAAAAACTGCTATTCGAACTCAAGAAGCGAAGAAAACAAAATTATTAAAGACTTGAATAATAAACCGGTATTCTATTTAAAAGCAGACAAAGGAAACAAAGTGGTGATTATGGACAAAACAACACACGACGAACTAGCCTACCAGAAGCTTCAAGAAGGAAATTTTTATAAACTTCGAGTGGACCCACTCCCCGAATCCATAAAAAGAGTTGAAAAAACCCTTAAAAAATGCCCAGACGTGGTCAAAAACTTAGCGGCACTCCGGATGCCCAACCCATCGTTACCGAGACTAAGAATTCAACCTAAGGTGCACAAAGAGGGTAACCAAACGCGAGAAATCATTGCAGACAAAAATTCCCCATCATACAACGTGGCTAAATGGCTCCTCAAAGAGATCGAGCAGATTGGAGACTTCTACAGCAAATATTCAGTGAAAAACAGCTATCAAGTCGTGGAAAAACTAAAAAACATACAATTGAAACCTTCGGAGACACTGGTATCATTTGATGTACAAGCCCTCTTTCCCAGTATCCCGATTAAACAAGCAATATACCACCTAGAAACGTGGCTTAACAAGAACCGGCAAAGCAGTAAGGATAAGAAGGAAAACCGACAATATATTGATCTCGCAGCAATGTGCATGAATGAGAGTTTTTTCACTTTTAGGGGTGAATTCTATAAAACAACAGCAGGTACGGCAATGGGCAACCCGTTATCTCCCCTGATAAGCGAAATTTTTATGGGCGCACTAGAGGAATCGATGGAGGAAAGAGGAATAATGCCCAGAATCTGGATTAGATATGTGGATGATATCTTAGCCATAATCGACAAAGCCCAAATATCAGAAACATTTGAACAAATCAATAAGCTGCACAGAAACATTAAATTTACGATTGAAACTGAAGCTGATGGAAAGATACCATTCCTAGACATAATGATAATCAGAGAAGACCAACACATACAGTTTGACATATACAGGAAGCCAACATCAACGCAAAGAATCATTCCAAACACCTCGATGCATTCATACCAGCACAAGTTCGCCGCGCTCCATTCGATGATCCATAGAATGTTAAACATACCCCTCGAACAGACAAGATACCAAAAAGAATTGAACTACATAATAGATACAGCAAACAAAAACGGTTACAGCAGAAAAATAATATACAACATAATTAGGAAGAAAAACAGCATCAAACATCTAAAAAGCATGACAACTCTGAAGAAGATCGAAAAAGAGCCCAAAAAACGAGCAAGTATAACCTACGGACCAATGTGGCGAGAAATACAAGGAGCTTTACAAAAATTTAACATCGAAACCGTACCTACTAGTAGACATGCGCAGCTCAAAACTAGATTATCTAGTGTAAAAGACCCTAAGACGAAAAAGGAAGAAAACGGCATCTACAAAATCGAATGTCCTGATTGCCATAGTATTTACATAGGCCAAACCAAAAGACTAGTCCAAGTACGATTCGAGGAACACATGAAAGAAGCAGAGCTAACCACGAAGAATCCAGTCAGGCACAATAAATCTGCAGTCGCAAAACACATGTTGGAGACGAAACATCACATCACCTGGGAGAACGTCGAAATTATCAGAAAAGTGCCACAATTACATAAGCTCGATGCGGCCGAAAGTATCGAAATTGCCAAACAGGTAAAGGATAATCTTATGAACACGGATGAAGGCAATTGCGCATCTAGCCTGTTCCAGGTAATTAAGGAGCAATAAAAATTAAAAAGGTAATGGAGTAATAAAACTCATTCAGAAAAATGTTTAGTATATAAGTTCAATTTGTAAAAATTAAAAACACTTTGTAGTTGGCACTGAAGAAGGACATAAGTTGTGTCCGAAACACGTGTCTGCATTTGAAAATAAAAAATCCTCAGTATAAGGCAAATTATTCTTTTCAT
This sequence comes from Microchrysa polita, assembly GCA_949715475.1. Classification (NCBI taxonomy): domain Eukaryota; kingdom Metazoa; phylum Arthropoda; class Insecta; order Diptera; family Stratiomyidae; genus Microchrysa; species Microchrysa polita. The sequence continues at coordinate 42,650,898 of OX454420.1, forward strand.
TTTTTAAATTTTATAAAACTGAGGAAAGAAAAGGAACTATACATCACATACAATTATTAAGATTACATCCGAGTCACGTTCCACCTTTAATACACTTCTAAAACTTAAAAAACAAATCGCCGGTCTTAGTCAGGACATTAAATTTCTTAAGTTATGCCTCAAACACCGAATCGTACCGAAATCACACAAAGTGAACATTAAACTCCAATTGCCTAATGCAGCTAAGCAAACCAATATATTTGAACGGAGCTTAATAAAGGAGACAATTAAGTCAGATTATTCAAAATTAAATAGATTCACTTTACAAGCATATCACGTACAATTTAAAACTAGCGAAAGAATCAAATAGTTCCCAATTAGAATCCACGATCCACAAAATAAATAGAGCGTACGAGTGCGAAAGAGACCGAAAGAACAGGATATTATCCCAGAAATTCACTACACTCATGAGAAATCCTACAACACCGGAGAAACGCGAAGTGGAAATAATACCGGATTTCGTCGTTAACAAATCGTCCGAAACTTTTACAGCTAATGAAATGGCATTACTCAACAAAGGTCTTAACTACGCGACACACCACTGTAAGAACAAGATAGAGGATACAATTATAGATATCGAAGGAGCCATACGCCATCTTAAAAAAGAAGAACGAGAAAACGCGAGACGTGAAACGAAACCCATATTAGAAAAATATAAAAACTGCTATTCGAACTCAAGAAGCGAAGAAAACAAAATTATTAAAGACTTGAATAATAAACCGGTATTCTATTTAAAAGCAGACAAAGGAAACAAAGTGGTGATTATGGACAAAACAACATACGACGAACTAGCCTACCAGAAGCTTCAAGAAGGAAATTTTTATAAACTTCGAGTGGACCCACTCCCCGAATCCATAAAAAGAGTTGAAAAAACCCTTAAAAAATGCCCAGACGTGGTCAAAAACTTAGCGGCACTCCGGATGCCCAACCCATCGTTACCGAGACTAAGAATTCAACCTAAGGTGCACAAAGAGGGTAACCAAACGCGAGAAATCATTGCAGACAAAAATTCCCCATCATACAACGTGGCTAAATGGCTCCTCAAAGAGATCGAGCAGATTGGAGACTTCTACAGCAAATATTCAGTGAAAAACAGCTATCAAGTCGTGGAAAAACTAAAAAACATACAATTGAAACCTTCGGAGACACTGGTATCATTTGATGTACAAGCCCTCTTTCCCAGTATCCCGATTAAACAAGCAATATACCACCTAGAAACGTGGCTTAACAAGAACCGGCAAAGCAGTAAGGATAAGAAGGAAAACCGACAATATATTGATCTCGCAGCAATGTGCATGAATGAGAGTTTTTTCACTTTTAGGGGTGAATTCTATAAAACAACAGCAGGTACGGCAATGGGCAACCCGTTATCTCCCCTGATAAGCGAAATTTTTATGGGCGCACTAGAGGAATCGATGGAGGAAAGAGGAATAATGCCCAGAATCTGGATTAGATATGTGGATGATATCTTAGCCATAATCGACAAAGCCCAAATATCAGAAACATTTGAACAAATCAATAAGCTGCACAGAAACATTAAATTTACGATTGAAACTGAAGCTGATGGAAAGATACCATTCCTAGACATAATGATAATCAGAGAAGACCAACACATACAGTTTGACATATACAGGAAGCCAACATCAACGCAAAGAATCATTCCAAACACCTCGATGCATTCATACCAGCACAAGTTCGCCGCGCTCCATTCGATGATCCATAGAATGTTAAACATACCCCTCGAACAGACAAGATACCAAAAAGAATTGAACTACATAATAGATACAGCAAACAAAAACGGTTACAGCAGAAAAATAATATACAACATAATTAGGAAGAAAAACAGCATCAAACATCTAAAAAGCATGACAACTCTGAAGAAGATCGAAAAAGAGCCCAAAAAACGAGCAAGTATAACCTAGGACCAATGTGGCGAGAAATACAAGGAGCTTTACAAAAATTTAACATCGAAACCGTACCTACTAGTAGACATGCGCAGCTCAAAACTAGATTATCTAGTGTAAAAGACCCTAAGACGAAAAAGGAAGAAAACGGCATCTACAAAATCGAATGTCCTGATTGCCATAGTATTTACATAGGCCAAACCAAAAGACTAGTCCAAGTACGATTCGAGGAACACATGAAAGAAGCAGAGCTAACCACGAAGAATCCAGTCAGGCACAATAAATCTGCAGTCGCAAAACACATGTTGGAGACGAAACATCACATCACCTGGGAGAACGTCGAAATTATCAGAAAAGTGCCACAATTACATAAGCTCGATGCGGCCGAAAGTATCGAAATTGCCAAACAGGTAAAGGATAATCTTATGAACACGGATGAAGGCAATTGCGCATCTAGCCTGTTCCAGGTAATTAAGGAGCAATAAAAATTAAAAAGGTAATGGAGTAATAAAACTCATTCAGAAAAATGTTTAGTATATAAGTTCAATTTGTAAAAATTAAAAACACTTTGTAGTTGGCACTGAAGAAGGACATAAGTTGTGTCCGAAACACGTGTCTGCATTTGAAAATAAAAAATCCTCAGTATAAGGCAAATTATTCTTTTCATTTTTTAAATTTAAAAAAAAAAAAAAACATTTCATTTAATTGAACATAATAATTTCATTTATGAATAAATTCAAGTTAAAAAGAAAGCTTAAGTCTATCTGGTTGTTTAATCACACGACCATATCTGGTCCTATATTCTTGAGAATTTTGTTCGACATTGTTATTGGAACTCGCAACATTTTGGTTCAGACTATTTTCTGTTTCAATAGTTTCTTTTGAATTAGTAGGTTCGATTTCATAATCACGTATATAATACTGGTGCATTAAATGATTTTCTTAAATGATACGCGTTTCTTCTCAGTATATTTTTATTTTCTGTACGGATACGATACGACCTAGGCTCATTGCATTTTTCTACAACTACTGCCGGTTCCCATATGTTACCGTTTCGAAACACTACGTTTTCACCTGCTCTATATGTTTTTTCTTTAAGTAGTTTGTGGTTGTCATAATCAAGTTTTTGTTTTTCTTTTACTTTCGTTAATTTGTTATTCAAATTCTCGGATAGTCTAGGCTTAAGTAGTCTACTAGCAATGGGAAGTTTAGTCCTTAGTAATCTGCTCATAAGCAATTGGCAAGGAGCAAGTCCAATTCTGGGAATAACATCTTTGTTCTAGTAAAGCAGCTTCTAAGTCTATGTTTTCTTCTCCTACATTTCTTAAAAGCATTTTGGCAACGTGTACACCCTTTTCAGCCAAACCATTGGAGCGAGGATATCTTGGAATTGCATAAATAAATTCAAAATTCCATTTTTTTGCGAATTCTTTCAGCTGATTGTCTGCAATTATTACCTCGGGTATCCCTAAGGTAACGAATATTTGCTTTAATGCTTTAGATACATCTGCTGTTGTTTTCCCTTTCATTTCCCTAATTTCAAACCATCTCGAGAAATAATCTACAGTGACTAAATACGATTTACCCCCAAATTCTAAAATATCTGCTCCTAATTTTTGAAACGGATATTCTGGGGTATCATGCGGCAAAAGAGAATGATGTATGTTTTTGGGTCTAAATTTTTCGCATACGCGACATTTATTTATCATATTTGTTATGTCTCTTGACATAAATGGCCAGTAAACTAGTGTCTTAGCTCGGTTATTGGTTTTAGTAATTCCTAAATGTGATTCATGTAGGCGCTGTAGGATTTCTTTTACTAATGTGTTAGGAAAGAAGATACGATCTTCGTAAAAAAGAAGACTATCTTCGAAATATAATTTATCTTTTAAGTTCCAGAAATATTTTATGTTATCTGGCACTTTATCCCTGGAGTTTGGCCAACCATTAACACTAAATTTAATTAACTGCTTCGTAATTTGGTCATCTTCTATTGCCTTCTCGAGCTTTTTCTTCATCGTGTCTTCCAAATCAACCGAATGAACCAAATCTGTCAGTATGTCATCCATATTTGCTTCCGCATCTTCGATTGAATTTCTAGATAACAGATCGGGAACCAATAAGGACTGCCCTGGTATATACTTCACTTCGAAGTCATATTTTTTTAATTTAATACACATTCTTTGCAACCTTGTAGAATGGATACTGCTTATAGGCTTATTCAGTATAGCCAATAAAGGTTTATGATCCGTGTGAATAAAATCATAATCATATCAAATCATAAAATGTTGTCCATAAATATAATAATGAAACTTGTTAGTAGCAAAGACTATGGCTAGTAACTCTTTCTCGATTTGTGAATAGTTTTCCTCAGCCAGGGATAAACTTTTAGAAGCAAATGCGATTGGTTTCTTCTCTTGAGAGATATAGCAACCCAACCCATTTCTGAAAGCATCAGCCTGAATAGTGATTTCCTTTTTTGGATCAAAAGAGTGTAATGTGGTTACCTTTGCAAGTTCACTTTTAATTGATTTCAGAACATTGGAATGATATGATGACCACTGAAACTCAACATGTTTTTTAAGTAATGCCCTTAAAGGCGCATTCATTTCCGAAAAAGCTGGAATAAATTCCCTCAAATAATTTAAGGATCCAAGAATTTTTTCAAGATCCTTACGATTCTCTGGATCTTTAAGATTTATAATCTTATAAGATTTATATTCTGGATCTGGCGATAATCCATCTTCATTAAAGGTGTGCCCTAAATATGTCACCTGTTTGACTCGGTATTGAAGTTTTTGTTTATTAAACTTAGCATTTATTTCCCTGGCTCTTTTCAAAACTCGAGATAAATTTTCGTCATGTTCCTCAATAGTTTTCCCCCCTATGATTATGTCATCAAAGAACACAAATACTCCTGGCAAATCACAAAAATATTTCATATTTATTTTTTGAAATTTTTCTGGAGCCGTGCTTACCCCAAATGGAAGTACAGTGAACTCATAAATGCCAAACGGCGTATTAAATACTGTTAAGCTCATAGAATCCTCTGTAAGAGGGATCTGCCAGAACCCTTCTTTCAGATCAAGGACTGTAAAAAGGCGCATTCCTCCCATTGAAGTCCTAAAATCATCTAATGTAGGTATTAAATTATGTTCAAATTGAATATTTTTATTCAAATCGTTAGGGTCAAGACATATTCTTAGTGATTTGTCCTTTTTTTCCACAATCACTATACAGGGTGTCCCGTTCATGGTGGAGAATCTTTTAATGGTAGATAGTGTGGCTCATTTGGGGAAAATTAATGTTCTACGAGACACCTCTATTTTGAACCGTTACAATGTAAAAGCACTTTTTGTAAATTGTGTCAAAATACCTGACTTGCCGAACTAAATCAAAATTTGCCAAACCACCAAACATGTCTTCCGAGATATGACTTCACTTTCCGAAACTACATAAAATTTCCTATAAAAGGACACCTCGTCCGTTACGAAGTTGCTCGTATCTTCCGAGATACACCAGTTCAAACTTTGAAGAAATTTTAAAATCGGTTTTTCATGCAAAATTCAAATGATAAAATCGTAACGGTACTTTGAACTGACAAATCTGCAAAGTTGAAAAAAGTTGCCTCATTATGTTAGTTCTCGAACGACATATAAAAATTAAGGGCTCACGATTTGAAAATTGGCGAATTTAACGTTTCAAAGGTAAAAAAATGTGGTTTTCGTGTAATGCAAATCATCTGATATGATGAAGATAAATTTGTACGATCAACACAGTTCATTTGGTTGGGCGAAAAAACTTTACATTGAAACGCAACGAGAATGGCACTCGTCTCGGTGGCCGATGCACCGGAATAGCATTTGGCTTAAGTTTTAACTGACATGGCTCAGGATATTTCCCTGTTCCCGTAAATAAATCTAGATTTACATTTACAAAATCCTCAACATTAGAAGGATCAAACAGGAAGTACCACAAGGCGGAGTTCTATCCCCCACTTTGTTCAACCTATACATGTCTAGGCTTCCCACCCCACCTGAAGGAATCGACATAATATCCTACGCTGACGATTGCACCATCCTGACATTCAGCAACGATATTTCAGACATGTGCGACCTTATCAACGGTTACCTGGAAGAGCTCAACACCTTCTTCATAGCAAGAACCTGAAGTTGTCCACCACGTACAACCAGGAATACAACCTACGGGACAGACAAAATCGATTTCATAAGGGTTTTTCGAAAAAAAAAATTTCTAAAAAACCCTAAAAACATGCCTATTATTGATTCCCATTTAGTATACCATGTTCCACTATTGGCTAATATGATGTCCAAAATTGTGTGAATTAGGAATAAAAGCAATTAAACGGGAATGCCTGGTTAGTTTGTAATATACCGAAACTAACTTTTTAGTTTACGTTAATTTATAAAAAAAGCTCCAAACTGAGCAGAATTGTTTTAATACCCAATTTAATGCTCCCTTTTTTTCTGTGTGATAATTATATATTTTTGTTATGCTGGATTTACGATTTATAGTTTAACTCAATCCTTCTTTCTTTTGAAGCGAATTCGTCGATTATCTCGTTGTAAAAGTTTTCTTGGGATAAATACGTCTTTAGCATTTGCTTCTCAATTGACAACAGAGACAACCCAGATAATCTCTGTTGCGATATCGAATTCCGCGAGTAAGTTAAAATTCGCTTAAGTGTTGAGAAGCTTCGCTCTGCGGACGCACTTGTTACGGGCAATGCCAAAACTAGTGTTAAAAGTTTGAAGCTTTTGAACAAAGCTGCTCTCTAATTTGTTTTTAGCAAAATATTGGAATATTCCAACCAAAGTTTTGCCTTTAAAGTCATCATCCGAGTAAAGTACACTGAGCTCAGTTTGCAGCGAAATATCATCAAATAATTGTGGCAGTGGCGGTTACTCCTTAGGAGCACATGAGCACGTGAACCCCCTAGACTCATCATAACCATTACATCGCAAAATTACTTCCCTTCGTAAAATTTTCTATCAGCAAAAATTCAAATTTATATAAAAATCTATATCAACTATCTCAAACCTGCGAAGAATAACCGAAATTGTTAATACAAGTCAAAGACAACAAGCAACCTCTATTCTCTAATCGCACGTGCGGTTAGAGTTGCTTGTATCCGTCATCCGTTTCCATACGATCATATGCGATGTCCCATAGTAGCAATCGACGCACACTCGCTGGCGTAGGAGCACACAAAATATGTGCGAACAGTGAAAGAATTGAGTGCAAGCTTCAGTATCGGTGATGTTTTTTCGTTTGATACGTTTTGAATTGATGCAATTTGCATTGTTTATATGAATCCTTATAGTGTAGTTACTACGTGATAAACCTAGTACATCAGATTACAAAATGTGGTGGAGACAAATTTTTTTTTGTTTCTTATGTTTTTTGGGGTGCTGAGCACGAATCCGGAGCTTCCCACCAAAATTTCGTTGCGGAACAGGGTCAAAATCGTGAAAAACCCTAAAATTTTTGCTGTTTTTCCGTTATTGGCCCCCTAATTCTGCAACTATTTATTTCTGCGAAAAACTCTCCATCAATATTTTAGAGAGCACATAATTGCGCGTCCAAAGAGACATAAATATTAAAAATCTGTTGAGCGGTATTACTACAGTGGATAATTTAAATTTGCCATTTTTAACATAGTTCCATTTTATAAAAAAAAAATTTGAGATTCAACGGTTTTTCATTTTTGGTCGTAAAAGTTGCATTTATCTTGTAAATTGTGTATTTTGGAGTGCATAACCTGAATCTGTAAGTTCCCACCATAATTTCGTTGCAAAACAGGGTCAAAATTGCAAAAAACGCAAAAAAAAATGATTATCAATTGTAGCAATATCGCTTAACACATTTTAATGATTAATGGCGCGTTGGACCCGCAGTTATGTTTTCTCTAATATTTTCATGAACAGGTTTTCGGAGAAATGTACACTTTCGGAGTTATAAACAAAAAAACGGGAAATCTCCGAAAATTTTGGGTTTTTTTTGCGGTTTTGATCCTGTTCCGCAACGAAATTTTGGTGGGAAGCTCCGGATTCCACCCCAAAAAAACATAAGAAACAAAAAAAAATTTTTTCTCCACCACACTTTGCAATCTGAAATCACCTCGGAACTACACTATTATGATTACGTATCAATTGCTCAGTTTGTTTTTAATATTTAAATAACAAGGCAAAAATAATGACGAATGTACTCGTATTAAGTATGGCTAAACAATATTTACAAATTTATTTATAATTTGGAAACATGTGCGGATGATGTGGTGTTACTAACAAAATAATCGTGATTATTTTGTAGCATTTTGTAATTAAAAATTGTTGTTTAACCCATGTTGTACAATTTTTGTACACACTTTTAGAACTATTAGTATAGTGACTTTAGCTCTAGACCCAAACATCCAAAAAAAAGAGCTGAGTTTTGATGCCAAATTGTTCTATGGCCTGACCGCATTACGCAGTAAAAAGTTAGACTTTTTTGCGCGTCACATTTGGGGGGGAGGGGGTGGCAAAGGGGTGAAATTATGATTTGTCGCCAATATCTTGTTAACTGTAATATTTACAGCAAAATGTTCTGAGGACGATTTAAACTACACAAAATTTCCTTTCTAACGATATATTATATCATATACCTTCTCTTGGCAGATTATATACTAGACCTTCAAACATTTGGTGTATTTTAGATTTTTTGATAGTTACATTTGGCGCTCTAGCTCCTGAAGTAATTTAATTGGAGCCATGGTAATTGGGATAAGTATTCCTAACAATATATAGCTGTCCCACACGGAGACTCAGGCTGTCCCGACAAAGCATTCCCCTATACTCCCTATTAACATTTAAAAAAAAGACATGCCTGTAACTTTTCGCCGAATCACAGCAGGCGGGAAAAATTTTGGTAAACGTTAAGGCTGAGTCCTATTAGACCCTCCACCAAATATTACTTCGATCGGATTAAAACAAAGGGTACCTCCCATACAAATTATTCAAATTCAATGCCACTAGTTTATTAAGAAATAAGGAAACAAGTCAACCAAAATTAAAGTTTTGCTCGTAGGCAATTTTCCGGTCATTTTGTATGGGAGGTACCCTTTGTTTTAATCCGATCGAAGTAATATTTGGTGGAGGGTCTAATGGGACTGAGCCTTAACGTTTACCAAAATTTTTCCCGCCTGCTGTGATTCGGCGAAAAGTTACAGGCATGTCTTTTTTTTGAATATTAATAGGGAGTATAGGGGAATGCTTTGTCGGGGCAGCCTGAGTCTCCGTGTGGGACAGCTATATATTGTTAGGAATAGTTATCCCAATTACCATGGCTCCAATTAAATTACTTCAGGAGCTAGAGCGCCAAATGTAACTATAAAAAAATCTAAAATACACCAAATGTTTTAAGGTCTAGTATATAATCTGCCAAGAGAAGGTATATGATATAATATATCGTTAGAAAGGAAAATTGTGTAGTTTAAATCGTCCTCAGAACATTTTGCTGTAAATATTACAGTTAACAAGATATTGGCGAAAAATCATAATTTCACCCCTTTGCCACCCGCTCCCCCCCAAATGTGACGCGCAAAAAAGTCTAACTTTTTACTGCGTAATGCGGTCAGGCCATAGAACAATTTGGCATCAAAAGTCAGCTCTTTTTTTGGATGTTTGGGTTTCATCATTTTTTCAGCTAAAATCACTATACTATATATCCTCTGGTTAAAAATCCGTTAAAAAATAATTCCTGATGTATAATTTCGAAGATATGAGTGGTTCGGAAATGAACGTTTGGAGCCAGAACTCTGATATTTACTATTGTGTATCTATTATTCGAGAAATTATTGAAGAATTGTTAAATTTGTAATTTATTGAATTAACATCCATAGTGAAAACCGTTTCTATCGCACGGGGAGAAAAATGTGCAATGAACTCAACGAAATCATACAATGAAATTCACAACATACAATTTCAATAAATTTGTAGTGAAAGTTATTAAAATGTAGTGAAATTGATTACAATTCAGTTTTTACTGGTGCTGGCCTATTGTAAAAATGATTGCAGTGTAATGACAAAAATCATTGCATGATATTTGTATCGATAGTAATATTTATTGTGTTTATGGTAATTTTCACCACTGTCTGTAATAATAATTATTGCATGGTGTACATGAAATTAACAAGAGCGCATAATTATTATGAAACTGTCAAAAAATAAGACGACTAATTTATTCGCATAACTTGTAATCTTAGATAGCTTAGGTGTAGGACGTAGGACTACGAAACGATAGGTCCCCGGTTCAATTTCCAGTAGAAGCAACCTGTAAAATGGTAAAGTTAAAATAGGGAAAAAGAAGTTAAGTATAAAATAGAAGTAAAAAATAAAAAAGATAAAAATAGAAAAAGGAAAAATAAAAAAAAATCACTATTTGTATTTTTTCTATTATTGCCGAATTATTTTCCTGGCAAATTTTATTATCAAAATTGTTAATTTTATTACAGCGCAATGACATTTTTCATTACAGATGTAATAACTTTTACATCAGTTGCAGTAGGGTCAAAAATCGTTACAAATGCAATGGTTTTTATTACAGTTTTAATACCTTTCACTAAATTTTTTTCTCCGTGCGGTAACCATATAAGCAGAAATGCAATTTATATTTGTTGCACTTTAAGATCGTCTTCAAGATATTTCGCTTCTTCTCTTCCTAAATTCGATCATTTGTATTGGCCTACAATTTAATAATATTAGCCACAAAATATCTCTATATGTATAAATATAGACGAAACGGCTAATGAAGCCAAAAAAGAAATTCTTCTAATAAAAAAATGTTGAAAAGCTACATAATGGTACAAAGTTCAAGGGGTAACGAAATTAGTTTTTTTGCATAATTTTGAAGAATTAGTTGCTCTTGTTTGTTTCAGTTGTGAACCCCCAATTTAGGAGATCACGAGCCGCCACTGAATTGTGGATATGTTCTTGACAAGTTTTCTGTTAAATCATTAGGGAGTTTTACTCTGTATGCATCAAATTTCGCAGAATTGAAAAGTTCTGCAAATTTGAATTTGTTCAAAGATGCGAAACGTTCGAAAATTTCCTGATTTAAGTTGTCGATTATTTCTGAAAACAACCGCTTGAAACTCAGTTCTATGTTTTCAGAACCATCAATAGGTGTGTTTTTTTGGTTATCCCGTGCAGGTTTGGGTAACGAAACTCCATATAAAAAAAATGACAGCTGACGCACCTGTCATTTTTTTTATATGAAGTTTCGTTACCCAAACCTGCACGGGATAACCAAAAAAACACACCTAATATCATATCTTACGCGTTTTCTTTTTTGTTGCAAAACGCATTTAGAGGAAGTTTCGCTCCACACAACTGAAAATGATGATCTCAGATCTTGCAGCTGATTTACAAACTCAGCGATTTTTGCTATACAAAAGCTTATATCGCTTTGTTTGTCTTGAAAAATGTTACAAAGTACATCACTTTGAGGAAAAATTTTCGAAAACATTTTCAGCCAAAAAATGAATTGAAAATCTTCTAATGGCTATGTCCACACATGTGCGCTTTCGTCTTCACTATCGTCTTCAAGCTCCGTATCCACTTTCAATATTGAACGTGTCGTTGATTGCGTCAAGATCAATGCCTCATTCTATCCACATCTGTTCATTATTTATCGGGAAATATGTGTCGCGGCTTTGGTCAGGACGGGTAAATAATAAATTCTTTCATGAATAGATGATGAGTTGTTTATATTTAACATTAGCAATCGCGTTCAAGAATGAATGCGTTTCTTCAATAGCGCAGGCATCTCAAGTTTCAATTGTCAAAATGATGAAGACGAACGAAAATTGAAAGTGTCTAGACAGGCACAACAAGACACTGAGGCCACGTGCGCTGTTTACTGTCTCAGGATCCCAAGCATTATCGTCGTTTTCTATTATACTTTCAAACAAGACTTTCAAATTTTCAACGTTATCATTAATCGCTAGGATCAATCGCCCATTAAAGCTCCAACGAGTAGTTGCAAGTTTCGGAAGCCTACGTTTTAAAAAAGTGTCAAGAGCCGCAGTACATTTGGTCGAATGGCTAAAAAAAGATGAAAAAGCAGTGATTGATTGAAAAAAGATTCGGCCCTCTCGAATCTTGCCGCACGACTTAGATACAACTAGATTTAGCCGATGCGCAAAGCAATGAATAAAATGTGCTATGGGATGAAAATCAGTAAAGCAATTGCCAGCTGGGCAAAGTGCTTACCAGATTGCTTCCTTCCACGGTACATTCGGCAAGGCAAATTGTTTGTTGTGTGTAAATGGTGTGTTTTAATTCTCTTTACAGATCCAGTCAGACAATTTCAATTGATTAAGGATGTAGATTTTAGTTAAGAGGCTTTTGTATTTTGAAAAAACTGTTGTTGCAGATGGACGGCTGCATGCTAAGCATCTCGTACGTTGCGAGATGGCGATGGCGGCTGTCCACCCACACTATTGTCGATTGTTTCGTTTACAATGGTAGTTACTGCCAAGACATAGTGTATGGTAGGAGCGGGTCAGCAAATTATACGTTGTAATTTGCGATATCTAATGATCCGCTCCCAGGTACGATTGTTGCCAATATATAAGGCACAATTTGTATACCACCGGACATTGTTCTCGGTCATGCCACTCCTGGCAGAATATGACACACCGCGAAGCAGTGGCATCTGATGAGACGCGGTGTGCCATATTCTGTCAGTCGAAACCGACAACAATCGTGCTTCATGCACTATTTTTGGGAAAAGGAAAAAAACAATTTTTTTTTTCCTTTTTTCATTTTTGCTTTAATTACTTTATCAAAAAAATCATTTTCTCTTCGCATTTGTATGAGAATATCCTTTCGACAGCAATCAAAACAAGATCTGAAAGCCTTTGCTGAGATTGGCGATTCTTAAAAATGTATGGACACGTTTTAGAGTTGAAAACAACCTCTCGGCAGAAGCCACAGTGACTGGAAATGTTGTTAGTAATTTTGCTCAAATACATACTTGTTTAAAACCATTCGCGACGTAAGGCCGATTTTGTCAATATTCTAGAATTTGATTCACATTTGCATTTCTAAACTGATCTGACGAAAACATTACTTTTTTTTAACTTTATTCTATCAAAAAATTAATTGTGAATCTCAATAAGCGAGTCAAAGTTTTTTCTGGAAAATTTGATTTAAATTTGGTTCGAGTAATTCTAAGAATGAAAGATTTTTGAATGAATTAAATCTTTCTCGAATTTGCCCGTGAATGACGTATACAATCTCTCTAAATATCCTTCGCAAATTTTGTATCGGATCTTTTGAACGTCTAGATATTTTCGGCGGTGGCTCATATTCTTCTGCAACTTTCGAATATATGTAAATTTTCAGACTTTTGGGAAAAATCGTTTTCAGCTAGGATTTGAGAACTCATTACTGCTGCGCCATTGTAGCATTACCGACAATTAAATTTTCAAATTCTTTGGAAATATGAGAAGTTATTGCTGTTGGCGTACGGTTAGCATTTATATCATAGAATCCGATAATAGAAGCTCTGGCTTTGCGAGATGAATCACTGTATCGATTAAACGTTTCAAAATATTCCGATTACGGTCAACTTTTTCGTTATGTAATCTAACCGATAATGCCGCCTGGTAATTTGGCATAAATTTTATTCTTTGCGATCTGAAGAAATCTAACTTAATTAACGACGAGATGTGTTTCCGAACTATCGTGCTTTACAGCTGAACCCGTCAAAATATTTAAATGCTAAGTTCGAATTTATTCACTGAAAAAATCATTTGCTTAAAACAGGAACAAAATACAATAAAAAACAGAATTTTTTTTCCTGATTTAAGATGTATTTTCTTGTTCCAAGAAAAGTTGTTCTGATTTAAGATGTTCTTTCTTGTTCCAAGAAAAGTTTTTGCTTAAAATAAAAAATATGTGTTATTTTAAACAACAACTTTTCTTGGAACAAGAAAATACATCTTAAATCAAAAAAACTTTTCTTGGGGCAAGAAAATACATCTTAAATCAGGAAAAATTATTCCTTGGCTGTTTTTTATTGTATTTTTTCTTGTTTTAAGCAAATGATTTTGTTCACTGTCCCAAACAGATTTCTCGTTCGCGAACAAAAGACACGGCCAACAAAATAATTTATTAATTTACAACTTCCGGTAAGCCAAATGTACTTTTCATATGTTTCAAAATTAAATTTCCGTGTAACGCTTTTTTGTTTACATTCAAAATAATTTCAAGTTTTGCCCACCCCGATTGAACGCTTTCTCCTTTCTTAGCGAATGAAAGCGTTGAAAATCCCGATGTTATTAAACGATATGTCGCACAGCACAACTCCGACATAATTCGCACAGAAAACTACAAACTTTTCCCAAAAAAAAAATCCACTAAAAATCACCTGTAGTCATTTCCTATCAAAATGCATCTCACGTCTACTATCCATATTCAATCCACACGCAACATGTAAGTCAATCAACACCAATTCTGCTTGAGTGCGCTCATATAAATTCGCACATAAAACAAACAAAAAAAGATGGCCCATCATATGAACCGATTCATTCTCTATGAATCGGTTCATAGATTCAACATGTTCCTGTTCTCACTGCATCATGCATAGGTACTTCATGTATGTACATGATAGTATGAAAGATACATTTGGCAAGATACACATGCAGGAAACAAGTTTGGTTCGATTATGTGTGGCATGGTTTTTGTCTTAGTTTTTAGATGTACATTCTTCGCGGAAAAAATCGTCAGGAGGAGAAAATGTTGTCTAAAATGATATTTGGTGATGTCCGTGATAATGAATCCGGAGTTTTTCCTAGTCAAGTAGTTTGGAATTCCTTATTATGAATGCACGTCGCTGGTATATGGATGGATTCGACATACAGGGCGTCCGGAAACTGCCGCATAAACGCACCGGATTGTGATTCTTCATGTGATTTCCAGCAAAAAAGTTGTATGGAAGATACCCCCTTAGCTTAACTCTTTAGCTGCCACAGGCATTTTGAAGATTTTTGAAAAAATTATTTTGTTGTACGACTAAAACTTCAATATCTCAAAAGCTAGACTAGCTAGAATAGCAAAATAAGATGATTATTACAGCCAACAAATTTATCTAAAAAATAAAACTAACGGCACTAAAATCGGATAAGAGTTTGGTTTTTACAGAACTTCAAAGTCAAATTTTTGTGATTTGACCCAAAAACAACTATCTACATATTTTTCCATTTCAATTTTTTCCAACTTCTGCCAACAGTTTTAACGCCTTAAGTGCAGAAAATTAGGGTTAATTTTGGATCGATTTTGATATAATTTGAATAAATTTTACCAAATTGCAGATCTTTAGGGGCAGTTTGAATTGAATTGAAATCGAGCTAAAATTAACCCTAGTTTTCTGCACTTAAGGCGTTAAAACTGTGAGAAATGACGAAGCTAGAATAAAATGATGTAAGAAAGAAATGATTGTTAGACTATGCCCCCATTTTAAAAAGAATCGTACGAGCACCTCGTATGCTCCGGTTTGAGAAGGATGGGTCACTACATTGAAGGTACATTTGTTGCACCAGGCTGTAGGTTTACTGGGCAGCCTCGAGTAACACCCCTCCCCACCACCAATGCCCCCTACTCCCCCCAATAATGTTGCCTTGAATGTTAGACACAGTTTAACTCCTCCGCCAGCAACTTTTACGCCGGTGTCCATACTGCAGTTCCACTGCAATGGCATCTTAGGGAAAATTTGCGAAATCACAAGCTTCTTGAGAAAGTACAGAATTCTTATTGCTCCCATCCAAGAGACGAAGCTCCACGCGATTTCACCATTTAACGCTGAAGATGAATATATCATCATACTCAAGGACAGAGAATGCGCCACGAATGATTCTCACCCTGGAGGTGGACTTGCCTTCCTAATACACAAGTCCGTACATTACAGTGTATTAGATGTAGTTTCAGACGGTACGGCGGAGTTGCAAGCCATCGCAGTTTTATCAGGTAGCACCAATATTTAAATTTTTAATATCTACATACCACCACATTCAAGTTGTACAGACTACCATTTCAATATTGGTCCTCTTCCTAATGGAGAGCACAGGATCATTCTTGGCGACTTCAATGCCCATCATGAACTCTAGCGCTTCACAACCATACAAGGGGTCAATCTATCGCTGAATCCCTTGACGCATCAGAGTTCTGTACCCTCAATGAAGACCCGCAAACCCGTGATGAAAACAATTGTATTAGCTCCCCAGACATTACAATTGTCAGCGCCAGCCTAATAAGTGAGACCTCCTGGGAAACGCGTACTGGTCTTCGTTCTGACCAGCTGACCTGACTGAAGTCAGTGAAGCGAACGTTTGTCAATCACAAAAAAAGCGGATTGGGAAGGTTTCAAAACATTCACGTCATCGAATTTCTTCGCGCTTCCCCCTCCCACCAATATACGGCCGAACGGAACATTAGGAGCGTCATTACTAAGCTGCGGCACGATTCATTCCTGCAGGGCGCATTCCAAAGGTCCGTGCAAATTTTCGAACAAGTGCCGCAAGGTTACCCGATGAACGTGACAACATTAGGCGCGCCAACCCTGGTGACCCCAGAATTCGGGAGCTCAATATCCAAATACAACGACAAGTTAAAGACCACAGGAAGGCCAAATGGAATGAACACCTCAATGACCTTATTGAAGGTGATAGTAAGTTATCGTTCGAACCCCACAAAATATAAGGGAAATATAGCCATAACCTTCGGCAAAAAAGAAACAAGCAATCTTCTTCAGTGTGCGAGCCAGTTCAATACGCAATTTATTGAACATCCCATGTCCGATGGCCTCAAGCGCAAAATTAGAAGACGGATTCGCAGCCGAATTGTTGACTCCGTACCAAATTACACCCCGGAAGAGGTTAAAACAGTCATTGAGAATGCAAAAAAACTCTAAGGCCCCAAGGGGCAATTCAATGGCCATGCTAAAACATCTTGACTCTTCAGCCATTAAGTATCTCACGGCATTGAGTATCAACTTGTCAATGTCCACGCTTGCCATCCCCGACATCTGGAAATAGCATAGTTCCATTCTTAAACCAGGGAAAAGTGCCAAACAAGGAACTTCCTACAGACCGATTAAGATTCTGTCACCTGTAGCAATGACGCTGGAGGCCCTTATCCACTCCACTCTCGTTTCCATGCGAAGCTAGAGCCCCATCAGCATGGATTAAGACGCATGCATAGTACGACTACCGCTCTTGACGATCACTATACGTGTAAGAGACGGATTAAACCAACGTACACCGTGCCATAGAACCATTATGGTGGCGATTGACCTATCAAATGCGTTTGATAAGGTTAACCACTCCATGCTTCTGGCAAGCCTCCAAAACATGCGCATTCCGACACAAGAGATACTATGGATAGCCAACTATCTAGCTGGTAGGCAATCCTTCACCGAGTTTCGGGGCAGTCGTTCCAAGCTTAGGAAGATAAAATTAGGTGTTCCACAGGGCGGGGTTCTCTCTCCGACCCTGTTTAACCTATACATGGCAGGTGTCCCAACACCACCCGAACGCCACGGGAGCGGATAGGGATGTCATGCGTCTTCTTATCAACAGATATATAGCGCGACTAGGAGCTTTTTTTCTCAGCAGAAATTTAACCATCTCAGCGCCCAAATCGTCTTCGACCTTCCTTATCACGTGGTCAGGTGATTGTCGGTGGCCTGTTGGGGTACGTATTGGCAACAAACCAGTTCCTACTGTTGCAATTCCAAAAATTCTCGGGCTTCACTTTGAGAAAATGATGACTTCAGCTCATCACGCGGAAGCGGTATGTGAAAAGATGCGCAGTAGGAACAAATTCTTAAATCACTGGCCGGCAGCACCTGACACAAAGATAAAGAGACTATGCTAGCCACTTATAAAGCGGTAGGTCGAGCAGCAGCTGATTTTGCGGCGCCAGTTTGGTCGCAAAGTCTCTGTAACGCAAACTGGAACAAAATCCAAGTATGCTAAAATGCTGCTCTACGCACAGCCACAGGGTGCCTTCTGATGTTTGCCCAGGATCACCTACATCAGGAGACACATTTGATGCCAATACGTGACCACAATCGACTACTTGCAAAACAATATCTTGTAGGTTGTTATCGAGAGGATCATCCTAATCGTGACCTTATGGACAAAATTCCCCCTCCACGCTACATCAAACATGGCCTTCGTGACCTAGAGAGAGAGAGAGAGGTCCAGGGTTACAAAAGGGATCTTTTCGACGAAGATTCATACCGGGCTTGCAATGATTCACACTGAGGAAGTGAGTCAGTCTATTGCGACTTTAGGTAATATAAAATAGCATTCCATTGAGCTCGATTGCACCCCGGATAAAAGCCATCAAGAACAAACGACTGGTCATCCGCTAAGTCGACATGCTAGAGCTCAAAATTGAAGAAAGTTCATACAATTTTTGAAAGTCGACGCACGACAGGCCAAGCCTTGACCGACGTTTTAGTTGCCGCTTTGAAGAAAATAATCTAAATATTATGGATTGCCAGGGGCAAGGTTATGACAGAGGTGCAAATATGTATGGAATAAACAAAGGTGTACAAGTACTAGTAAAAAAAATTAATAAACGAGCAATGTTTGTTCCCTGTGCTGGCCACAGCCTCAATTTAGTAATCTCCAATATGGCAAAATGCAATAAGGATGCAATGACTTTCTTTGGCATTATACAACGATTGTACAATTTGTTTTTAGTTTCAACAGAAGGATGGAGTATTATCGTTAAACATTGCACAAGCCTTACCTTGAAACCTTAATCAAATACAGTGCGTACTCGATAATCCGGACTAATAAAAACCGGGGTCGATCCGGACTACATAGGAATTCGGACTAGTGGAAGCCTTTAATTTGCTCTAAATTTCGATGAAATAGACGAATTTAATCAAATTGTTCGAAGAACCGGTTTCCAATTTCGAAGAATTTCACTCTTCTATTCTAGATTTTGTTGTTTCCAAGAACAAAGAAGAATTTGTTTTTATTTCGGGCAATAATATCACTGTTATTATGAGAAAAAAAGTCGGATTAGAGAAGCTCTTGAAATTCGGACTACAGAGTGTACAATGCTATCTTTGAGGTGATCCGGATTACTGGAAATTCGAGGTTTCGAGGCTTCGGATTATTGAGTACGCACTGTACTAGGGTCCCCCGCCAAACAGCATTCGAAAGAAAGTAGCTTTCACCAAACCAACGCGGAAACGTCACGCTGTACACACAACACACCACACAAATTGCAAAATTCAGCATAGTCTACCGCGGTGAAAATTATTTCATACATTCTGGCGCGTACCGCAATCGCACCGAGCTGGTTTGGTGGAAGCTATGGACTAATTCAATCGCTTTTGAATACATATCCTTAAGACAAGATGCGAGTATTTTGACGGGATTGTATTTATTTATATCAATCCTTTTTGTGGCTGACGACTTTTTCTTTGGCGGAAACCTTTTACAACACAGTTGTTTTTGTGAGATATTTCATAAAAACAATGGTGTTGTAAAAGGTTTCCGCCAAAGAAAAAGTCGTCAGCCACAAAAGATTTTTTTTTGCAGTTTTTAATTTACAAAATCGACTTAACATATCAATAAATGATATTGAATGCGTTCATTTTATTTATTTATTTCAACATGAATTGAAGACGATAATAGAGAGTTTTAGCAAGTCGTATGGAATAAAACGACATAATTTGACATTCCATATAAAAATTCGCTTGCTTACCGTATACGAAACGAAATATCTTAATTTTGCATGTCCCAAGTAGGCATGGGTGTATTTCCGTATATTTGATTCTCTGGAAACAGTCGAAATTGGCGAAATAATTTGTCGTTTTTTACACCTATACCTACTTAGGATATGCAAAATTAAAATATTTTGTTTCGTATACGGTAAGCAAGCGAATTTTTATATGGAATGTCAAATTATGTCGTTTTATTCCATACGACTTGCTAAAACTCTCTATTCACTGGCCTATTATCACGAATTTGTTTGAGAATAATAATCATATTAATGACCCCCTTTGGTAACCTCAGCGACCTTGGTTCCGTTGGTCCCCTTGGTATCCTTAGTAACCATTGTACACTTGATAACCTTGGCGACCTTGTAAGCCCTTAGTAAACTTAGTAACCTTGATAGCCTTGGAAGTCCTGGTAACCTCGGAAACCTCTTTATATATCACATTAAACTGAATGTTAACCCTAACTTTGACCTTAACCTTGGCTTAAGTCTAAACCTGAAACTCAACCTTAACTTAAACCCTATTCTTAAATTTAACCCTTATAATAACATCAACCGCGACCTAACAATAACTTTCCATATTTGCTAAGTTCCAAATTGCGCCTTAGTCAACACCAAACGATTAAGACAGTCCCTACATTCACGTTCCATCGTTCTCCCTTTTAAAATACCCATATCTACTACCTTTGGCTTCTTGCGCTTCACCGTCATTACTTTTCGTTACAAAAATGTATACCAGACCCCCAGACAAAAGACTTCTACATGTCAAAAATCCGTTTATCCTTTATCAAAGGTCCCGAAAACCTACCCAGTCCTGACCAAACGACTATAACAAGCATTGCTTTTACAATGATAAAGTGGTCTGATGACCAAGAATCAGAGATAGCCATCAGGATCAGTCCCTGTTTCAGTAACTTTGAAACTACCACAGTGGTACTTCCAACAATTAACCTACTTGCCAAATACATATTGTTAAAATTAACTCATCAGAATTCCTTGAAAAAGCGATTTCCTAAATACCTTAATCATGTAACTCATGTTTGAACACAACAGAATACACCGTTAGTCCGGTTTGGTGCCCCAGCACCATATTTAAACTTCCACTAAACCAGCGCAGTGCAGTAGCGGTATGTGTCAGAATGTATGAAACTACGCCGGCGTACACCACGGCGAACTTGTCAATTCGTATGTGTGTTGTGCGTACCGCGTATTGCTACCGCACTGGTTTAGTCGAAGCTTTAGGTTTAGGATCAACGAGATGAACGAACGCACTGTACATGCAGTATGCATCGCACTTTGACTCCTTGCCCCTGCTCTTCCAGACACTCAACAATTGAAAGCTATGGAGCACATATACAAGGGACTGTTCTAAACAACCCTGCCAAATTGCAAAACTATACGATGCTTCTTTATGCATCTTTTGAGCCTATCCCCGACTTTCGCAAAATGCTTTCGTTGAAACATATAAACAGACTTAAGCGAGAAACTCTATGCAATTTCACATTTTCCGCTGTATCTCTTTTTTTTTACGGATCGGAGCAAATGATAGTTTATGCACACCCTCAGAACAGACTCTATCCATTGGAAAAGATAGCGAATCCCGAGATGCTCTCTACGAGGCTGTAGCCCTGTCAATAAACAACAAGAACGAGAACGACGAGAACAAGATTTATGAAAAAAATGGGATTTTGAAACTCTTATATATCCGGTGTTTTTCATCGTATCTTCATGAAATTTCCTACACTTCGTAAGACGGCACGAGCGACAGCCTCCAGAACCATCCAGGGTTCGAGCTACAAAGGTCCGAAAACCCGTACTTGTTCCATCGTGTAAACACAGTCTTAGTAGCTTCTCACTTTTATTTTGTTCAAATTTCTTCCTTTTTGGCAGGCGGGACGCTCCCGCGTCCCTAAATATTCGAATATTTTTCACATTATTTCAAATACATGAACTATTGGATTATCATTTTCAGTTTATTTAAAGTATTAATTTTGAATGTACGTATATAATTATAAGAAAACATTAACTAATACTTATGGTTTAAAAAAAAATCCGAATGAATTACATGTATGAATTATGTACTGACTTTCGACGAAATTTGATTATATTTTCATGTTAATACATATAAAGTTATGGTTTCGAAAACATATATACACTGAGCTTCAATGAAACCGGGCCACACGGTAAGCGCGAACTCTAATCAAAACAGGCAAATCGTTTGTAATGTTATTTAACGGTACTTCAGATAAAAATCATAGTCATTTGAATTGCCATTAAATGCACTTTATGTTGTAGGTTTCATACTTTTTGAGAAAATTGAATTTGAGTCGAAAGTGGCGACTGGCCCGATTTTTGTTAAGCCGAGTGTACATACATATGTATTTGGGAAAAAAGGGGCCCCGCATCGTGATTTTTCCACGGGCCCCGAGAATCCTCGGGACGGCCCTGATTGGGGGTATTCTTACTACATATTGATGTGAATCAACAGCATTGCACCAAAAATAACATTTTAATTTCATTTGCCTTCCTGTCTAGCCAATTTTACAATTCTTGCTCGTAAATACATTTCGAAATTTCATATTATTAAAATTATTGCCAAATTGGTAAAACTATTCTAGTGGGACTGATTAAAATTAAAACGTCAATTTGATGGCGAGCACTTTCCCGAATGTGTAAAGCAGAAATATTCCCCTTTTCTTATCAAATTACTTAACTGGCTTCATAGAAAAGTCAAATTTTGACATTGAATATCAGGAGATCCGTTACGATTTCTCGAAAAAGGATTGCAGATTCGGTCGTTTTAGACGACTATTAATGAAATGGTATCATCAAAATTTGGCGCCGCAGTTATTTAAATCTCCTCCAACTCTCTCTCATCGCCATTTCACGTAAAATCCCCAAATCTACAAATGCTGCTGCTGTTGCTGGATCAAATGAATTTCAAGCATAATATTAGAAATAGAATGGCTGCAGAAACAGCAGCAGCGCAAAATATCAAGCACAATGCATTCTAAATTGCTGTTCAACATATTTGTCATAGCGTTACCTTGTTATCGCTCTTTTTGTGAAAGTCATCGAAAATCATGACGTGTCATGCAAAATCATAATTTGCAGCCCTCCTGATGACTTAATCCAAGATTTGATTTCAGTTTCAGAAACTAAATAAAATTTGACAAAAAGCGAAGTTTTCCTGTTGCCAACATTATTGTGTGTATTTTATGTATTGTGTATTTTATGTATTGTGTATTGTATGTATTTTCATTGCAGAATTTTAGGGAAACACGCATTGAATGGTAAAAATCAAGGCTTCAGTGGAATCGGTAACAATTTTCCCTTTACTCGAAAAAAGACAAAGAAAGGCTATTATAATTCGGAATAGAATCTCATCCTAAGAAAAAACTTCAAGTCAAGAAACCTGAAACAAAAGCCTCGTGATTTGACCGATACAAAACAACGACGACCCCTCGAACGAAAAACTGATAACTCTTTCAGATCCTGAAATATACGCTCCCTAAATAGACCGGGGGCCTTAAGGGCCCTACTGGATCAGGTAGAACAATACAAGCTGTGCATAGTTGCAATCCAGGAAACTAAATGGCTCAAAAGCGAGATTCTTCTTCTTCTTCCTTGCGTCGTTCTTTATACCGCTCCATGGCTTCGCGTTGCTCGACCTGCGGTGTAGGCACATCGCCCGTTTTGGCGGTAATATCTCAGCATATTTCTACAGGCATTTCTATCTTGGATCGTGTCATCGCCGAGACCAATGCGTTGTTGTTGCTGCTCAAAAGCGAGATTAACGACCTCAAATCGCACACTATTTTTACGAGTGGTAAAGAGGAGGTCAACCGGGAGTTTGGAGTAGCTTTCATCGTGAGTAAGCAGCTTAAGGACCACGTTATCGGCTTCAAACCCATAAACGAGCGGGTGCGATCCGCATCAAAACCCGTTTCGCTAATCTCTGGCTCATTAATGCGCATGCCCCTACAGAAGTAAAAGAAGACGCGATTAAGGACGAATTCTACAAACACCTAGAAACACCCTTCGACTCACTTCCATCAAACGACGTCAAGCTCCTGCTAGGCGACTTTAACGCCAAAGTCGGAAACGAAAGTGGACATAGGGGAACTACTGGAGGTCACAGCCTCCACGACGAAAACAACAACAACGGCCAGCGACTTATCGACTTCGCGAGCGGCAGAAACTTGGTCATAAGCTGTATTCTCATCGACGAATCCATAAGCAGACATGGAAGTCTCCAGATGAATACACCATTAACCAGATAGACCACGTACTGATTTGATCAGCAACAGATGGGCTTCTAATGTCTTAAATGTTCGATCCTATCGAGGAGCCAACTGCGACTCAGATCACTATTTGGTGAAGACAACCTACAGGTGCAGAATCTCATCAGTGCACCTAACGAGAATCAACCCAGCCAAGATCTTCGAGGTTGACAATTTGATTGATGATGCCACGGCGACTGCGTATACTACAGCACTTAGGAAAAACTGTCGCCCATGCTTGATAACATCAACAATTTAGGCATCCATGAGTTGCCGAGGAGGTCGCGGGTTATAAAGGGTTTTTTATTAAAAATTAAAAATTTCGAATTGTGATGGGTTTTTGAAATTTTAAATGATTGAGAAATCTGTCAGCTATTGTGTTGACTAAAATCCAAAAATAAGTTTTAACCCATTACCTTAGTAATTTTTTTTAAATCTTACTTGAAATGGTTAAATTCAAGGTTATTTCAAAAAAACCTAAAAATTCAAATATCTCAGTGACCATTGAAAATCGGCCTAACATTTATGGCCCCATTTTGTTGCATTTTGACCCTATTATAACGTGTTGCAGGGAATAGGTCGACTTAACCAATAACCCTGTGTATATTTTACTATCGCAATTTTAAAAATTTGTTAAATAAAAATGAAAATAAAGGTTTGAATATGAGAAAGAACCAATAAACTAAAAATATTAACTAATGATTAAATGGGTCTGTTTGATGAATTGAAATAATCCTGCTGGAGTTGGCCTCCTCCATTTTGTATGCAGACTGGACACTTTCGGTGCATGGAAGAAACGGTCCGAAAGATTTCAGAAGGGTTTTCCTTTATGTTTGCACAAACATCGTTAATTCGCTGCAGCAGACATTGACATTGATTTTTAAGTTACCCCATAAATAAAAATCTAAGTGAGTAAGGTCAGAACTTCGCGCAGGCCACGCAACTGTCCCAAATCTGCCAATCCACTCTTCGGGAAATTCGCTTTCCAAATATTCTTCGATAGGTCTCGCATTATGAGCGGGGCACCTATCCATCTGCCACCAGATTTAACCACGCTGAGGCATCTGATTGATTATGGGCAATATTTCGTTTTGGAATAATTCGAGAAAGCTTCTGGAATTTAGTCGAGGGGGAACGACCAATAAGTTTATCACCCACAAGACCTATCCAAACATTTACACGAAACTCATATTGAAATCGAGATTCCCGAGTTTCATGGGGATTGCTTTGAGCCCAGATGTGATTATTCCGGGTGTTAAAATCGCCACTGCGTGTAAACGTGGCTTCATCTGTCTACACTATTTTAGTTTGAAAATCACGGTATTCCCGGATTTTTTGAAGAAACCAATTGCAAAATGTTATCCTCCTCTGACAGTCATCATCATTAATGTGGCACGATAGCCCAACATCGGGCTTTGGCCGCCTGAATTGTCGCGGTTACGTGACCTTGTCCTCTAGTTTCGGAAGCCCAGCAGCTGGTGGGCGTCTTCATCTTCGGAGTTCTCCCAGCGAGCTCTCGGTCATCCACGCAACCTCGCTCCGTCAATTCGTTGTGCGTTCATCACTTTCTTTGGCATGCGATTATCGTCCATCCGAAGGGCCTTTCGTTCGAATCGGTCTAGCAAAATTTCGGAGGCTTGAATGAGAGTCCATGTTTCGCAGCCATAACATAGCACGGGTCGGATGATTGTTTTGTACACGCGGAGCTTCGTGCTCCTGTGCGCAAGTTTCGAATTAATTATAGGGAGGACCGAGAAATATGTCTTATTGGCTAGTTGTATCTGTCGCTTAATTTCGTCGGTTTCGTTGGCGTCCTTTGATAAATTTCTACCCAGATAGTTGAAATTGTCTACATACTCGATATTAAGGTCCCCCACTGTGATGCTTGAATTTGCTGGCTTGTTTTCGATTGCATCATGACCTTTGTTTTGCTTTCGTTGATATGTAGTCCAACCTCCTTTACGGCGTTATTGAGATTATGCAGAAGGCTTTCTGCATCACCCAACCCTCGAGACATGATGTTGATGTCGTCGGCGTACGCTACTAATTGAGTCGACTTGATGAGTAGCGTTCCGCTGCTGTCCATATTCATGGCTCGAATTACATACTCCAAAGGAAGGTTGAAGAGCGTCGGCGCCAGCCCATCGCCCTGAGTCCAGTACGAGTTTCAAATAGGTCAGTGAGTCGGCTCTGCACTCTGACCTGCGAAACGGTATTAGTCATCGTCATCCTTGTGAGTCGCACTAACTTTGCCGGTATACCAAAATTCAGCATAATGTTGTACAGTACACTTCGATCGATACTGTCGTATGCCTGCTTGAAGTCGACAAAGATGTGGTATACGTCGATGTTATATTCCCAGCACTTTTGGAGTAGTAGCTTCACTGTGAAAAGCTGATCGGTCCATGAGCGACCACGTCTGAAGCCGCCTTGATACTCGCCAATGATTCGTTCTGCGTACGGATTGATTCTCTTTTCCAGAATTTTCGATAAAATCTTATAGGTCGTACAAACCAATGATATGCCCCTGTAATTCTCACACTTCAGCTTGTCAGCCTTTTTGTGGATTAGGCAAATTATGCTTTTGCGCCAATCTTCGGGGATTACCTCGTCGTTCCATATTTTCAGCAGTAGCACATGTATAGCGTTGGTCAGGCACGTTCCACCATGCTTCAGCAGTTCGGCTGGGATCTCGTCAGCGCCGGGCGCTTTATTACTTTGAAGCGACTGTATGGCGAGACTCACCTTCTCTACTGTTGAGGGTAGAACGGGAGGGTTCGGCTAACTGCTCAAGAGCTGGCTCCGTGGGGGATGCTGATGGTGCATTGAGGAGCTCTTCAAAATGTGAGGCCCATCGTTTGTTCACGCTTTCGATGTCGCTGATGATACCATCCTTGTCCTTACAAAGGCTTGTCCTGGGTTGATATCCGTTCTTGATATTATTTATAAGTTTGTACGCCTGTGTAATGTTCTTACTGCTCGTCAAATTTTTTTCTTTTCTTACGTCATTAACTTATTAGATACTCGCCGAAGTTCAATGTATCTTTCTTTCTACTTCTCCAAAAGTGCTGGGAATATAACATCGACGTATACCACATCTTTGTCGACTTCAAGCAGGCATACGACAGTATCGATCGAAATCGAAGTGTACTGTACAACATTATGCTGAATTTTGGTATACCGGCAAAGTTAGTGCGACTCACAAGGATAACGATGACTAATACCGTTTCGCAGGTCAGAGTGCAGAGCCGACTCACTGACCTATTTGAAACTCGTACTGGACTCAGGGCGACGGGCTGGCGCCGACGCTCTTCAACCTGGCTTTGGAGTATGTAATTCGAGCCATGAATATGGACAGCAGCGGGACGCTACTCATCAAGTCGACTCAATTAGTAGCGTACGCCGACGACATCAACATCATGTCTCGAGGGTTGGGTGATGCAGAAAGCCTTCTGCATAATCTCAATAACGCCGTAAAGGAGGTTGAACTACATATCAACGAAAGCAAAACAAAGGTCATGATGCAATCGAAAACGAGCCAGCAAATTCAAGCATCACAGTGGGGGACCTTAATATCGAGTATGTAGACAATTTCAACTATCTGGGTAGAAATTTATCAAAGGACGCCAACGAAACCGACGAAATTAAGCGACAGATACAACTAGCCAATAAGACATATTTCTCGGGCCTCCCTATAATTAATTCGAAATTTGCGCACAGGAGCACGAAGCTCCGCGTGTACAAAACGATCATCCGACCCGTGCTATGTTATGGCTGCGAAACATGGACCCTTACCCAAGCCTCCGAAATTTTGCTAGACCGATTCGAACGAAAGGCCCTTCGGCGAATTTTCGGGGCCGTTGGCGAGCGAGATGAATGGCGTATCCGGTACAACCATGAGTTGTATCAATTGTACGATGAGCTGGAAGTATCGAAAATCCTGAAGCTTCAACGTCTGCAATGGGCGGGGCATGTACAACGGATGGACGATAATCGCATGCCAAAGAAAGTGATGAACGCACAACGAATTGACGGAGCGAGGTTGCGTGGACGACCGAGAGCTCGCTGGGAGAACTCCGAAGATGAAGACGGCCACCAGCTGCTGGGCTTCCGAAACTAGAGGACAAGGTCACGTAACCGCGACAATTCAGGCGGCCAAAGCCCGACGTTGGGCTATCGTGCCACATTAATGATGATGACTGTCAGAGGAGGATAACATTTTGCAATTGGTTTCTTCAAAAAATCCGGGAAGACCGTGATTTTCAAACTAAAATAGTGTAGACGGATGAAGCCACGTTTACACGCAGTGGCGATTTTAACACCCGGAATAATCACATCTGGGCTCAAAGCATGAAACTCGGGAATCTCGATTTCAATATGAGTTTCGTGTAAATGTTTGGATAGGTCTTGTGGGTGATAAACTTATTGGTCCTTTGATCCTTCCCCCTCGACTAAATTCCAGAAGCTTTCTCGAATTATTCCAAAACGAAATATTGCCCATAATCAATCAGATGCCTCAGCGTGGTTAAATCTGGTGGCAGATGGTGCCCCGCTCATAATGCGTGGCCTGCGCGAAGTTCTGACCTTACTCCCTTAGATTTTTATTTATGGGGTAACTTAAAAATCAATGTCAATGTCTGCTGCAGCGAATTAACGATGTTTGTGCAAACTACTTAATTCATCCGAGGTGCAAACATAAAGGAAAACCCTTCTGAAATCTTTCGGACCGTTTCTTCCATGCACCGAAGGTGGCCAGTCTGCATACAAAATGGAGGAGGCCAACTCCAGCGGGATTATTTCAATTCATCAAACAGACCCATTTAATCATTAGTTAATATTTTTAGTTTATTGGTTCTTTCTCATATTCAAACCTTTATTTTCATTTTTATTTAACAAATTTTTAAAATTGCGATAGTAAAATATACACAGGGTTATTGGTTAAGTCGACCTATTCCCTGCAACACGTTATAATAGGGTCAAAATGCAACAAAATGGGGCCATAAATGTTAGGCCGATTTTCAATGGTCACTGAGATATTTGAATTTTTAGGTTTTTTGAAATAACCTTGAATTTAACCATTTCAAGTAAGATTTAAAAAAAATTACTAAGGTAATGGGTTAAAACTTATTTTTGGATTTTAGTCAACACAATAGCAGACATTTCTCAATCATTTAAAATTTCAGAAACCCATCACAATTCGAAATTTTTAATAAAAAAAAAATTCTTAAATTTTTTTTAAAGTTGATTTTTAATGTAGTATTACTAAAAAAATATTATATGACACGGAGTCTGCAGACCACTGGAAAAACATACTCGTGTTGTCAGCTTTCCAAAAAGCTCAATAAGCACGTTTTATTGTGTTTATCCCGTGCAGGTTTAGGTAGAACTTCATATAAAAAAATGACACTTACCCAGGTAAAGTTCACGCGTGCAACTACCCTACACGGGATGGAGCTCAAATGTAGATGGCGAACGCATAGGGTAAATTTGAGGGAATTTGTTTTTTCAAACCAAATGTGAGAGTTTTTCTCATCACGAGAAAAGATTTTGCAAAGAAATAATCATCTTTTGTGATAAAATCCACCACATCTAAAAAATAAGCCGACGAAGGTGAGTCAAAGGGTGAGGTTATAAAACACAACGTTCGCGTAACGTTTCGCGTTTTCCGAAACGTTTCCTATTGTGTTCTGTAAACGCATAGATCCGGATCAGACTTGGTGTTACCATCGCCATCTCTCGGAAAGTGACAAATGTGACAATTGACACATCACAGCTGATACGTTTTGCTCGAAAATTAAAATTTCCAGTTTTAAACGAGATGCAGATACATTTTATTTTGATTATAAATAGTTTAATAAATAAATGAGGGCGGAAATGCACGGTTCGACGTCAGATTGTAAATTTCTGTCAATTAATCAAGCTATGCCTCGCAAGGGGGCGCTTAGAGGATCTGTTTGTAGGGAGAAGTTTCTGATCCGTAACGGCCGGTTGATTTGAAACGTTGCGCGAAACGTTGCGGAACGTTGTGTTTTATAACCTCACCCAAAGATGCGCAAAAGCTGTCAAATGTCAGCTGTTTGGTCTTAACCAGGATGTTACCCGCGATCGTTTTTTTCGAGTCGGATTTACCCGCGATGCGAAAAAAACGTCGCTAATATAAATATTTGAAACAGCTAGCTGCAACTTGTTCGGGGCCATAATTTCGTTTGATAAAAAACGACAAATCCATAACATATTAAAAACTTATCCCTACACCAAAGCTTTTATTTCATTTTTTATCAAACGAAATTATGGTCCCCGAACAAGTTGCAGCTAGCTGTTTCAATTATTTCAAATATTTATATTGACATTAGCGACGTTTTTTTTCGCATCGCGGGTAAATCTGACTCGAAAAAACGATCGCGGATAACATCCCGGTTAAGACCAAACAGCTGACATTTGACAGTTTTTGCGCATCTTTGACTCACCTTCGTCGGCTTATTTTTTAGATGAGGTGGATTTTATCACAAAAAAATGATTATTTCTTTGCAAAATCTTTTCTCGTGATGAGAAAAACTCTCACATTTGGTTTGAAAAGACAAATTCCCTCAAATTTCGCCTATGTGTCCGCCATCTACATTTGAGCTCTATCCCGTGTAGGGTAGTTGCCCGCCTGAACTTTACCTGGGTAAGTGTCATTTTTTTATAGAAAGTTCTACCCAAACCTGCACGGGATAAACACAATAAAACGTGCCTATTGACACATTTTTGGAAAGCTGACAACACGAGTATGCTTTTCCAGTGGTCTGCAGACTCCGTGTCATATATTTTTTTAGTCATACATACTACATTAAAAATCAAAAAATTTAAGAAATTTTTTTTTTTATTAAAAATTAAAAATTTTGAATTGTGATGGGTTTTTGAAATTTTAAATAATTGGGAAATGTCTGCCATTGTGTTGACTAAAATCCAAAAATAAGTTTTAACCCATTATCTTAGTATTTTTTTTTTAAATCTTACTTGAAATGGTTAAATTCAAGGTTATTTCAAAAAAAAACTTAAAATTCCAATATCTCAGTGACCATTGAAAATCGGCCTAACATTTATAGCCTCATTTTGTTGCATTTTGACCCTATTATAACGTGTTGCAGGGAATAGGTCGACTTAACCAATAACCCTGTATAAAATAAATTAATAAAATTTCAGTTTGAATAATCCGATAAGAAAATAATCCCTTTGTTTTTTTACATCCAATATGTGTAATTCCAAAATACCGCAATGTATATATGAAAAATGATATACCGTTGGAAACCCAACATGTCGAAGCAACTTTTGTCAATTTTGCAGAGTTGTACGTATAAAGCAAATTTCATGACGATCGGTTGAGTCGTCCGCGAGCTATTTAGTGAACAAGTTTTCTAAACTCCGGGCAACCTGTTATCCTTGTCCTACCAACTTTTAAGTATTTCGTGCCAAAACCTGTTACCAATCTACACATTCCTACCAAATTTGATGACGATCGGTAAGCGTATGTGATGAAGATCAAAGGCCAGCCACAAGGAACATTACGTACGATAAAATTTCATAAATGTCCAACCACGCCAATTGCATTAGCAAACCCCACGATGCCGATCCTATTCATATCCTCAAAAACATCAACCACACCTCATAATGCAATGCAAGCAACGGCATATTACGCTTTCAGGTCCCCAAGGGAAATTTTTCTTGTTCGTCTTATCGACACTAGCGACACTTATCTTACCGTCCGCCATATAGCGGACACATAGGGGAAAATATCGGAAACATCCAAAATTTCCCTTGGGGACCTGAAAGCGTAATGTACCAAAATTTCCCTTGGGGACCTGAAAGCGTAATGTACCTGCGCATAAAAATTAAAAACTGTCAAATGTCAGCTGTTTGGTCTTAACCGGGATGTTACCCGCGATCGTTTTTTTTCGAGTCAGATTTACCCGCGATGCGAGAAAACGTCGCTATTAAAAAAAATACCCAGGAAAGTTCACGCGTGCAACTACCGTACACGGGATAGAGCTTAGAGGAATCAAATGTAGATGGCGGACGCAAAAGGGAAATATGATGGAATTTGCTTTTTTTAAATCAAATGTGAGAGTTTATCTCATCATGAGAAAAGATTTTGCAAAGAAATAATCATCTTTTGTGATAAAATCCACCAAATCTACAAAATTAGCCAACGCGTGTGAGTCAATAGTGCTCAAGAGCTGTCCGATGTCAGCTGTTTGGTCTTAACCGGGATGTTAACCGCGAAAAAACGTGGCTAATAGCTGATTATTTCTTCGCAAAATCTTTTCTCATGATGAGAAAAACTATCACATTTGGTTTGAAAAAACAAATTCCCTCATATTTCCCCTATGCGTCCGCCATCTACATTTGATTCCCCTAAGCTCTATCCGGTGTAGGGTAGTTGCACGCGTGAACTTTACCTGGAGCGACGTTTTTTTCGCATTGCGGGTAAATCTGACTCGAAAAAAACGATCGCAGGTAACATCCCGGTTAAGACATTTGACAGTTTTTGCACATCTTTGACTAACCTTCGTCGGCTTGTTTTTTAAATGTGGTGGATTTTATCACAAAAGATGATTATTTCTTTGCAAAATCTTTTCTCGTGACGAGAAAAACTCTCACATTTGGTTTGAAAAAACAAATTCCCTCAAAATTCCCATGTGTCCGCCATCTACATTTGAGCTCTATCCCGTGCAGGGTAGTTGCACGCGTGAACTTTACCTGGGTAAAGGTGGTATTACACTATCAAATAAAGTTTGTTCAGTGGGTCATACAAAATTTTTCTAACTTTTGCAATGACCAAAATTGTTTTTCGAGACCTATTACACTATGGGACAAACAAATGACCACTTTGGCTGGCCATTGACGTAGTCAGTCGGGTTTTGGGTCATTTGTTTGACCAAGGTATATTTGGCTATCACACTGGTATGACCGTTTCAGAAAAAATGACCAAAGCTAACTTCAATTCAATATGCATTTAGTGGTTATTTGGTTATGTTTCATATTTATTTTTCGAATTTGCAAAGGTTGACTAAATTTTCTCACCATAGAAAATCAGTTTAATTTTGCGTGACGGCGTTATTTAGCCTCTTGTGGATTAAAGGGCTCGTGTTATTTAAGAAGAGGAAAAGTGAACTTCGAGAAATTCAAAAGAAAAGTTTGGGACTGTGAATGTTATAAACAGAACCCTTTCCCTTTCCCCTTTTCTTAGGGAAAATTAGAGAAGCAGCCAAATCTTTTCGCAAATTTTCTGTGTGAACAGGGGCGGACGTAAGAAAATATTTCGAAATGGGTTTTAGGAATAAGGTTGACGGTGCTCCAATTTTATAACTGCTCAACCAAATCCCTGAGTTTATACTGAAGAGCACTGGGAAATTATCTTCAGTATAGAGACCGTCAGATCTTTAAACATTCAAAAAATGTTTTCCACCTTCTAGTTTGTAGCTTGGAGAATCTGGTCCTCTTTTATTTCTAAAAAGTATTTATTTTTGATCGATAAATCGAACATTTTACTAAACTTGCATACTAGCAAGGTAGGTAGTAGGTAAAGACCAAAATCAAGTGTTTCGTTTTCCGAGATCCTCAAAATTAGAATAAGTACTCGTTTTCTTTTCGTTTAATTTTTATGGGGGATGTAATGTTCGATTACTAAGCAGCTTCACCACACTATACGGTAGTAGGGAAAGCGTTAAAACCGCTGCAAAGTTGAGCGACCCTTGGATCTTATAGTCACTAATCAATTTCTTTCTTTCCTCCCATCTAAAATTACTGAAAAACAATATTCAAAATTAACTTAACTTTAGAAACACCGGGAGGTAGTTTCAGTTGTGCTAACCTGAGAGCCCCTACAATCAATCAATGAATCAGTGATCAGCCTTGGTTCATAATAAAACTCTGAAAGTAATTATGTGATAGTTTTTGTGAAAGAAGAAGCACCTTTTAAACAGCAGAAACATCTTGCTATCATCCGTGTAATGTTCTATCCTTTGCACTTGCTCACTGTCAGTTAGGTTGCTACAGATTACTTGTATGGTGGGCTCGAAATTTGGACATTGTGCTTTTGCATTTGCGCGGGTTTTATATTAACCCGATTTCTCATCTAACATCATAACCAAATTTAGGAGGGGGTTGGAAACCTCAAACTCATATACCCATATGTAGGGTCGTCAATAGTTTCAAGTCATAATTTTATTGTAAGCCCGTTCGACCATAAAAAAAAAACAAGTTACCATTCTGAGCGAAATAATTGGAACACGGGAACGAGTATCTAACAGTTACCTAAAGGTAACAAATTAACAAATAAATCAATATTTTTCATTCGTCTTTCAACTTTTTTCACATGTTTTAATGGGATATGTGTACTGTGTTTACTCCGGAAAAAATATTAATTCATTTATAAATCGTGGATAATCAATTACTAATTGCAATTGCATTTATTATTGACACTGACCAAGAGGTATCAAGTTGTTGATAAAGAAACAAACTTTAAGAACCGGAAAAAGTCGAGAAAATCATTGAAGCGACGCGCGTCTACCAACATTTTTTGATGTAGATGAGATCGCCAAGCTAGAGTTGTGTACTGAACATGCAGATTGCTTCGAAGTTATTACCGAGAGTTAAATTTTACTATCAAACAAATTTTCTTTGATGTATAGGTAATTCCACGGATTAATTTAAATTTTGAATTTTCCAATATCCCAAAATTTGCAAAAAGTATAAAATTGTCTTTATTTTTTATATTGTACATTAAATGCACCCATCATAATCATCAATGTGGCACGATAGCCCGACGTCGGGCCTTGGCCGCCTGAATCGTTGACCTCCAATTGTCGCGGTTACGTGACCTTGTCCTCCAGTTTCGGAAGCCCAGCAGCTGGTGGGCGTCTTCACCTACGGAGTTCTACCAGCGAGCTCTCGGTCGTCCACGCAACCTCGCTCCGTCAATTCGATGTGCGTTCATCACTTTCTTTGGCATGCGATTATCGTCCATCCGTTGTACATGCCCCGCCCATTGCAAACGTTGAAGCTTCACGAGTTTCGATAATTCCAGCTCATCGTACAATTGATACAACTCATGGTTGTACCAGATACGCCATTGATCTCGCTCGCGAACGGCCCCGAAAATTCGCCGAAGGACCTTTCGTTCGAATCGGTCTAGCAAAATTTCGGAGGCTTGGGTGAGAGTCCATGTTTCACAGCCATAACATAGCACGGGTCGGATGATTGTTTTGTACACGCGGAGCTTCGTGTTCCTGTGCGAAAGTTTCGAATTAATTATAGGGAGGACCGATAAATATTGGCTTATTGGCTAGTTGTATCCGTCGCTTAATTTCGTCAGTTTCGTTGGCGTCCTTCGATAAGTTACAACTCAGATAGTTGAAGTTGTCTACATACTCGATATTAAGGTCCCCCACTGTGATGCTTGAATTTGCTGGCGTCCTTGTTTTCGATTGCGTCATGGCCTTTGTTTTGCTTTCGTTGATATGTAGTCCAACTTCCCTTGCGGCGTTATTGAGGTTATGCAGAAGGCCTTCGGCATCACCCAACCTTCGAGACATGATGTTAATATCGTCGGCGTACGCTACTAATTGAGTCGACTTGATGAGTAGCGTTCCGCTGCTGTCCATATTCATGGCTCGAATTACATATTCCAAAGTAAGGTTGAAGAGCGTCGGCGCCAGCCCGTCGCCCTGAGTCCAGTACGAGTTTCAAATAGGTCAGTGAGTCGGCTCTGCACTCTGACCTGCGAGACGGTATTAGTCATCGTCATCCTTGTGAGTCGCACTAACTTTGCCGGTATACCAAAATTCAGCATAATATTGTACAGTACACTCCTATCGATACTGTCGTATGCCTGCTTGAAGTCGACAAAGATTTGGTATACGTCGATGTTATATTCCCAGCACTTTTGGAGTAGTAGCTTCACTGTGAAAAGCTGATCGGTCGTTGAGCGACCAGGTCTGAAGCCGCCTTGATACTCGCCAATGATTCGTTCTGCGTACGGATTAATTCTCTTTTCAAGAATTTTAGATAATATCTTATAGGCCGTACAAACTAATGATATGCCCCTGTAATTCTCACACTTCAGCTTGTCACCCTTTTTGTGGATTGGACAGATTATGCTTTTGCGCCAATCTTCGGGGATTTCCTCGTCGTTCCATATTTTCAGCAGTAGCACATGTATAGCGTTGGTCAGGCACGTTCCACCATGCTTCAGCAGTTCTGCTGGGATCTCGTCAACGCCAGGCGCTTTATTATTTTGAAGTGACTGTATGGCAAGACTCACCTCCTCTACTGTTGGGGGTAGAACGGGAGGGCCTGGTTCGGCTAACTGCTCAAGAGCTAGCTCCGCGGGGGATGTTGATGGTGCATTGAGGAGCTCTTCAAAATGCGAGGCCCATCGTTTGTTGACGCTTTCGATGTAACTGATGATGTTACCATCCTTGTCCTTACATAGGCTTGTCCTGGGTTGATATCCGTTCTTAACATTATTTATATTTATTTATAAGTTTGTACGCCTGTCTAATGTTCTTACTGGCTAATCTTTGGTTTATTTGCTGTAACTGCTCGTCAAAATGTTTGCGTTTCTTACGTCTAATTAACCTATTAGATACTCGCCGAAGTTCGTTGTATCTTTCTTTCTTGGCTCGGGATGCGCGTTGTGTGTATTGGCGATAGGCTTCATTTTTCGCCTCAATCGAGGCCCTGCATTCGTCGTCGAACCAGTCTGCTCGTCTGCGCCGGCCTTTATAGCCCACGACCTCTTCTGCAACCCCCTTGATGCTGTCTTTGAGCTCCTCCCAGAACTCATGGATGCCTAAATTGTTGATGTCATCAAGCATGGGCGACAGTTTTTCCTTAAATGCACCCAATCGAATCATTTCGTTTGACCACCATGGGCCACACAGAAAATTGGTAATTTTTGAATGACCGTATGACCAAAAACTGCAAAATAAAATTGACCACAGATTTGTTTTGTTATTACACTAAGGTCATATGATTCACTAGAAAGGAATGACCACGACAGTCATTCATTTTTAGTCAAGCACATTTTTGGTCATTTATTTTGCTATTACACTAGTGGGACAAACTTTTTGCGTCATTGGTCAAACTTTATTTGATAGTGTAATACCTCCTAAGTGTATTTTTTTTTATATGAAGTTCTACCCAAACCTGCACGGGATAAACACAATAAAACGTGCCTTGGGTGTAATTTTTGTTGGTTATCCCGTGCAGGTTTGGGTAACGAAACTTCATATAAAAAAAATTACAGGTGGATCAGCTGGCATTTTTTATATGGAGTTTCGTTATCCAAACCTACACGGGATAACCAAAAAAAAAATCTTTTATATGAAGTTCTACCCAAACCTACACGGGATAAACACAATAAAACGTGCATATTAGGTGTGTTTTTTTTGGTTATCCCGTTAGGTTTGGGCAACGAAACTTCATATAAAAAAAATGACAGGTGGATCAGCTGGCATTTTTTTTATTTGGAGTTTCGTTACCCAAACCCTGACGGGATAACCAAAAAAACACACCTATTATATCATGAAAATAAAAATCATACTTCTACAACCCTGGTCAAAGGGGAAAAAAACATCATACTTCTTACCTCTGAAAGTATATCGTTGAGCTCAATTTTGAACTCTATCTTAAACCTGGGCATACTGACAATAACTTCTTCCATATGCATACGTTCTCTCAAAGTCGACAGTTGGAGATTTATTAATTTCGACTCTAACAATGGTAGACCTGTTCTAGAATTTGGCAAAATAATAAACATCGAAAGCTCTGCGCCTTGAAACGGCAATTCGACAGCCCTTGCATCCAAATCATCAAAGAAACCGTAGGCGAACTTTGCTTTATTATTAGACATCATGTCAATTTGTATCGACTCATTTTCATTAATCCAAAAATCGCTTTTTGTTGTAAATTCTTTCTTAAATTGATTTTGCCAAAATCCTTTAAAATAAATGGCGTTTATAAGAACCATTCGCGAGTCTGCATCTAAATCATCCGGAGATATCAAGTCTTGGATTTTTTTGTTTGTCTGAGACTCCACCCAATCGTTTATAGTTTTCGCTGCCATGATGCTTTGGGAAAAATCTATATTCTCAGCATCGGATTTGAAGCAAGTCACAGACATCTCCTTAAATTTTGAATGCAATTCGTAGGTGCTTTGAATGTACACTTTATTAGCCACAGATAACATTGCATTATTCTGAAACTTCAACAAAAGTTGTCGAAAAAATTCGGTGGACATATTTTTATCCTCAGGAATCTTTAGAGTAGCGGCCATTTCTTGTTTGGTTTTTCCGGAAGAGCCCATATACAATAGCCCCAAGGCAGAAAAAATAGAAAGTGGAGAAAAAATCACATTTTCTCTGTTACGTCCTTTTAGAACTTCCTGGTAAAGGTCAGTCGCAAAAGCACCACAGGTGCCACTACTACACGATGATGCGGCCATAATTATCTGGACAATGACGTATATTTCCAGAAACGAAACTGAAACAAGTAGAGCAAGTAGCACCTTGCAATATATAACCGATGTATAAAGATCACTTTAAAAAAAAAGCACTTCAATATGCCGCCTATATGAAGTTAATATGGAAAATATGTTACAAAAACTATACACCTAACAAAAAACGGACTGAGTTCCACTGCAACAGAGGAGTAAATACAAGCGTGCCGCCGATTTATATTCCTACGTGGCAGATGTGGATACGGAAGGCCAAATAATTACTACTGAATCTTTGAAATTAGTATCAGACTAAAGATAATGCTGCATAAGATAATCATACATTACACATCGGCGATTACTCATTTTATGACAAAAACGCCAACGCCCTACTATATCTATTTTCTTGGTCATTGCACAGACCATTGATCCTAACAACTAAGAGGATTGCGCCGTAGAAGCGATAAATGATTGAATTTTTCATATAAGACTGGATCTGACAGGTGGAGACAATTCGTCTTTTTTACCTTTGTGTCGCACTGAAACTGCGATATGACTATTACATTTTATAGATACACTTCCTGACTTCCTCCAGCAACAATCTTTCCCCCATTTACTTCGTAATAACTTCACAATAACACTTGACAGATGGGGACAACCGCTTTTTAAAATCGTGCCATGCAGTTTGTATGGGTGACAGCTGATTTATCATTCCTTTTTATTTCTCTATTCCATGGCACAGACCATGGAATAGACAGCTAAACGGAAAGGTAAATCAGCTGTCATCCCATACAAACTGCATGGTCCGATTTTCAAAAGCGGTGTTCCCTATCTGTCATGTGTTATTGTGAAGTTTTTACGAAGTAAGTGGGGGGAAAGACTGTTGCTGGAGGAAGTCAGGAAATGTATCTATAAAATGTAATAGTCATATCGCAGTTTCAGTGCGACACAAAAGTAAAAAAGACGAATGTTCCCTACCTGTCAGATCCAGTCTGATATGAAAAATTGACCCATTAGTCGTTTCTACGGGCCTTTCCTTTAGTTTTTTATTCAATGGCACAGACTAAGAAAATAGAGGACAGAGCATTGAATAAAAAACTAAAGGAAATGTCCGTTGAGTTGACTAATGGCACTAATGGTTCAATTTTTCATATGAGACTGGATCTGACATGTAAGGACCATTCGTCTGTTTTACAATTGTGTCGCACTGAAACTGGGATATGACTATTACATTTAATAGATACACTTCCCATAGTTCCTCCAGCAACAATGTTGCCCCCCTTAAAGTAGGTACTAACATCGTCAGTTCATGTGAAAAAAATGAGAAAAATTTTGATAATCGTGAAATCGAATTCGCTTGGTGGTACCAACGCCATCTAGATATACCATAACCGCAACTCAGCTGTACAATGACGTCATAGTTTAGCTCTTAAATTTTGCATTTACACGAACAAACAACAACAAGTACATATATGACGTTATTAAAAACAAGAACAATACAATGCTATTTCAGCTCTTAATTTGAGGTTTAAGAGTCTACATTGCGGTCTTAATATCTAGACGGCGTTGGTGGTACTCACTTCACATGAAAGTCTCAACACCAGTCTTTGACACTTCGCCAGCAAAAAAAAAATGCAGTTGAGTTGCACTTTATTTCACAATGAAAAGATGTCATCGACAATCAATCAGAACGTGAGGGAACATTTATCTTACATTGAGTGAATAGAAAGCAAGTCTCCACGGCACAGTTTTCACGGGAGACATATATGCAAGTTTTTCGCTCGGTGAACTCAGTATCAACAATGGACACTTTCCAGTCATCTGGCTTTTATCATCCCGACTCCGAAGAAAGGCTGTAAAGGTGATCTTAATGACCTGAGACCGATTTCGTTACTTTCAAACTTGGGAAAATTATTTGAGCGTGTACTGTTATGTCTAACACAATCCATGATATATATATCGTTCGTAACCTCAATCAACAAAAAGCTACTGTGGCTTGTTAAGTAAGGCATTTGACTCAGTGTGGCACACTGGCTTAATATACAACTCCTCTCATCAGGATGATTATCAGTTTTTTGACAAATAGAAAGTTTGTAATAAAAATTAATAGCAAATTATCTAATCCACATGAGATCAACTCGGGGGTGCCACAGGGCCCAATTTTAGGGCCCTAACCATTTTACTTATATGTTCATGACTTCCCAATCAGACATGATTCCTTCACTAACTCAGGACAACCTATACCTACAAATGGCGGTCTAATGTATGCAGATGACACCATTGTTTTCGCTAGTCATGCTAGTCCTATTAGTATTAGAGCATCCTATATTCTTCAGTCCATAGTAAACAAATGCAGTGACTATTTTCACAAGTGGGCACTAAAAATTAATCCGGACAAATCTGAAGTAATATGCTTCTAAAATAGGGGAGACCGGGGCTGGTTCTAACAGGGGCAGGTATTAACAGGCTGATAGACGCCAAACTATCAGACTGAGAGACAAACAAATAATGATTGTCCTGTTTGTACACAATGCTAAACGTATCGAGACTCGTCAGTTTAGTCTGCGCCGTCGCAGTAGCGGGTTGTGTGTGGTGTGCCCATATGAACAGGTAAACGATCTTTTTTGCGTTTTTATTTTCTTGATTTTCAATCTTAATATAGATTTCAAAGATGTGAAACTTTAACTTATATAAAAAGTGTTTATTCAGCTATAGATGCACTCTAATTTCTAACTGCTAAATTACGTACTTATTATAGTACAATGTGATTTCTGAAAAATTTGGCTTTGGGGTTAGTTTTAACAGAACACACGGGGTAAGTTCTAACATGTTAACACTTACCCAAATCGCGAGTTAAGTTCCTGTGTTAGGATATTAAGGCTAGAGTTCCATTTTTTTTTTAATTACCCGTGATTGTTTTTCAAAGAAGATGTTTATTAAATTTTTTGAGTTTAAGAAAACTGCTATAAAAGCTAAAGTTTTGTTATTTAATTATCTTTAGCATTAAAATATCACTCAGTACTGAATATGATGATACTGATCGTTGTATTTTATTAATATGAGACTGAAAAAAAATAAAGCTTGATTCTGTAGATTAACTGGTGTTTAATTATTTGCAAAAAGTTCAAATTTGATGATTATCCTTCCTGTTAAAACTTACCCCAGGGCTGTTAGAACCAACCCCAGGCTGGGGTAAGTTTTAACTTGTGAGTTTCTTAGGAAGAAAGCCTTATTATTCAGAATGTAATACGTTTACAATAATTTTAATAATTTCTATTTAAAGTCCTATTAATGGCGAATTATATGGCAGACAGTCATGTCTCTAACGCAAAAGGTTGGGTAGCTAAGAAGTTTTGTTTAAAATTTGTTAGAACCAGCCCCAGTCTCCCCTACTGGACGTCTTCGTAAAAATGGAGTTATACTCGAAAGTAAAAACATTGAAATTAGAGTCAATGGAGTACCAGCCCGACGTAAAGACAAAATAAAATAAAGGGTTATCCAATTCGTGGTTTCAAAAGTATAGGGCTGGAATTCGACATCTGTCAAACTAAGTTGTTAAAGCAATTTTTTTTTCTTCAGTTGAAAGTCTGACATTTACGAAAATGGATCGCTTAACTATCGCACAACGCATAAAAATTGTTAAAACCTACTACAAAAATGGTGATTCTGGCACAGTCACATATCGTGCTTTAAGAGGAGATTATAGTTTACACAATCGTCCAACTACGCAAGCAATTGGCAAAATTGTGAAAAAATTTGAAGAGACTGGATCGGTTACAGATATTGTAAGGCCTGTGCATCATCGTTTCGCTCGTTCCACTGAAAATATCGCTGCTGTAAGTGAAAGTGTTGCCGAAGACCCGAATGTGTCCATTCCTCGTCGTTCTCAGGAATTAGGACTGTCTTACGGCACATTATGGCCTGCTATTGAAGAATTCGACTTGGAGAATATGTGGTTTCAACAAGACGGTGCCACATGCCACACAACTCGAGCGAATATGGGTTTATTGCAAGAGACATTTCCTGGCCGCGTAATTTCTCGTCGTGGCGATATCAACTGGCCACCAAGATCATGCGATTTGACACCGTTGGACTTTTTTTGTGGGGCTACGCGTAAGACCGTGTTTATGCAGATAAACCTTTAACTCTTCAGCACTTAAAAACCAACATTCGTCAAGTTATGGCTGAGATACCGCTCAATATGTGTCAAAAAGTGGTCGAAAATTACATCAAAAGAATCGATGCTTGCAACAATTCGCGTGGTGGTCATTTACATGATGTAGTGTTTCACACATAATGTCAACGTTCAAACTTTATAATAAAAAAGAAATATCATGAAAGAAAATATTTTATATGTGTTTTTTTGACGTTTACTTTTGAAACCACAAAATGGATAACCCATTATTTAGGTATAACATTTAGACATGATATGAAATTTAACCTACATGCTAGGACCCAACTAAAGAAAGCTAAAAATGCAGCATTTGCACTGAAAAAGGTGATGTCTACAAGAGCTACCCAAGTAACAATTTCATCCCTATAATACTTCGTAAAATATTCTCTTCTAACGACAATAGGGGCACTTTACAGGGTATAAACACTGAATAATAGTCCAATAATGGCATCTGGCGCCGTTTTTTGATCCAATAGAACCTCATTGTAGCCATTGAATTTATAGAACATGGAATACGCTTAGACCAACTTTTTTGGTCTAAATTCTCAGTGCAATGTCGAATTAATGAAAGTTCAATGAAATTATACCATTTACTGGTCTAAGTATCCGAGCTGTTCAATTGACAATTCCCGGTTGTCAGTTGCATGATTTGAAATGTTTTTGGTCGTAGTCGCGGTTTTTCCTATTATTAGTATGAAATGCTGGTTG
Source organism: Microchrysa polita (assembly GCA_949715475.1). NCBI lineage: Eukaryota > Metazoa > Arthropoda > Insecta > Diptera > Stratiomyidae > Microchrysa > Microchrysa polita. Next base: position 42,694,292 of record OX454420.1, read on the forward strand.
TTGGAACTTTTTTCTTGATGTTGTGTTGTTGTAGTGAACCACTGTGCATGTCGGTCGATGTCCTCTAAGTTTCGTTCTCGCCTATAGTCTCAAGCGACAATAATGAAGCAGCTGCAAGACGGTGCAACGGGTAACAAGCGTCCGATTATTGTGTCCGAAATGTTACGAGACAATATTCGATGGCCAGGAAATTGCACCGACATAGCATCCGATTTTTTTTCGGATTGGTGGTTTCCCTGGAATAGCTGGCTGCGCTGACGGGACAATGGTTAAGATAGATGACCCAGATTTTAACGAAGAACACTATGTCGATCGACACATTGACTCAAGCTTGAAATAGATTGGACGCGTCAGCAACGACATCAGTATCGGCATCAGCATTAGAGCTCTATGTTGACGACGAGGATGAAGAGCCAAATCAAATATTAGACGAGAAGATATACGAGGAATTGAATTTTCTAATTGAGCTTTTATTATTATGTCTGTCACTCAATAAAATATTATCATTTAATATTGATGTAATAATAAAATTATAAGGATGAAAAACAACAATAAAATATTCAAAAGAAAACATATTTTATTAATTTTCAAAATTTATTACAAGACTATCGTCAGCAATTTTATTTGCTTTAATTGTTCCTAAAACTGAAATGAGTATCCACGATGCATAACGTCCGTCTTGATCAATAATCAATCCAAACAGAGGACTTATAATGTGCAGGATTGATGTAACCGTGTTGGCCTGATCCGATGTACAGAGGAATTTAGACATGAAAAATCTCCTGTAATGCAAAAACATAGAAACATTTTTTGTGAGGCAAAAATTGCATAGCAATGAAAAACGGGCACTTACTTTCCGACATAAATAAATGGAATGATGGCAACAATACGCTACACAAAAAACCGATATCATCCAAAAGGATGCACTGAACGTCGGGATATCACCTAATTTAACCACTTCACCGGTTGGATTGTCAACTGTATAAAAACAAACTTTAAATGACAAAGACAAATATGACAAAATTTCTGTCAGTCACTGTTCGATGAGTGACATTAAACAACTCGGTAGCTAGTAACGTTTGAAAATCTGGTCTAAATATTCAAAAAGTTTACCCAGATGTTGGAGCCACTTTTTGATTACATTTTCTTAGCGTATGTGCATTCCATTTCCTAGAAATTCAATGATTGTAGCACTGGATTACGCTTCGAGAAACACATACACCATGGTGTTATGTCATCATTTTCTGTCATTTTCTCGCGATTGCAAAAAAAAAGAGAAAAAAAAATTATTCCGCAGCCAGCGTCGAACCAGCGACGCCCTAACCACTCGGCCAACCTCACATATAGATAACATTGCTCGTAAACACTACAAGTGCTCGACACTTCTTTATCGACCCTTCTCCTATGCACCTTCTTCTTTATATGTCAATCAGTTGAAGCTAATTAAATTCACACATTCTTCAATAAAATACAGACATTTTCTGTGCTGAGATTATCTTAATTGATTCATAAGCTAACAAGGAGTGAGGAAATGTTGGTTTCAAGCAATATTTCAATGAATTCAATTCAAGAAACGTGGTATTCCAGAGCACTTCATAAGTGTCAATTCATTAAATCACAAAGTCCATCCTTCTATAAAACTACGGTGAACAATTTATTGGATGACCATACGAATGTCACACTATAAAAATAACACCGACTGTGCTATAGAAGAATATAATGCATGTGTGTGAGTTAACTTCGAGAGACCATTGCATGTGTGTGCTGTATCATCCAATAAACACAAGAGTGGAGTATTTAAAGGAGTACGTTTTTAGGTTAACGTTTAGAGACAGTTTTATCGAAGTTTTACACCACCATCTTTAAATTTATTCCATAATGATGATATAAGCTTTCCGGAAAATACTTTAAGGATGTTTTATCGGATCAAAATATTACTTTAAGCGATGTCACACGATAAATGATGCTATACTATATGATTGCTACAGTATGGAGTGCTTCTTTAAAGCAAAGGAATTGTTGCTTGGGTATACACACAAGCACAAAATGTCTTTTATATAAAGCACTCATTAATCAAGTAACAATTTCATCCCTATAATTCTTCGTAGAATATTTTCTCAAACGATAATAGGAGCACTTTACAGGATATAAACACTGAATAATAGTCCAATAATGGCATTTAGCGCCGTTTTTTGATCCAAGTGAACCTTATTGTAGTACTGAATTACACTTTGAAAAAGACATACATCATATGTCTTATGTCATCATTTTCTCGCGTTTGCAAAAAAAACACCCGCAGCCAGCGTCGAACCAGCGACTGTCGTACGCAAGTCCGACGCCTTAGCCGCTCAGCCAACCTCACATATAGTCAGCATTGCTCGTAAACACTACAAGTGGTTCGTTGCTTCTATCGAAATGCTCAACACTTCTCTGCAATGCACCTTCTTCTTTATATGTCAATCAGTTGAAGCTAATTAAATTCACACGTTCATCAATAAAATGCAGTCAGTTTCTGCGCTGAGATTATCTTAATTGATTCATAAGTTAAGAATAAGTGAGGAAATGTTGGTTTCATGGAATATTTCAATGAATTCAATTCAAGAAACGTTGTGCTCCAGAGCACTTCATAAGTGTCAATTCTTTAAAAAATCACTAAGTTCATCCTTCTATAAAACTACGCTGAACAATTTATTGGATGATCACACGAATGTCACACTATAAAAATGAAATCGACAGTGCTATAGAAGATTATATGCATGTATGTGTGCGCTTTGGCAACCGCTTGTCAAATTCAAAGTGACAATTTTGCAACTTTTGTTCGTTCTTTTGTGTGAAATTGAATAATGCTTGAATGGCCGTGTAATAAATCAAACGCGCAGAGTCCGATTTTGATAATTAAATTTAAAAAAATCACCAAAATTAATTTTGGTTATGTCATTTTCTGCTCCATTTGGCTGCTATAGTGTGGATGCTAAGGAACAGCCAAATGGCTGTACGCGATGCCAGTTTTTGGACGCGTAGCCATTTGGTGACTAATCTAGATGACCGTAAGGCCGCAGGATGTGTTAGTGACATCCTATTTCCAAGATCTTATCTGCTTTTTGTTGAGGTAATGAGATCAGCATCACGCTCAGCAGTGTTATTTATCCCCAAAAATGGGAACTCGTTTAACATCCCGAGTGAGATCATAGTTCGTCACAAGCTCGTGAGTTCGAAAAACACCATGATCCACGGTGAGATTCGAACTCATGACCCTGTGCACCGAAGGTACGCGCACTAACCGCTAGACCAGCCAGACTACTAGCTGTTACTTGGGTAGGTCTATAATCACATACTCCTTCCCTATATTGGAAAAGAAATTCAGATATTCGAAGGAAAAATCCTCTGAGCGTGCACGTCTCTTTACCGTAGACCAGACAAAAAGTAATTCAGGAATATTCTATATACAGGGTGTCCCGCATTGGGTGGTCAATACTGTAAGGGTTGATAGCGCAACTTGTTTCAGCAAGAAAATTCCCAATACAATCGGATTTTTTTTACCGTTACCTTGTTATCGCTCTTTTTGTGAAAGTCATCGAAAAGCGTCACTTGTCACGCAAAATCGTAATTTGCAGCACTCCTGATGACTTAATCCAAGATTTAATTTCTGTTTCAGAAACTACATAAAAATTCACAAAAACTGAAGTTTTTCCTGTTGCCAACATTATCGGCACTTTCAAGATACAGTTACTCAAACTTAACAGAAATTTTAAAATAGATTTTTCATCGAAAATTCAAACAGTAATTGCATAACGGTGCTTTATACGTACAACTCTGCAAAGTTGATAAAAGTTGCTTCAACATGTTGGCTTTCCAACGGTATATCACTTTTCTTATTTACATTGAAGAATTTTAGGTAAACACGCATTGAATGGTAAAAATTATGGCTTCAGTGGAATCATTGACAAGGGCAGGTCAAGTACACGACAATTGATGGTTAACGATTGACAGAGCTCAAGCCCAGCGTCGGTCCATATTGATTATATACATCAAAAATTAACACCCCAGTCCTTCTTAGGACTATAAAAAAAAAAAAACAAAGAGCAAAAACTATATCATATCAAGGTGGTTTCATGCTTAGTTGTTCAAAGAGCGATCAGCATTTTATCGTGATGCTATTACTTCAGGAGTGCCGGGAATATAATATCGGAGTTTACTTAATCTTCCGGACAAATATGTTGCAGGATCTCTCGCACTGTAACAACATAGTGCTGCATTTTTACACACCAACGAAGCTCTAGTGCGAATCAAATAAAAAACGAGTGAGACTCGAATTTTCGGGAATACGCTGGCCACAAACTCTACAGAGTTTGCCGAACTCCAGGCAGAAGATCGGAACCTTCAATACCATCAACCACAATGTTGTTTGGCTTCTTTTTCAAATCCTAAGGGCGCTATTAATAGTCATATATTGGTAATATATATTATAATATCCTTAAGCCTACTTGATTTTGCTTCCTGCACGTCTAAAAATTTATACTTAATGAATCGAGTAGGCTTAGGCATATGACATACATATTATAATATAAATATGACTGTGTAATGGAGGCCTAACGTGGTGCGTATGGTAACACTTACGGCCCAAGTACATCATGCACTTAGGCTCTTTTTCATGCTCAAAATCAAAAAAAAAAAGTTTTTCTTAGAAGAACCTAAATTTTGGGGTTGGGTTTGTACGGCAGCTTCATGACCCCAGAGTCCGATCCGATCCATTTTTACATACGGTAAAAGCTCCCTTGGACGGACAGTGATGGTTCCACGATTTTCGAGAGATGTCCGCTTGCGGGAGAGGGTCTACAAACACTGTTTGCCTTGTAGTGTAGGATACATTTATCTAGTCTCGTTGGTGGCTGTGATCGGTACTCTAATCCTTATGTGCTAAGTCCCTTCTGTTTCCTCTTGACGCGGGCGTATGGCCCCACCGCGGGGTCCATCACAAAGTCGTACAACACTCGCGTCCAGGACGTGTGCTGTGGCATTGTGTCGTAGAACTCTGGGGCAATCTTCTTAACCAAAGGTAAGCGACTCCCCGGCACCGACGGGAAATCATGATGTTCGTTGTGGTAGCCCACGTTGAAAGTGATCCAGTTCAGCGGGCCATAGTACGAGTACGTCTCGAACCCTTTCGCGAACATGTAATGCTCCGAAATAGTGTCCTGCGACCGGGTGCAATCCCATGGCAAGAAGCGATCCGGCTATCAAATAGACCAGAGACGGCCATCCACAAAAGTAAACAATCAGCCCGTCGAAGACCAGCTGGATCACGAGATTGATGAACTCCTACTCGGCGGCTTCGGATTAATTAGGAGCGGACGGAACATGTAGAAGAGCGGTGGCTTGTTCTGCTATCAGCTCTACTCAAAACCACCTTCACTAGAAGCCGGGAAGCAGCAATACATGCACACAAAACGAGCCTATGAACATGTCGTATATACGTTGCACGATGCACTAACACAAGCACAGCGCATGTAAAAAAACCGTGTCTGCTCTGATAAAAATCGCGAAAACATGTGGAAAATTCACTTTTTGTCGGGATTTTGTTCTTTCACTGCATTCTAGACACTTTAATTCACGACACATTCCACTTTTCGCGACGAAAATCGACCGGGAACCAATACTTTTCGTGTAAAGTTTGTCGCGACCCAACCCGATTTGCCTTTACCGCAATGTAAATTTTCGATCTGAACAGGCCTATGATTTGGCGCTTAAGTATATGAATGTGTTCTGCTTCCGGGCTTTGTATAAAGATGGTTTTGGCTCTACAGCAGTAGCGCCACTTGTGGATGGAACCACAACTAAAATAAACCCAGTATTATTTCGGTCCACACCATCCACACCTTCCACAAAACAAATAAACACGACATCTGTCAAATTGTCGTGTTTGGAATTTCCATTGATTAAAGAACTAAAGGATAGGCCCGAATCGAACTCAAATGGTCCAGTTTTTGAAATGACACTAATGGCCATGTATTTGACATAAAGGTAACATTGAAATGTAGGCGCGAAATTCACTTCACAAACTCACACTCAGTAACTGGATTTCACTTAAAAAACACTGAAATGATATAAGAATTACGTTATCACAAAAAACAAACGCGCGACGCGACAAATATGTTCTTGAGAATTTGCAGAACGTGTAACACCTGACAAGTGTTGACAGAAAGGGAACGCATTTAAGTGGAATGGTTTTTTTTGTTGTGTTTCAAACCGGACCATGCAGTTTGTATGGGATGACAGCGTATTTTCCTTTCCGTTTAGCTGTCTATTCCATGGGAATTTCGAGCCAAGGAGCACCAAGGAGAAGCTGGACTGAAAGAGGCCAACGACGACGAGGAAAAATGGGTTTGGTCAAGAAGCGACTTGAAGTACGATACTGCCCATCGTCTTCACAAGATAATCAACAAAATTCGCGCCGCCGTGGAGACAATCAAAGCCTATCTATTGCTGGTAAGTACGTGGTCGATCTGGTGCACAGTGTATTCATCATAATATTTCCAGGTCTTATGGATGCGTCGAAATGTTTGCGAGGTGCTAGTCAGCATGCAGCCCATATAAAGGCGAATCGCCGAAGGATTTTGGTACGATACTGCCCATCGTCTTCAGGATCATCAAGAAAATTCGCGCCGCCGTGGAGACAATCGAAGCCCATCTCTTGCTGGTAAGTACGTGGTCGATCTGGTTCACAGTGTATTCATCATAATATTTCCGGGTCTTATGGATGCGATTCGGCGATATCTTGACCCCTGGTATCGTTGTTCATACTGGAATAAGGAATATATCAAGTCCAACATGATAATTGGTTTTTTTATTTTCAGGATATATCAGAAACATTTAATCACACAAATGGTTTAACATTGGTGTCACGTGCTCATCAGCTCGTTATGGAAGGTTATAATTGGTGTCATGATCGTAACGTTGTCACAATTTTCTCAGCGCCAAATTATTGTTATCGATATGGTAATCAAGCAGCCCTAATGGAACTTAAACACTTAAATTTTAATTGTAAGTATATTTTCTTTGTAATTTTATGATGTAAGCATTAATTTTTGACCATATATTTTGAATACTGTCTGGAGGGATAAAAGCTATGTACAAGGAACGGTTTTTTTTTAATGGCGGGTTGTATATTTCCCTCGGTGTTGTTATAGTAAGACCGCAACCGCACTGTCCGGGGTATGCCAAACCGCGCGGTACAAAAGATCAACGTTGTAGACAACATACGCTTGGCAGAGACAGAGGCGATTGGGAAATTAAATAAGCAAATAACATTTCGTCTCTGTTTCTTCCAAGCGTTTGTTGTCCACAGCTTTCATATCGCATGGTTTGGCAAACCCCGGACAGTGTGGGGCTTAATAGCAAAAGAAGATATACAGTCTACATCAGTGATTCTCAATGAGTATGTGCGCCTCCCTAGGGGTGCACGAAGATTGACTACGGAGACCGCGGGCACAGATCTAATTTTGATGTCATATCATAAATTTACTAACTAGAGAACATGGACCACGAGGCGAATTTAAGACTATAAGTTGAATAATGAGACAGTACTCATGTAGGTGGAATTCACAATCCAAAACACCAGTTGGAAAGGAAGTGTTCGTGGTAAATTATTTCCAGCTAGGTCTTTTTTTAGGGGATTTTGCTCCGGTTCGATTTCAAACATTGTAGAATTGACGGGGAAACCATTTTTATAAATATAAAATAATAAGGGTTGCTGCCCTGTTTTCTCTGGAATTATCGTTGAATCGGCGCGACCGAAAAACGGGCGAACTGCCGAAGATTCAACTTTGAAGTGCTGAAAAAACGTTACTGATAGGGTGCTAAAAACAGAAAAAAACGACACTGAACAGGTCCTAAAAACCTGAAAGACAAACGCTACTAAACAGATGCTAAAAAACCGTTCATGAAAGTGAAACATATATGTATAATATGGGCGAGCTTTTGTCTTTTGGGATCCTTGAAAATAACGGTACACTGTCCTTTGAGATAGTTGGACTGAAAAGGTGACCTAAACGACGAAGCTTAGTGTCAATTTAGGGCTTTTTTGTAGCTTTTCATGTCTTTGGCTTAGTAGTTTTCTTTGCCTTTCTCTTTATGTTAATTCATTCTTTTGAAACATTTAATATTGACATTTTTATTTTTCTCTTTTTCAGCCTTCAATTCGACCCAGCACCGAGACACAATATGTAAAGTGGTGACCGACTACTGATTTGCTGAAGAATAAGAATAGGTCAGAAAAACACGATCGCGGAGGTGGATTGTTCTCCTCCGCATTAATTTTAATTAGGAATCTGTTGGATTTGTTTTTTCTATTTTAGCTTTTTTCGTAGGATTTGTGTATAATGTTTTCGTTTTTCTATGAGTACGCAACCGAGTTCATACAAATAGTAATGCTTATGCATAATATCCAACAGCATTTTTTTTTAAATAAATAAAACATTTGTTAAAGCGAAACAAATAAGGAAAAAGAAAAAAAATATAAATTCTAATGCTACTGGCCGATGTGAAATTATTAAAAAAAAGTGGAAAATTGGATATAAAATTCAAAACAAATGGAACAATCTAAAAATAAAGAACCACATATTAAAGGTATTGTTGGTGTTTTTTATTGTAGTTGTGAAGAGACGTTAAGGGTGATTTAGTTGTTAAATCCATCAATTCCAAGTCAGATATTATTCACCGTTTGTTTTCAGGACTGCTTTCGCCCTTCTGACAGTAATTGGAGGTTTTGACTACTTTTGACGCTTAAGAGATACATTTACATACACAATTCATCTATTCGTGCATTTTATTAAAATTTTAATAAACTACGGATTTTGTAGTTCCCCGGATCGAAATTCATCTAATTTAAAATTAAAAAAAAAGTGGTAAGAAGTAGGAATTGAAACCAGGACCTCCGGGTTTTAACCGCAATCTAACCCACTAGTCTACGCCGTTAACTCTGGAAAGGTTGCCGACAATGATAGATAGATAATTTTATTTCTAGTCAGAATATTTGGTTTAATTGAGATGTATGATGGGGAGCTTATTGAATTCGGTGGAAAATAACCGTACGTAGGTATTCAAAATCGAGCAGCCAACGGTCGCGAGTGCGTTTTGAACGATTTTTTGAATTTCAAAGTTAGTGAAGTGAGTAAAGTGACTAAAGTAAAATGGCACGTAAGTATACACTGATAACTTCCTTTTTTCCCGGTGTAAATGATCCTTGGACGGCATCAGGTGACAACCTGTAGCAATACGTAGAGCAGCATTCTGGATAATGCCTGGATCTTACTCCACTTTTTGTCACAAAGAGTTTGTGACCACACCGGTGGTGCAGAGGTAGCGATCGCTCTACCTATCACTTTGACCAGCATGGTTTCTCTGTCCTTGCCCCAGGAGCTGGCGGGCAGTGCCTTTAGGACATTGTTGTTCTTCTTCTTGTAGCGGTGCAGAAAGGTGTGAAACCTCTGTGCATCTATGTGGGTACGATTTATGGTTCGTCAATGTTTGTGTCCGTGAGGTCTAAGGACAAAAACATAGCTGCTGCGATAGGGTTTTCCCACAGCGATATAGGGGTAAGATCAGCGGGCGCAGCGGGGCATTGAAACAAGTGACCCACATCATGAGGAGTACCATTGCAGTTTGGACAGATGTTTTGGATGTCCGGGTATATGCGAGAAAGGTACGAATTAAGGCGTGAACAAAAGCCCGACCGAAGTTGAGCTAGTGGCTCTCGGGAGCCTAATCTCCTCAGGCGAAATTGGTGGTGGGCGCTCTGAGAGGACTCTATTCGCACCAAAACTCGCGATAGACCGATTCACTTCTTCAGTGTGATTCACTTCTTCAATGGCGGCTCGGTATGTAACTTGATCGTAAGGGTCCCGTTTGTATCCCTGAACCTCTCTCTCAAGGTCTCGTAAATCACGCCTGACATGTCGTGGTGGAGGAATTCGGTCCATGAGATGATTATTGGGATGATCCTCACGGTAGCAACCAACAAGATACTGTTTTAAGAGTAGGAGATTGTGGTCACGTATTGGCATCAACTTTGTCTCCTGATGTAAGTGATCCTGGGCAGACATCAGAAGGCAACCCGTCGCGATGCTTAGAGCGGCATTTTGGCAGACCTGAACGTTGGACCAGTTTGTGTCACATAAACTATGTGCCCAAACTGGGGCTGCATAATCAGCGGCCGCTCGACCCACCGCTTTATAAGTAGCTAGCATGGTTTCTTTATCTTTGCCCCAGGTGCTACCAGCTAGAGCTTTTAGGATGTTGTTCCTACTGCGCATTTTTTCACAGACTGAAGCTGCATGATTCGCAGACGTCATCATGTTCTCTAGGTGAAGCCCGAGAATTTTGGGGTTTTTAACAGTAGGAACAGAATTGTTGCCAATACGTATATCCATCTTCCATCTGATGTCCTCCCACCAAGTGGTTAGAAAAGTCACAGAGGATTTGGACACAGAGATGGTGAGGTTTCGGCTTTGGAAAAATGCCTGTAATCGTCCTAGATAGCGATTAATTCGGAGTCGCATTTCATCCTTATCGTTCCCTGTGGCGAGTACGGTGCAATCGTCAGCATAGGAACTCACCTCGATTCCTTCAGGTGGTGTGGGAAGGCCGGACATGTAGATGTTAAGCAGAGTGGGGGAGAGTACCCCTCCCTGTGGAACACCTAATTTGATTTTCCTAAGCTTAGAACGTTTGCCTCGAAACTCGGTGAAGGAGTGCCGACCAGCTAGATAATTGGCAATCCAACGAATCTCTTGTGCAGGAAGATGCATATTCAACAAGTTTGCTAAGAGCATTGAATGATTGACCTTATCGAATGCATTTGATAGGTCTATTGCCACCAGAATGGTTCTGTGACAACGACTGCGTTGATTTAGCCCATCACGAATGCGTGTAGTGATCGCATCGAGGGCAGTGGTGGTACTATGCATCTTCCTGAAGCCATGCTGGTGAGGTTCTAGCTTCGCATGCTTAACAAGAGTGGGGTGAATAAGGGCCTCCAGCGTCTTTGCTACAGGAGAAGTATCGAAATGCCATCTGGTCCAATGTCGTTTAGGTGGGGGATGTCATCCATTCGGTTTCAAATCCTTCTTTTTATTTTGCAGTTGAGTTTGAGATCTTGGTTTTAGGACGTTAAATAAATTGCTTATTGAACATAAGCTGGGGCAAAGTTTCGGATTTGCGATTTTCTTAGTATCTAATGGCTACACTGCCCTTGTCTTTTGTTGGATGAGATAGGGCGCGGACCGTATCCCAGAGTTTGCTGAAAATCTTTGAGAGGACGCAGCCTTTGATACGCTCGGTCCATTTTTCTTTTTTTAAAGTGTTGACTTGTCGATTTTGGAGTCGAGCTCATGAATTATGGGGTCTGCCGTATTTGCGCGTTTTAGGATGTCCTCTTCGTCGGCTAACCTTGCTCAGTGGTTGGAAAATATGGCTTTGGGGATATGCCCTTTCGGAATAAAGCGAGCTGCCTATTCTTTTATTCTTTTCGACTTCGAACCAATTCTTCGGTTGCAAACACTACAAAACATACCCTTGGGATGGGTTTGTTTCAACACCTAACCTTCTAACCAAACATCACACAAGTATGTTTTGTCGAGGTAACGAAGCTTTTGTAGAGCGCATGGAAAAGAATAAGGGGGTGGAAGGACTTAAACACAAGTTGTTGTTGTAGCGATTCAAGAGATTTTTTTTTCTCTTGAATCGAAGGGGGTCTTGACAGCTCTTGGCCGTTTTAACAACGGGTAGCTCCGGAGCTGCCGTAGGAGCATATTTTATGGACAACACAAACATCCATGGGAAACAGTGGGATTTGAACCCACGCACCGGCAACTCAGAGATAGAGTAATATCTCTGCCACTGAGCCACCGAATGCCCATAAACACAAGTCATAGGGTACGCCAAAAACAAACTATTGGCCTGAGGAGAGTGCAGAATATCCAAATTTCGGGCGTGCCTGAAATTAGCCTCGGTCCTGTTTTAAGTTAAAATAATGACTAAAAGTTCGGCAATAAATATGTTTCTTCATACGTTTTTCTTTTTATTAGGACCAATCAATACTGAATTCATTTTGAATTTGTTTGAAGGAGCCGGGATGGAGGGCTTCCTTACAGGAAGGGCAATCGAGCATGCAGGAGTGGGCAATTGTGCCAACAGAGCTCTACTGTTCTGCATGTTCCTCCCTAATGCTACTTAAAAAGACGTCCAGGAAGCCAGATGGCTATATATGGAAATGCAGTGAGTGCACCTTTTCGTAAGCGATGTTTAAGTTAGTAAATATAGGAAAACTATAAAATTTAAATATTTTCAGCCAAAGCATCAGGTCGGACACATTAATGAGTGAAAGTAGGTTGTCTGCCAAGAAAATCTTAGTTTTCATTCATTATTGGGTCCACAACTTAAGACTGGATTTCATCGGTATGGAAATCGATGTCAACAAGACTACGACAAATAGGTGGAATAAGAAGCTTTTAAGTGCTGTGGGAGAGATGAAAAAGACCGAAAAAATTGGCGGTAAGTTATAATATGTTGCAGTTGACGTCAAACTTTTTTTTGCATACAGCTGTTTTATTTAAATGTCACAACATCGAACTTGGAATAATTCGAAATCTTTTACTGATCCTTTCAACTTCGGATTATCCGGGGTATTTTGTAAATGTAGTTGTTGACATTCAGGTCTACTAACTAACCCTAAAATTAGGGTGAGTACATGGATGCCGAGACAGTTGTATGCTGAATGCTCAAAATAAAATCTGCAGTATAAAAAAGGCTGTGGCTGTGTTTCACAATATATATTGATTTCATATTGTAAGTTTTTAGGACCCGGAATAATTGTAGAAGTGGACGAGTCCAAGTTTGGCCGCCGAAAGCACCATCGTGGCCGTTATGTTGAAGGCCAATGGGTTTTCGGCGGGATCGAGCGCGATACGGGGAGATGTTTTTTTGTCCCCGTCGCAAGGAGAGACGCCGATACACTTCTACAAATAATTAAAGATAATATTGAGCCAGGGACCACGATTTATTCGGATTGCTGGAAGGGGAGGGGATTCACACTATGGACAGGATTTACTAAAACCACTTAATTGTTCGAGTCGAAACTCGCCTACTAGATTAAATTATATGTCATTAAATTCAAAATGCATCGTAGAATGTACATGCATTATTCAAATTGCAGTACAATATGGTACAACTGTCAACTAAATCTAGGATTTAGCAAATCTTGTCGATAGTCTGAATCGCCCCTTAGACTAATATCAATAAAAGAATATATCTATATCTCAATTTTTTTAAAGGCTTATAATTGTTTGAGCAGTGCCGGCTATTTGCATTTAACGGTGAACCACTCAATTCATTTTAAGGACCCAGTTACTGGTGTCCACACCAACACAATAGAATCGGAGTGGCGGCACGTCAAAGAATTTATGCCACCGTATGGTATCAAGAACCGAGTGTACGGGCTATATTTTTCGAAATACATCTTTTTAAAAAAGTGCCGTCGCGAGGGACTTGACCCAACGAGGGAATTCATTTTAGCAAATAATTCGGAAGAATTCCATTTTAGATAGGTAAATTTTTGAATTCATATATCCAAATAAATAAATATATACAAAACATCAAATGCTTTGATTACCGCAAAACCCTATATACCATTACATTTACATATGTTACTTACAATATTTTTCTCTTGCAGGGTTGTTTGCGTACACGATGTGGCGCTCAACTTTGTACCGTGGACTATGCCTACAGGGGAAACCACTTAAAAAAACGCACTTAGAGCCTTACCTCATGGGTAGTGTGGAAACAGGCTCAAAATCGGTGCATTTCGTTCAATCCTCAAGCCTGAGTTCAAATGCAGAGAAGTTGGTCATCAACGAGGGTAAACCCTAAGTAACGATGCTATCAAAAACAAGAACGTCAGACAACTTCTCTTACACTAGAAAATAAGTTTTCTTTATCCTCCCAATTATGAATTGGAAACAGAAACATGGCAGCTCCACGTGCATAAAACGATCATCCGACCTATACTATGGTTGCAAGGCATGGACCCTAAACCAAAGATCTGAAAACAAAAACCCGAAGGGAATTGTGCTAAACTCACTCTGGTGGCTCGCGGGAGCCTAATCTCCTCAGGCGATATAGGTGGTAAGGGCACTGAAATGACTCTATTCGGACCTAATTTCCCTATTGACCGATTCACAACGGTTGTGTGAATATCTGCGATGGCCGCATGGTACGCTGTATCATCAAAACTATCAAGAGGTACTCGTTTGTATCTCTGCACTTCTCTCTCTAGAGAGATCTAGATCTCTGAGTCCACTTTAGTAGAGTATAGAAGATTAATCCTAAGTAACAACTTTACCCATATAATACTACATAGAATATTCTCTTCCAACAGTAATAGGGGCACTTTACAGGGTATAAACTCTGAATAATAGTCCAATAATGGCATTTGGCGCCACTTAGGACCTTATTGTAGCACTAAATTATGCTTCGAAAAAGGTCTACATACTGTTCTGTCTTAAGGGATGGATAAACCTCGAGAGTGAAATTTATTCCGCTGCGATTTTCTCAATGAAAATATATACGTACTGTCGTGGAATATATCGCAAACGCTGGGGAATTCCATAAGCTACAATCCGAAAACGGTCCCATTTTTATTCTCGATCATTTTATGTAATATTTTTCGTCTCCCGCTTCATTGATACTATCCACGATGAAATGAACGGGGAATCGAAAAATAATGCATAAAACGCCCAGTAGTCCAGTACAATTGGTTCAAAATAGCCCCAAACCTAAACATCCAAAAAGAAAAGAAATTTTTGATGCCAAATTGTTGAATACACTGCCTAATATACGCGGTAAAAAGTTACACTAATTTGCGCCATGGGTTAAGGGGGGAGGGGGTGGCAAAGGGGTGAAAATTCAGTTTCTTGCAAATATCTGGAAAACTATGAGTCTGACCTTAAAATGTCCTGAGGACGAAATAAACTACATAAAATTACCTTTGTAATGATATATAACAGTCTATAGATTTTCTCAGAAAATTATACCCTAGACCCAAAAGTATTATAGTGAATTTACATTTTTTTAGTTTTACATTTTGCATTGTAACTCTTGATAAAATAGATTTAGGATCATAAGATCTTGCCCATATATTGCTAACAAAACTTGCTTGATTTGCACCAAAAATTGAAGTGCGCCGCCCATTGACGCCCCCCTCACTCCTCCTAGCATTTTTCAAAAAGGCATGCCGGTAGCTCCATTTCAAATTAAGCAAGGCAGATCTAATTTGGTGGGGTGCCTAGTCTAAGCCCCATTATGCTCCTTACTAAAAATTATTAGCATCCGATCAAAACTAAGGGTACCCCCCATACAAAGTGACCCAAATTTCTAACAAATTTTACATTTTTTCACTTCTAAACTCTACCTAAAATGGAAAAAAAATGTTATCTCTTAGAACGTCCTAATAACAGTTAATTGTAGTCTTCTGAATGTATATCCGAAAGTTTGTACGAGAGCGTGCCTTAGAAGTACAAAAAATCGAGTTTGAAGGTTGCTAGTACACGTTACTCCAAATATTCGCAAATAGTCTTAGAACTGGTATCACTGACCTTCAAACCCAAGTTTTTGATACTTGTAGCTTACGCCTTGGTACAACCTTTTGAATATACATTCACAAGACTACAATCAACTGTTATAATGACGTTCTAAGTGATAAATCTTTTTCTTGGTTACATAGAATTTAGAAGTGGAAAAACATGAAATTTCTTAGGATTTTCTTTCACTTTGTATGGGGGGTACCCTTAGTTTTGATCCAATGGTAATAATTTTTGGTGGGGAGGATAATGGAGCTTAGAATAGGCACCCCATCAATTTTGATCTGCCTCGCTCAATTTACAAAGAAGCTATAGGCATGCCTTTTTGAAAAATGTTAGGAGGAGTGAGGGGGGCGTTAATGATTGGAGCACTCCAATTTTTGGTACAAATCAAATACATTTTGTTATCAATATATGGACAAGATCTTATGACGGTAGGTATATTCTATCAAGAGTTACAGTGCGAAATGTAAAACTCAAAAAATGTAAATTCACTATAATACTTTTGGGTCTAAGGTATAATTTTCTGAGAAAATCTCTAGACTGTTATATATCATTACAAAGGTAATTTTATGTAGTTTATTTCGTCCTCAGGACATTTTAAGGTCAGACTCATAGTTTTCCAGATATTTGCAAGAAACTGTATTTTCACCCCTTTGCCACTCCCTCCCCCCTTAACCCATGGCGCAAATTAGTGTAACTTTTTACCGCGTATATTAGGCAGTGTATTCAACAATTTGGCATCAAAAATTTCTTTTCTTTTTGGATGTTTAGGTTTTGAGCTGTCTGTACTAGACTACAGCGTTTGCGATATATTCCACGACAGTAAGAATAAATTTTCATTGAGAAAATCGCAGTGGCATAAATTTCACTCAGGGGTATCCATTCCAATATTATATTTTTTTCGCTTTTGCAAAAAAAAAAAGAGACAAAAGAGATTCCCGCAGCTAACATTGAACCCATGATTAACGTATTGTTAGTCCTACGCGCTGTCCGCTCGGCTAACCACCCGTTTTCCTGACAATGCTCGTGACCACTACATGGCAGTGATGTTGTGGATTATATTCCCAAAATTTCCACCTTTTATCCAAGACACACACCTTAAATCTCAGATTCCAACCGTTTCGTTCCATTCTTGGCGATACCCGCCACCAGGTGGCGCTAGTGTCGGTAAGAAGAAAAAATAAAATTCTCCCTATGGGAGCGGATAGCAGAACGTTTGAAAAGAAAAAAAATTTTCTTAGAGGAACCTAATTTTGGGGTTCTATAACAGCCCCATGACGCCCTAAGTCCGATTCCATTCCATTCCGTACGACATATATACAGCGTACACCAATAAGATACTTGTATACAAAATTTCAGCCCGATAGCTTCAAAACTGAGGGACTAGTTTGTATTGAAACAGACGGACAGACAGACACACGGACATCGCACAATAAATTTCTCGCGTCACACTGATGAATAATATATGTGTATACTTTTCATAAGCGACGTTTTTTTCGTATCGCGTGTAAGTCTGACTCGAAAAAAACGATCGCGGGTAACATCCCGGTTAAGACCAAACAGCTGACATTTGACAGTTTTTGTGCATCTTTGACTCGCTTTCGTCTTCTTATTTTTTAGATGTGGTGGATTTTATCACAAAAGATGATTATTTCTTTGCAAAATCTTTTCTCGTGATTAGAAAAACTCTCACATTTGGTTTGAAAAAACGGTATATTACGCTTTTAGGTCCCCAAGGGAAATTTTTCTTGTTCTT
>OX454420.1:42711882-42915987 GCA_949715475.1 Microchrysa polita
AACAGAATTCAAAGGATATTAGGCATATCTCCACGATTGATAATTTATCTCTACCTTACCATGATGGTATCCATTTCCTTCTCCGCGGCAACATCATAAAATGTAAACAGAGGCTGCAAGCGAGAATCCAAATCTTTCAGTGTTGACATTCAGTTTCTCAGCTGTTTTAGTGTGGATCGCGCCATGATTGCCAACCCGAGACCCGAACCCCGTGTGGATCTCATTAGGGAAATTCAACCGAAGACACAAACCTTGCACCACATATTCAAACCAAAACGACACTAGTCGCCGCTAGGGGCGCTAGTGTCGACCTCGAAAATTACCCTTGGGGACCTAAAAGCGTAATGTACCATTTCTGCTGATGCCGATACTGATGTCGATGCTGACACATCCAATCTATTTCAAGCTTAAGTCAATGTGTCGATCGACAGTGTTCTTTGTTAAAATCTGGGTCATCTATCTTAACCGTTGTCCTGTCAGCGCAGCCACCTGTTCCAGGGAAACCACCAATCCGAAAAAAATCGGATGCTATGTCGGCTCCTATTTCCTGGCCATCGAATATTGTCTCGTAACATTTCGGAAACAATAGCGCTTGTTACCCCGTGCACCGTCTTGCAGCTGCTGTTTTATTGTCGCTTGAGACTATAAGCGAGAACGAAACTTACGAGGACATCGACAGACATGCACAGCGGTTCACTACAACAACACACCAACAAGAAAAAAGTTCCAACAACCAGCATTTCATACTAATAATAGGAAAACCGCGACTACGACCAAAAACATTTAAAAAACTTGCAACTGACAACCGGGAATTGTCAATTTAACAGCTCGCATACTAAGACCATTAAATGGTATAATTTCATTGAACTTTCATTAATTCGACATTGCACTGAGAATTTAGACCAAAAAAGTTTACCCAGATGTTGGGACCCTTTTTAATTGGTCTAAGCGTATTCCATGTTCTATAAATTCAATGGGGTTGACGCAGGTCTCATTATGCAACTTGATTTCATCAAATGTTGGAATCGTAGTTTTATTTACTGAAAATGCAATGGCTTTGGTTTTTTTAATGTTTAATTTTAACCGATGTTTGAATAGCCATTTTTGTATTCTATACATCGCAGATTTTAATGTATTTAAAGTGAGTTCCCAAGATGAAGTAGAACATAGAAGTGCAGTATCATCTGCGAATGCTACTATCCTGCAATTTTCATGTTTAAGGTTACATAATTCGTTAACATAAATCGTGTAGAGGATAGAAGACAAAACCGTTCCTTGAGGGAGTCCTATATTATTATTAGGTAGCCATTCACTCATTTGATTGTTTACAATTACCCTCTGTTGTCTATTGTACAGATACGATTTGAATAACTGTATAGTGGCATGTTCTGAATTCCAATGCATTCCAATTTATTTAATAGCTTATCGCACATTATGGTGTCAAATGCCTTCGACAAATCCATAAATACTGCCAGTGGCTTACGATCGCTATCCAGTTCTTCATATACAAAGTTCGTGACATTTAATACAGCGTCTTCGGTAGTGAGACCCTGACGAAAGCCAAATTGTTGTGCCGATATTATGTCGTTCTCTTTGAGAAATTTCAGAAGTCTAGATTTAAGTGATTTCTCGAAGACTTTTGCGATTGTAGGTAGTACTGATATGGGGCGGTAGTTACCTACATCGTTTTTGTTTCCATTTTTAAATATAGGGAATACTATAGCTTTTTTGAATGCGTTTGGGAAAATTCCTTCATGCATACATTTATTTAATAAGTAAGCAAGTGGAGCTTATAACTCAGACTGTACTGTTTGTAATGTTTCCGAAGTAATTTTATCCCACCCTGGGGACGAGTTTTTCTTTAGATGGTTTATATTTTGGACTACTTCCTCTTCTGAAATCTTCATTAGATACAAGTTTACGTGACAGTTAGAAGGACTACTTTCTGCGATATTATTGTTATAGTTTTGAAAAGCGTTTAATCCCATATTAACAAATGAGTCATTAAAATGATTAGCTAGTATAATATCAGGATTGTTTACACCAGTGTTTTCCTTGTTTGTTAGTTCTAATTCTATTTGAGAGCTTTCGTTACTTTTATTAGACAATTCTTTTACCATGTTCCATAATTTTTTATTATTTGTGTCGTTGTTTAGTTGATTTCTGAAATAATTTATTTTAGCTATGTGTTTTAGTTGGTTAATTTTATTTCTGTGTTGTTTGTATTGATTTTGTAGAAGTACATTGAATGGTTCACTATGGAGACGTTGTTTCATTTTATCCCTAACTCTTATGGATTTTAGTATTCCTTGAGATACCCAAGGCTTTAATATTATTTCTTTATTTTTTAGTTCTTTTTTTGTTGTGCAATTATCTATGAGTTGCCTTAGTTTAGTTATAAATTTATCAGTAGATATGTTCGCATTATCATTTGTATTTAACATATTTTTCCAATTTGTATATTTAATTTGTTTCTTTAGTTCCTCATAATCTGTCCATGTTATAGTTTTGATTTTATTTTTAGGTTTACTTACAAAGTTTGTATTAATTTTTACAATTATTGCGAAATTATCTGTTATCGAGTTTTGCAGTATTATAGGTGTAATATTATCGGTGGTAATAGGTGTTTGTTGTTGCCGTATCAAGATATGATCGATACAAGATTGACTGATTTTATCGATTCTCGTAGGCTTATTAATATATGACATGTAACCCAAACTATTAAAAGAGGTGAGATACTCATTACTTATTCGCGAGTCATCTAGCAAATCTATATTGACATCACCCACTATCGCATCAAATTTAGATCTTTTGGAGTTAGATACTACGGTATATAGTTCATCAATAAACAGATTACATTCAACCGTTGGTGATTTATAAACGGCGAAGATATTTGCAAGTTCGTTTTGGGTAAGAAGTAATTCAAAATGTAATCCAGTTATTTCATTCGACATTAACTCATTGCAAGAATATTTAAAAAAATTTTTAATGTATACTATGACACCATCGTTTTTGTTTCTACAGTTGTTTGTAAAGTGTAGATTAAAATCGGGTATTTGAAACGAGGGTGTCATAATTGTAAAGTCTGCTGCATAGCTACTATGTTGCGTTTCAGAAAGTACAATTACATCAACATTATATTCTAATTCGTGTAGTAATACTAATATCTCTTCAAAGTTCTTACGAATACTCCTTATATTTAGATGAATTATTCTAATACCTTTGCTATTTTTGTTATTAGTAATAAGTTTTTTACACTCGTTTGTTGTAGTAAACACATTTGTTCTAATATTTTCAATATCAAATTGGTTGTTTGTATCAAAGAAGAATGGCATTATAATAAATTTAAATTAAATTATTTCGTTACTGTATAGATAATACTAGATTATTTTAAGTAGTTGGTGTCTAAATCTGATTCACAATTAATATTATATATCTTTGATTGTTCTGTTTTCCTAATATAAATTCTATCATTTTTAATCCAAACAAATTTATAATTTTTTTGTATGGCAAATTGTTTAGTATTATACAAAAGCTTCTTATAAGTTCTCGTTAGGTTGGTGTTTATATAGAATTTGTCAGCTGGTAGATTCGCATGTAAGTTGCTGCATTTCAGTTTCTCCTTGGTTGACTTAGCTCTCGCCAGCCACAGTTGCTTATCATCTTTCGAAGTGAAACGAACTATAATTGAGCCAGGTCGGTTTTTGTTTTGTTGTTTACGCGCTAGTCTTTTGACGAATATCGGTACGGTGTTCTCCATACTAATATCGAGTAATTTAGCAATGTTTTCGATAACTACCTTCACGTTTTCATTTGGAGTTTCAGTGACCCCTAATATGAATGGAAGTTCCTCTTGATGGACCTAAGGCCTCCATTACACAGTCATGTTTCTATTATAATATGTATGTCATATGCCTAAGCCTACTCGATTCATTCAGTATAAATTTTTAGACGTGCAGTAAGCGAAATCAAGTAGGCTTAAGCATATTATAATAGAAATATGACCAAATATGACTGTACTGGAGCCCTAAGGTCAGAAAAAGAATCAAGAACACCTGGATGTGTCATATGAAAAAGAGATAACAACGCGTTGGGCTTGGTGATGACACGATTTAGAAACTATCGAAAAACGGGCGACGTTTCAACACCACCTGCAGAGCAATGTGCAACATCAAAGAGTGGTAGGGCAAGGATGAAAAATAAAGTGTTTATTTTATATACATATTTGTAATTCATAATAAATTTAAGTTAGAATACAATACGTTCGAAGCAAGATTATTATTTAAATATATAGAGGCCAAACTACAGAAACGCGAGTTTCAATATTGTGTTTGTGAGTACCTGTTGTTGTTGTACCTTTTGCTTGGGTTGCAGGTTCACTGTAATCAGCATAGAATCCGAACTGTGTATTTAGATGGCGTTGATTCGACTAATGTTTCGTCCAATATTTGAATCTTTAAATTACATATTGTATATCACGGCGCTATGAGCGATTTATGATTATATGTAAGTTCCTTTCTACTTAATGGTTAAACTTTTCACGTTGGGTCTTTTCTATTTTAAGCATTGATTTTTTGAATTCCGGGCGTTTCTACGATGTATTGGCAATCTTCTATTATTTATAATAAAAACAGTGGAAAAACGCCAGGAATTCAAAAAATTAAAGCGAAAAGTAAGTTCTTTTCGTTTTGTCCTTGTGTAATACGCCATTAGGAAAGAACGGAAACTTATTGCAAAGAATAAATAAAAGCATATACAGCGAATTACAGCTGCTGCTCAACGTGATTCCGGAGGAAAGGATTGATACCATCTATTTGTTTCTCTTCTGCGAACACCATTTCCATCTAAAGTGTAAAAATAAAACATTTATTAAATGAAAATGCCGACTATTGCTTAGTAATTATATATCACCTTACTCGCTGCACTGGGCTTTGAAATCAGGCTGCATTTCTCTGGCGCTCCGGGTAAATCAATCTGAAATATCCAAAGGTGAATCAACAAAGGCTGATATAATAATATCAACTGGATACGTTAACCTTGTTCAATTGGATCATTAACCCAAAGAATAATTCCGCTAGTGGACCTCTTCCAGCCTGAGAAATTGTATCAATCTGAAACAAATAAAATAAAAACGTCGCAGAGGAGTGATCTACTGATTTCTACAAATATTACAAATATTATTTCGTAAACAATAAGGATTTTAATTTTTATTTTACCTTATTCGGCACGGAGCCCGCCTTCAAAATAATTTTGCCACATATCCAGATTCTTGAATCGGGTGGAAAATGATCCGAACAAATAACAGTATATTTGTTTATAGCTGCTTTCGAATAGTTGATTGCAGCCAACCAAATATTCTGCTCATCGAGATTTTTCGGAAACCTAAAATTGAAAAGCAAAAAAAGTCATCCCTTCGTCTGAAACGCCACTAGTGAGAATTTGACAATAATCTTCTGCACCAGCGGTTTATTCTATAAGAATTTGAGTTCTATTTTTTTCACGATTATTGAATGAAACAAGTACTAAACTACTAGTACTTAACTAATACAGAAATCTAGTGACTTACCTGTGGAGTGATACTCCTTCCGCATGCTTCTCCTGGCTGTTTGGGCAATCCGTGATTAAACACTTCATTTTAGCTTCTACTTCACTAGCCGCACATTTTTTCCAAAAACCGATAATTACGCTCACAATCACTGAGAACGAGTCAAAATGACTTGGCGGTACGTAATAAAAATACCGAATAAAGTGTTGAAATAATAATCGCACAACTCGCGACGAACACCGTTTGACACTTTTGACAGAAGTCTCTTAATCTAACAGACTATGATGGAAAAAAAGAACACGATTTTTCTTGCCATATGATGTAATTTTTTTTATATGAAGTTTTGAGATTTGGGCTTCTCCTGTTCTATACCCCTCTGTTATGTGGCACGATAGCCCGACGTCGGGCTCTGACGTTTGACAATCTAATGCAAATTAATCACACATTTTAAATTTGCCCCAAGCCCATCCTCATAAGGCACTCAGATTTATACGGCGCCTATGTATAATTTCCCCTGTACTAACACTAACCAAACTCTTCAGGCAAAATTGCTTCGATTCTCTCGCACGATATTACTTCCTTATTCTCTTTGTTCTGATAGATGCACTATCGAAAAGGGGACCAATTTCGGTGTTCTCCTTCTCTTTCTATCCTACCATAGGTATTGTTAGTCTCGTTTAGTACGGCCATAGATATACATACTGGATAAGAAGAAAGCATATCGTTCTATTGCAACCCGTGAAGCCACACACATACTTTGATTTTCCCGTATGCGTACACGGCAATTTTTTTCTCCCCTCTCACGTCACTGTCCAAAATTGCGATTATAACACTGGCTCTCAACCTTTTTTCTCAACTGATTTTTTTCGGAAGAAATCATTGAACATTTAACGTTGATTCCGCATTTTTTTCATTTTTGTACATTCTTCCTGGATTATTAAAGCTAGCACTTATTTGGAATTATACTGTAACTTATTTTTAGTACAACAAAATCGCATTATCAAAATCTGATTACAAAACTCTTTTCCGCAAAATGCTGAGAAACACTGGAAAATTGCGGGGAATTCGCTCATTCCGTTCCGTTCCAACTTCTGACATGAGTGACAAGTCCCCGTCTGTTTTCACATCGTTAAGAATTGTATTCAGGGATAACTTTAAAATTTAAAGTTTTTAGTGAGTTTCATTAATTCAAATCCCTTAACAACATTTTAAACTTAAATAATGAAGTGCGCTGTAAAGAATTGTGCAAGTGATTTACCGAAAACTTTGAGCCTGAATTTCATTTTTCGTGTAAGCTTCGTGTTCTGGTGATACAAATTGAAGATTTTTTAATAGCTAACCACGTCGGCTGGTAAACTGATAACTTGTAAGGTGTAAACAACATATTACTGAATATCGCATGTACCTTCTTATAGATGGTACTATCAGTGCCATAAATATTTTCGGTAAAAATATGATTTCGGTGAGCTTTCCCATACGTGGCACGGATTTCTATGTATTTTTCATGATGCTAACCAGTGAATCTCGTAAAAGGCTCTATTAATCTGAAAAACTGAATTAGTGGCGGTGAAAATGAAATATGTGAGAATGTTTTTAGTTGCATATTTCATAGATAAAAAGTGATTTTTTCTCGGAAAATTCAGGTGAATTCACAGTAGCGCCGTGTAGTATGTATTTTCTCGTTCTTTTGTTCCAATCGTTCCAATTTCACCTTCACCTCAAACCTTTTTTGGTGATTGTTTATGATAAAAATATGGCGCGAAAGATTCGAATTGTGAACTAATTAGAATATTTCGGATGTTCGCTAAAAAGGTAAACTAAACTAAATTTAACCGAAATTACGTTTTAGAATGTTCATAGAAATTGCTGTTAGCTACTTTGAATGTTGATACATATTACCTTAAAATTGTGTCGTTGTTTTTGTCTTATCATAATGATAATGTGTATCATTTAGAGAGTGGTTTCGACGTATCTATTTAATTACCCTGATTCCGATTTTGAGCTACTAGCCGCTGAAACCATATGGGGCAATACAATCCAGGTAAAATGCTGATAAAAACTAATGTTGTTTTTGCCATCAATCACAGTCATTGTAAAAAATTGTGAGGTTACGAAACAAAACAGTTGTGTTGTGCCGTTCTGATTCCCTAACTACAATTTTGCGAATCAGAAATAATCTCCGGTTCTTTTCGTTAGTATGTCTAATATAAAAGCAGATCCTTTTTTACAGGTTAGTTTATATTTCAAATTTCAACCAGAAAATTCAGCAAAGCTTAAATTTACATTAAAAGTATGTACAGAGTTCACCGAGCGAAAAACTTGCATTTATGTCTCCCGTGAAAAAATTTACGTGGAGACTTGCTTTTTATTTAGTCAATTTAAGATAAACGTTGACTCGCGTTTTGATTGATTGTCGACCACATCTTTTCCTGTGAAACAAAGAGAAACTGCATTGTTTCGCTGCCGAAATGTCAAAAACCGGCAAAACCGGTGTGGAAATTTTCATGTGAAGTGGAGTTGTTACATTCATAGAAGATAATTTCGCCATTGCATAATAACATATAAAATTGTCTTTTAAGTAACAAAAATTTAAATGTTTGACTAACGTTATGTGCAAACACATTACAGAGCTTTATTCAACGCATAATTATTCCTCATTTGAAATATTTTTGCGTTTCCGCATGAATTTAAACCCATGCAAAAACAATTTAACAAGTGTTGCAGTCAAAATATTTAGTAGTCTGGCTAGTGGGCGCGCCTTCGTTGCACAGGGTCATGGGGTGGAGACTTAGAGTAGGTACTAACATCTTCATTTCACGTGAAATCCATGCAAATACTGTCAAAATTTTGATGATCGTGAAAACGAATTCGCTTGGTTGTAGTTACTTTACACGAAAGTCTCCACACCGTATTTTGACATTTCGCCTGCGATAACAATGCCGTTGCACTTTATTTCACAGGGAAAAGGTGTCATCCACAATCAATTAGCCCGCGAGTTCTCATTTATCTTAGAGAATAAAAGGCATGTCTCCACGGCACATTTTTCATGGTAGACATAAATGCAAGTTTTTCGCTCGGTGAGCATAGTACTTGCCTTTACCGTGAACAAATTCAGTTTATACATGGTGTTTTTCGATAATCCCACTCAGATGTTAAACGAGTTCCCATTTATGAGGATAAATAATACTGGTGAGCGTGCTGTTGATTTCAACCCGTCAACAAAATAACAGCAAAATCTTGGAAATTGGATGTCACACATCTGCGGCGTTCGTACAGATTCGGACAGTCATGCCTGTTATTTATTTATAATAAATTTAAGAAACAGGCTCATTTTATTGCTATACATCCCGTGTAGTTTTGGGCAGCGTTGTTAAACACGATCGTGAGTTTTGAGTCAGAGTAAACCTCGATACCAAAAAACGTAACTATTGCTGGCGTCAAATGTCTAAATATTGCTTAAATAAAAACAGCAACTATCGATTTTGGACCTTTCAAAATCATAATGCAACATCATCTAATATTATAATTTTCCATTTCAAACAGCCAGCCAGTAGTCTGGCTGGTCTAGCGGTTAGTGCGTTAGTGTCTAGCGGTTAGTGGTGAGTACCCATTTATGGGTTCCATAAATGGAATCTTATAACACAATCTGCCGATTGGTATAGACATTATAATGTGATTGTGATTAATAACCGAAATGTGTGAATATGCATCTTAAGAATAACATAAGTGCAGATTTGCAATTCCTAACCGCAATTTATTGCGTCGCAAAGAAGTGGCATCTGATGAGATGCGACGTGAAATGCTCTGTTCGCCATAACAGGCCAGGGATCATGATTGCATTGATTCGTTTCCCTGCCGAGTTTAGATGATTGTTAAAGGCATATAATCGGAACGGAAGATATATTACCTCCGGTCATGCCACTCCCGGCAGTGCATGGCGCCGCAGAGCACTGGCACTTACTGATATGCGGTGTCATATGCTGTTGGTCGAAACCGGGGAGGATTTGTGTGTTTTCGCAGACACTTTTTTACTATAAAAAAAACTAAGTGTATAACTTGTAGTTCATGTATTTTATTTGTTAAAAATTAGAATGAGGTGTAGTGAATTTTTGTAAATTTAAGGGATCGTGTTATAATATTTTTGATATATTTTAGGATTCTATTAGAAGTGCGGCGAAGGAGACAATGGCTAACTATTTTAAAAGGCCGAATGAAAACAAATATAACTGCGAAACAAAACAGAATATGTCACAAACACTTTAACACTTTAACCTCGAAAGTGAATTCATCAATTTTTTTGAATACAGTAATAAATAAACCCAATAAATTATTTGATTTTTCGCTGAGTAACCGTTTCAGGCTTAGTATTTATTGCTGGTTTGATCGTGTGTGACATATATCTGAAACACTTCTTGGAATTGTCGCCGAATTTTCATAGCAAATTTTTTTGACCTAGGTTGTAACTTAATTTTACTTTTTTGAAATAACCACCATTTCAGGTGATTTTGGAAATAAAGAAATCAATGGTTCCATTTATATAAAATATAATATAAATAAACTACATATTTATTGAATTGAATTGAAATAAAGGAATTTATTTGACCTTCTGAACCCTTCTTTGATTACATATTTGGGTTTATTTCAAAGATGTTTGTAATTTTTTTTAAGTACGTTAACAAATAATCCGAAAACACCTATTCATCATTTTAACTACATAATTATAGTTCCATTATCATACACGCACATACACATACCGACATTGTAAAAACTATACAGCAACTAAAACGAGATATCTAAATAATAATTCTATGTATCTTTAATGCTAAAGCATTTATATGAGTTAATTTATTCCAAGATGAAATACTCAAACTTTGCAAAATAATTTCCTCTAAATTCTAGTTAGGGTTTGAATCAACAATAATTGATAGTGCTGCTCAAACTTTTCATTTTATACTTTTTTCGCGGCGCCTATGATCATGTCACACATACATAGGAGCGGATCGCACAAAAATGCTTCAACGTTTTAAGCATATGTCCGGTCCAGTATGTAGGTCTATGAGTACGGCCAAAGAGAGACATACCTGGAGAAGACATCGCACATCGCTCTATTGCAACCCTTGAAGCCACAACAAATTGTCAGACATACTTTGATTTTGCCGTATTCGTATACGGAATTTTTTTTCTCCTCTCTTACGTCACTGTCTAAAATTGCGATTATAACACTGGCTCTCAAACTTTTTTCTCAACTGATTTTTTTCGGAAGAAATTGTTGAACATTTATTCCTCATTTAACATTAATTTCGCATTTTTTCACTTTTGCACATTCTTCCTGGATTATTAAAGCTAGCACTTAGTTGGAATTATAATGTTACTTATTTTAAGTACAAAAAAATCGCATTACCAAAATCTGATTTCAAAACTCATTTCCATTAAATTTTGAGAAACGCAGGAAAATTGCGGGGAATTCGCTCATTCCGTTTCGTTCCAACCTCTGACATGAGTGACAAGTCCCCGTCTGTTTTCACATCGTTAAGAACTGTCACGGATAACTTTAAAATTTCAAAATCTCTTAACAACATTTTAAATTTGAATAATGAAGTGAAAGAATTGTGCCAGTGATTTACCGAAAACTTTGAGCCTGAATTACATTTTTCGTGTAAGCTTCGTGTTCTGGTGGTACAAATTGAAATTTTTTTTAAAAGCTAACTACGTCGGCTGGTAAAGTGATAACTTGTAAGGTGTAAACAACATATTACTGAATATCGCATGTACCTTCTTATAGGTGGTACTATCAGTGCCATAAATATTTTCGGTGAAAATATGAATTCGGTGAGCTTTCCCATACGTGGCACGGATTTCTATGTATTTTTCATGATGCTTACCAGTGAATCTCGTAAAAGGCTCTATTAATCCGAAAAACTGTATTAGTGGCGGTGAAAATGAAATATGCGAAAATGTTTGTAGTTGCACATTTCATAGATAAAAAGTGATTTCACAGTAGCGCCATGTAGTATGTATTTTCTCGTTCTTTTGTTCCAATCGTTCCAATTTTACCTTCACCTCAAACCTTTTTGGGTGATTGTTTATGATAAAAACATGGCGCGAAAGATTCGAATTGTGAACTAATTTCACACAGATTACGTAATCTGCGGAACTTAATCAAGGAAATCAAGCTGTGGTGAATTTAGTGTTCACACTATACTTTGCTTAATCTGTTCATTTTGACTTTGACAAATTTTAATTATTTTAGTAATATGTCAATTGCATAATATTACATTTTCACGGCGGCGTATAAATTAATTTATTTTTCGTTAATATATTGCTATTATTGGTTTATTTTTATGTAATTAATTGTGTAGGTGTGTATACATATGTATATATTCAGGTTTGCAATGCTTTCAGTCAACCGACGAACCCGCATCTTTAAATAACTACACTATTTGGACGACGACGCACAGGGCGCGTATTTATATTCACATGTGCAACACTGCTTTGAAATCCTCATGTGTTTGTTGCGGTAATCAACAGATTGAATAAACCTTTAACCACAGTATCCATACGGACGATTTGCAACCGTCAGACGTCGACAAAATTATCAGGAATTGGTTATGAAATTAATTATGGACTGGGCAACATAGGCATGAAAGTGAATGAATGTTCAAGGGATCCAAACACTTTTTCAACAAAAAAGGAAGTCCTGATAGTCCTTCCTGAAGAACAACTTGAACAAAAAGCTATTACCCGTTGGTAGATTTTAAAATCACATTAAGAATCAAATCCACAAATAAATAAAGAACCCTTATTTGAGCATATTCTGATAATTTCTTTTATTTTTAAAACATCATATTTGTAAATTCAATCGAATCGGTGATGTGTTTGCAAGAAATTATTTATTGTCGTTATTCATTAGTGGAAAACAATGTGAATATTATCTCTTCTCTATAGATTGTAGACAGGCGCTTTATTTTCGAATCAGTACCACGTTCGATGGATCTGGAGTATAGTAAATTAATTAAAAGAAAACATATACTTATTACATAATAATTAAGTAATTATACGTACCATCAATTGAAATCCTCCTCAATCTCGCCTGTATGAAATTCTCTAGGCTTCTTCCAATACTTTTTTTAGTTTACGGATTGTCTTTAGTTATGTAAACAAACTGCCATTTGCCAATGTTTGACATTAAAAAATTTGTCAATATTCACTTTCGGCATTAAAAGCGTCAATTATGACATTCAAAATGTATTAAAATTCACCTCGACTGAATGGTGAATAAAATAAAGTCGTTCTGTGTACTTGATTTGCAGTAGTCAGATTAAGTAATCTGTAGCTTAATTAGGCGCCAGATTACGTAATTTGTCGCAGATTACGTAATCAGGCGTAAGTGTGAAAATGTGCCGTGCAGACTGGCCTTAAGGAGGTTTTCACACTTACGCCAGATTACGTAATCTGCGGCACCTAATCAGGCAAATCAAGCTGTGGTGAATTTAGTGTTCACACTATCCCTACTTGATCAAAGTCAAGTCATTTTGACGTTAAAAAAATATTTTTTAGTGCGATATGTCAAATAACATTTATACAATTTTCAAGTCGGACATTTTTATTAAATATTCTTTTTATTTAATTAATTTAATTAGTGGAATGTATTGTTTTTTGCAACTATACTTATGTACATACACGTAGTGTTCACAATAAAGAAATTTATACAATGTTTGAAATAAATGAAAACTTTTTCAATCTTGCGATTTATAGCTCATCGGAGTTCTGGAGTGGTGTTTCGGAAATAGCCAGTCATCTCGCAGTGCAGTAAAGTTGCACGCACCGCAAAACTACGTACGTTATCCTTGAAGTGGGATTCCGACGACTAAACATTGGAAAAACGTCGAAACAGTGACGAAACTATACAACCAAAATCAATTAGCATTTGATGCCGCCGTGTATTGCTGCATGGACAGGACTCCGTGTCTGCTCTGATAAAAATCGCGAAAACACTTGGAAAACTCACTTTTTATCGGGATTTTTTTCTTTCACTGCATTATAGACACTTCAATTACGACACATTGCACTTTTCGCGACGAAAATCGACCGGGAACCAATACTTTTCGTGTAAAGTTTGCCGCGACCCAACCCGATTTGCCTTTACCGCAATGTAAATTTTCCAACTAATCGAGCCTATGATCTGCCGCAAAAGTACATGAGCGGGTTCTGGTTCCGGGCTTTGAGATATAGATGGCTTTGGGCTCCAGTACACAATCATATTCGGTAATATTTCTATTATAATATGATTAAGCCTACTTGATTTCGCTTATTGCACGTCTAAAAATTTATACTGAATGAATCGAGTAGGGTTAGGCCGCTATTGCATAGTCATATATTGGTAATATATATTATAATAGATATTATCATATCCCTAAGCCTACTTGATTTCGCTTCCTGCACGTCTAAAAAATTATACTGAATGAATCGAGTAGGCTTAGGCATATGACATACATATTATAATATAAATATGACTGTGTAATGGAGCCCTTAGGTTTGAATCAACAATAATAGTCAGTGCTTCTCAAACTTCTGATTTTGTTATTTTTTTGCGACGCCTATGACCATGTCACACATACATATTCGTGGTTCGCGTAAAAATGCTTCAGTATATAGGTCTATGAGTACGGCTCCTCATTTCAGTATATTGGCTGAATGAGTGAATGAGATAGAAAATGGTCCCACATTTTTGGTCTATGACTCTGTCCTCTATTTCCTTTGTCTGTGATGATAATGGTTGAATTACATATCCCGCGTCAGCATCAGCATCGGCAGAAGCAGAAAAATGCTTCTGCCGCTGCTGTCAATGTGGGTCATCAAAGGCAAATGCGTGTGTTCTATAGCGACGTTTTTTCCGCATCGCGGGTAAATCTGACTCGAGAAAAACGATCGCGGGTAACATCCCGGTTAAGACCAAACAGCTGACATTTGACAGTTTTTGCGCATCTTCGAATCGCCTTCGTTGGCTTATTTCTTAGATGTGGTGGATTTTATCACAAAAGATGATTATTTCTTTGCAAAATCTTTTCTCGTGATGAAAAAAACTCTCACATTTGGTTTGAAAAAACAAATTCCCTCAAATTTCCCCTATGCGTCCGCCATCTACATTTAAGCTCTATCCCGTGTAGGCAAAACCATCTTTATACAAAGCCCGGAAGCAGAACACGTTCATATATTTAAGCGCCAAATCATAGGCCTGTTCAGATCGAAAATTTACATTGCGGTAAAGGCAAATCGGGTTGGGTCGCGACAAACTTTACACGAAAAGTATTGGTTCCCGGTCGATTTTCGTCGCGAAAAGTGGAATGTGTCGTGAATTAAAGTGTCTAGAATGCAGTGAAAGAACAAAATCCCGACAAAAAGTGAATTTTCCGCATGTTTTCGCGATTTTTATCAGAGCAGACACGGTTTTTTTACATGCGCTGTGCTTGTGTTAGTGCATCGTGCAACGTATATACGACATGTTCATAGGCTCGTTTTGTGTGCATGTATTGCTGCTTCCCGGCTTCTAGTGAAGGTGGCTTTGGTTACACGCGTAAACTCTACCTGGGTAAGTGCGACGTTTTTTAGCGACGTTTTTTTCGTATCGCGTGTAAGTCTGACTCGAAAAAAACGATCGCGGGTAACATCCCGGTTAAGACCAAACAGCTGACATTTGACATTTTTTGCGCATCTTTGACTCGCTTTCGTCGGCTTATTTTTTAGATGTGGTGGATTTTATCACAAAAGATGATTATTTCTTTGCAAAATCTTTTCTAGTGATTAGAAAAACTCTCACATTTGGTTTGAAAAAACAAATTCCATCATATTTCCCCTATGCGTCCGCCATCTACATTTGAGCTCTATCCCGTGTAGGGTAGTTGCACGGGTTAACTTTACCTGGGTAAGTGTCATTTTTTTATATGAAGTTCTACCCAAACCTGCACGGGATAAACTCAATAAAACGTACCTATTTTTTTATATGAAGTTCTACCAACGCCATCTAGATACATCAAGGCCGCAACTCAGCTGGATAATGACGCCATGGATCCGTATTCAATTTATTGACGGCTGCAAAAAAAAAACAGAAACAAACATAAGCACGTCATCAACAGCAAGAACAAGGCAGTGAGACTAAACATTACAAAGTGGCACACAGATGGGCGAGTGTACTTTTTTCGCGAGTTTCGTTTAGAAAATGTGTTCTTTGAACGGCAAACAATTAATTAAAAAGATAGTGGTTATGTGGGTTATTGACAGTGTGCAGAAGTTTTCATACTCAAAATGTAGTGCATGGAGAATGTGTCATAGAGTGAAAGATTTCCCCATTTAGGCATACCAATCAGTTTATTTGTGATCGCGAATAGATAGTACGGATATTGTAGGAAAAAAACGAGTAAGTACGTAAAACGTTTCGACGGCGGTGCTGCCATCGTACAACCGCACAGATAAATAAAAAGTAACAAGCCACTGGCTAAATGCCATATGGCCACCATGACGTCACTACTTGAGATGATGACGACAATTTCAACTGCGGATTTGACGTTTACGAGTCTACATTGCGGCCTTAATATATAGACGGCGGTGGTTCTACCCAAACATGCACGGGATAAACACAATAAAACGTACCTTATATTGAAATTTTTCTGCTGATGCCGGTGCCTCTGCCGATGCTGACGCGGGATATGTAATTCAACCATAATACACATCTGTCGCTTGTACCAAAGGTAGGGTTTTGTTATATACTGGTGCGGTTTGCTTCGGTTTTCTTGGCTTTAGTGCAGTTAACCCAGCTTTCAATTCCAATGCCAACCATTTGAATATGTAATGAATTCTCTTCATTGTACTCTATACAGAATAATGCTTCTGTAAAATTGGAATCAAGGTAAAAAATGGTCTAGCCTGTTCTGGATGTTAAAGAAACGCAACTATTGTTTATACATACACATTTTTATATGCATGGATTATGAATTCGCCACGACGTGGAAATACATTGGTCGACTCCGAAAACAGCCACATATATGTAAGGTAAACTCGAAGCGCGCGTGTAGTTGTTGCGGCGTTGTCACAAACCCGAATAAGCATTTTGTAGGTTGTGTTGAGGATTCCATCCACCCCTGTCAGAGGATTGTGTTGATGTGTGTGTTAAGAACCGTTCAGGGGTCGCTTTAATTCGTATGGGGTTCGAGCTATGTAATCAGTCGGTCAGAAGCTCTTGTTTGCATCATATCGAAAGTGGGTAGTCGGTGTGACGTCGAGGATCGCGTTAAAAGCGTCCATTAAAAGTTCTCTCAGAAAAGTGAAAAAAGTATTTGCTTTCTACGAAGTTCGGTTCATAAAGAATAGTGTTTGCAAAGTGGTACTTCTAGTAATAATATGGTCGAAATTAGTATCTCCGTAGAGCTTTGACCATCAAAGTACGTAATATTCTATTCATTTCAAATTTTCTTTTGTAAAAAAAATGGCCATTTTATTAGAACGATGTTCTTAAAATTGTGATTCCTTATCTTCTTAGTCGAACGAATTACATTAACCAAATTTAGTCGGTAAATGGCTAGAAATTTGAGTCAGTCCGAAATTTAGCTAACACATTTCTTGGGAATTGGGGAATCACTTTTAATATGAATTTTATGAATAGTTGGCGTCATGTATCCGCCATTTTGAAATCCCGCGAAGCTCTATGACTTCATATATACATGTATAGCGGTGTGACTTTCATGTAACAACATAAAAGAGTGCGAGGTTTGATATATGTATGTAGCTGTGCGATGCGACTCTTCGTTCTTTTCCTTTCTCGGCGTTGGTCTGATCATTGGTGGTTTGTTGAATTCCAGTTTTTGCGAGTGCACGGTAGTGGGTTGCCATAATATAATGCAACGAGTAAGCTATTGTATGTTATGTATCTGCATTTTATTGAAATTATAGTGAGGAGGTTTTTGCAGACTTGAAATATGGCGTCTCTCACAGATAATTTACTTACGATGATTGATAGTTAAGTTTCCCCTCTGGGTCTAAGGACCTACGCGATATTTTGATCTTGAAAACCTGCAGTTTCGCTATTCTAAATTAACTTCGCAGATATTTTAAGTTTCTCGATTGGTTGGTTTAGGTGTACTAACTTGAGCATTTCACGTGCAACGAATATGTACACTTGCCAGAAAAAGTCTCCGTAAGTAATGTAAGGAAAACTGCATATTATGGAAACACTGGGAAATTAAAACCTTAGATTGAAATTTGTTATCTAAAATGTTTATTTAGTATGTTAATTAATATTTCTACACATTATTTTACTGAAACTCGGCTGTAAACAAAATTTTCTAGAGCAAAAACTAAAAAACTTCACAAAAACGAATTAGAAAAGGTCTCCGTACACGACCATATTTGTTACAATTATTCAGTTTTTTTCACAGAATTTCGAAAAATTTACTAGCTTGATGTAACATGGATCAATTTGTCCGAGCCCTGCCCTGTTATTTTGTCCCTTTGATCAAGAATGGCGGCTTGAACCATTTCAAGTTATGATGTGCTGACGATCCCTGGGCACTTTCAATTTTTGAAAATGCTTGGTAGGATTAAGCTCTCGGAATTGAAATAGGGTTTGCAACTTACGTTTTATTTTAGAGAGCGATAGAAGCGTCACAATTAAAGGCATGTGCAAGGGATCATTATTTTGTGTTAATCAAGAAGCCTCGCAAAGCACCCTCTGCTAAACGCCGTGTCTCCTTTTGGTTTTCAGAATGCTTGAAGAGACGTATTCATCTATTGTTGACTCTGTAAAAATGAGTACGCCTACTCCCTCCGTCAAAACACCCCGTAGTCATCATGGCCACCTTGCCCATCTTAGGCAGTTAATGCCTGATTTTTCTTATGAACGACAGCCGAATTTCCGCTACTTTAAATTTTCTTACCTTAAAGGGCTGAATTAAGATCGAGAGTGAAATTTTTCGCCCAGGGAAAAAATCGCAGTGGCGAAAAATTTCACTCTCGAGGTCAGTACTAAGCTTAAGGTCTGGATAGACCTCGGGTGAAATGAAATAAATAAATAACAGGCGCAACAATCCAGCATTGGACTAAGGCCGCAGGATGT
This sequence comes from Microchrysa polita, assembly GCA_949715475.1. Lineage (NCBI taxonomy): Eukaryota > Metazoa > Arthropoda > Insecta > Diptera > Stratiomyidae > Microchrysa > Microchrysa polita. Next base: position 42,730,533 of record OX454420.1, read on the forward strand.
GTTAGTGACATCCTATTTCCAAGATCTTATCTGCTATTTGTTGAGGTCACGGTCAGCAGTGTTATTTATCACCATAAATGGGTACTCTACTCGTTTAACATCTGAGTGCGATCATAATCCGTCACAAGCTCGTGACTTCGAAAAACCCCATGATCCACGGTGAGATTCGAACTCATGACTCTGTGCACCGAAGGTGCGCGCACCAACCGCTAGACCAGCCAGACTACAAATGTATACTTACTGTCGTGGAATATGCCGCAAACGCTGGGGAATTCCATAAGCTACAATCCGAGAGCGGTTCCATAATTCTTCTCGACTATTTTATGTATGATTTTTCGATTCCCCGGTCATTAGATATTTTCCACGATGAAATGACCGGGGAATCGAAAAATAATACATAAAATGGCCAAGAAGAATTATGGAACCGTTCTCGGATTTTAGCTTATGGGGCTTTGCGAGGCTTGTTGGTTCACACAAAATAATGATCTCTTGCACTTGCCTTTAATTGTGACGCTTCTATCGCTTTATAAAACAGAACGTAAGTCGCATACGCTATACCAATTCCAATTCCATAGTCCCACCGAACACTTTCAGAAATTGAAGGCGCACAGGTACCGTCAGCACATCATAACTTACAAGGGAATGCTTCAAAGCGCCATTCTCTTCAAAAGGGGCAAAATAACAGGCCAAGGCTCGGCCAAATTGATCCAGTCTATGTTACATCGAAGCATGGAGGACCTCCTTCGAAAATGTTAACCCTCAGCCTGCGAAAAAAAACTGACTACAGTAGACCTTCGGTTAATGAACACAATGCGTTCCGGGATCTTTTCCTATCAGAAAACTCCACGCTATTGTGTTTATTTAGTGATAAAAGGATTCAATTCTTATAAAATGGAGATTTGTCTTCAAATTGCACAAGTTTTACACTAAAATCTCAATTTTCACAATTTCCTTTGTTCGTTAAAGTAGGTACTAACATCGTCAGTTCACGTCAAATCCATGCAAATACTGTCAACATTATATGATCGTGAAATCGAATTCGCTTGATTGTACTCACTTCACATGAAAGTCTCCACACCGGTTTTTGACATTTCGCCAGCGAAAATAATGCAGTTGCACTTTATTTCACAGTGAAAAGATGTCATCGACAATCAATCAGAACGAACGAAGTGAACATTTGTCTTAAATTGAGTGAATAAAAAGCAAGTCTCCACAGCACCGTTTTCACGGGAGACATAAATGCCAGTTTTTCGCCCGGTGAACTCAGTACATACCTTTAACCAAAATTTCGTTCGCTAAGTGAAACATTTCCTATCAAAATATTTCGATCGCTATAGGAAATGTTCGCTATCCGAGGGGTTCGTTAACCGAGTGTTCACTGTAATTGTAAAAAATATGGTCGTGTACGGAGACTAATTCTAATTCTAATTTGTGAAATTTTTTTAGTTTTTGTTGTAAAAAATTGTTTTAGCCGAGCTAATTATTAGTTAACATACTAAATAAACATTTTAGATAACAAATTTCAATCTAAGGTTTTCATTTCCCAGTGTTTCCGTAATATGCAGTTTTCCTTAGGCCTCCATTACACAGTCATATTTATATTATAAAATGTATGTCATATGCCTAAGCCTACTCTATTCATTCAGTATACATTTTTAGACTCACAGTACGCGAAATCAAGTAGGCTTAAGCATATTATAATAGAAATATGACTAAATATGACTGTGTACTGGATCCCTTACATTATGAACGGAGACTTTTTCTGACAAGTGTATGTACTTTCCAGAAAAAGTCTCAACAATGTGCAGGAAATTGCATATTATGGAAATAGAAACCCACATTGAAATTCTTTATCTAAAATATTTATTTAGTGTGTTATTATTTCTACACATATTTTTTTTTTTTGTATTTGCTCAAGACAAAATTTCCTAGAACAAAAACAAAGAAACAACAAAAATGAATTAGAGAAAGTCTGTACACGACCATATCATTAACTACTCTATTTTTTCCCAAAATATGAGTTCACTAGATTTGAGGGATAATCTTTTCGATGGACGAGTTCCATACGTCGATGTCACATGGACTGGCCTAGACCCAATGAATAAGAAAATCTGAAAAGGAAATGCAAATAACCGCAAAATACACTAGATATGCGACTTTTTTTCGGGACCAAAATATTTTCTATGGTATCTTGATTTTGTAACTTCGATGGCATTTCTCATACGAATTTTACATGGAAAATTAATTGTAAACAAAATCATGCACATGCGCAGCTTAATGCTGTAAGTTCGTAGTAGAGGCTTCGGAAAAATGGGGGTAATGAATACGAAATTTCAAAATTATTCAATTCTTAAAATTAATTAATCAGCAACGTTCCTGTTGCATAACTGTATACCAACAGCATCAAAATTTACACTATTGCCAAAAGTACATTTAAATGGGATTGCAAAGCGTTGCGTGGTGTAAATTCGTTTAAATACAAAATTTTAAATAGTGTGTATTCCAGTGCATTGCGCTTGAATACTCCAACCAATGAAAAAGCCAAAAAGTATTAAACCATACCAGCCCCAAACACTAAATTTCCAAGGCCACTGCTAGCTATGAAAAAAATCAAATTGTCCCCTTTATTTTCAGATATTTCGTTTCCTTCTTTTTCTTCTTCATTGCCTAGACCTGGCATGTTATTTTGCCCCTTCTGTCGAGGATGGCTCTTTCAAACATACCATTGTGAAGGTCCATCTAGATTGATCGCCAAATGGCTGCGCGTCCAAAAACTGGCATCACTGCTACTTAGCATGCATCCAAATTGAGAGAGAAAATGACAACCAAAATTTGATTTTGGTGATTTTTTAAATTTATTTATCAGTATCGGACCTCGCGCGTTTAAATTATTACACGGCCAATCAAGAATTATTCAATTTCACACAAAAGGACGAACAAAAGTTGCAAAATTGTCACCTAATATAATATATGAATTTGACAAGCGGTTGGTTGAGTTGCCATATTGAATATCAAAACTGGACGCACACCCAAATGGCGATCAGTTTGGATGGAATGACAACAGCCATTTGGTTGCACGTGACATCATTTGGCGACTAATCTAGATGGACCTTAAGTTATGATGTGCTAGAAACGCCACAGACCTTCCGATCGATCGGCCAAATTTTTTTATAACTCGGAATATTCGCCTTGTTGTGAACATCTTCATACAACGTAGTGTGTAACAATTTTGACGCCGCGGAAAATTCGTCGCGAATAATTCGCTGACGCGCCGGTGTGAAGGACGCTATATTAAGTTTTCGGTCAGACGGCTTATGGTCATGCCATACCTTTGTTTTATATTCTACTATGCATGTACATTTACAATGGATCTGTTAATAATTTATCTATCTATCTATTTCTCTAGTAAGTTTTCACACTTTTTTATCCGTGACAATATGTCAAAAGATATATTAAGACTTTTGCACGAAGTTTGTAAGTTGTTACGAGCCACTGGTAATATTTATACCCTATACCCATAAGATGGTATAGGGTATATTGTTTTTGTTACGCCGATATTATGTAACACCTCAAAGGAGCCACCGGAGGTATGGCAAAGTAAATGATCAGGGTCGGACCTGAATCGAATAAGCTATGTCTGTCTGTCTGTCCGTGTGTCTGTCTGTTAGCACGATAACTCCCGAAATAATGAAGCTAGCGGTTTGAAATCTTGGTCAAATGTTTGTTTTGCTAAAATCTTGGACGGTATTGAAAATGGGCCAAAATGGACCACGGGTTCCCCTACCTCCCATACAAACTACCCCTCTTTGAAATATTAATTCGGCCATAACTTTCGGTAGAATATCGCTATCAACTTGAAACTTTGATCACTGTCTCATTCTGACATATACTTTGAATTGATCGAAAGTGGAGTAGGTCCGACTACCCCTACCCCTACTTCCCCTACAAAGTCATATTCAGCCATATCTTTTGATAGAATGTCACGAAAAACTTCAAATTAGTATCAAATGGTAGCCGTTGGATGCCTTGATAAGGTAATAAAGATGTGTCAGGTCCGACCCATTTAGCCCTCCCTCCCCCACAAAAAATATGAAATTGAATATTTTGGGTTTTGCGTGCCTTCTAGGTCTGTACATGGGTATAGGGTATACACTCATCGTGCTATTCGCACGATTAGAACTCGGTCTCGTTTTTACTTGAAATTCAAAATTGGGGACTCCAAAATTAATTAGAATGTATTTTTTTTCCAACAATTCTTGGGCAAAATAGGTGTTCAATCAAAGAGTTAAATATTGTCAAAATACTTAGCCGCACCAGAATTACGTCCTCATCTTTTCTATTTTCTATAGCATGAGAGTCCGAAAGAAGACAGGCAAAATATTGAGTATATTTATTGCTGTTGATATGTACTTTATTTTCGATAATAGAAATTTACGTTATTCGCTCTAGTTAAGCAAAACCAGAGTATGAGATGTTAAATTACATATGCCGACGAGGTTATCATGTCCTGTTTGTAATTTGCAAAAAACGTTAATTGGAACTAATTAACGGTACTGCAAAGTTACTACATTATTTTAGTTTAAATCTCTAAATTCTTTTTTGTACTAATATCTTCTTCTTCTTCCTTATCTTCTTCTTCTTCCTTGCCTCGTTCTTTATAACGCTCTATGGTTTCGCGTTGCTCGACCTGCGGTGTAGGCACATCGCCCGTTTTGACGGTAATATCTCAGTATATTTCTACAGACAGCTCTATCTTGGATCGTGTCATCGCCGAGACCAATGCGTTGTTGTTGCTTTTTCATTTGACACATCCAGGTGTTCTTCGGTCTGCCTCTGGCCTTGGGTCCATCAAGTAGAACTTCCATTGATATCGCTTTCTTTGCGGCGTTCTCAGGCGGATGCCGTTGAACATGGCAATACCAATCTATTTGTCGGTCTACGAGCTTTTCGGTGATGGGTTGGTCTATGGACAAGCTGCCTCGGATGTAGCTACTCTTGATATGGTCCATTTTCGTTACACCAACTGATATGCGTAACATTTTCATTTCAGTCGCTGTCATTTGTTTCGCGTTACCTTCATACATGGTCCAGCATTCTGATCCATACATGAGTGCGGGACGTACAACCGTTTTGTACAACTTGCCCTTTAGCTTCAGTGGCATTTTCTTATCGCAGAAAACTCCAGTTTTTCATCCACCCAACCTTTGTGCGACGTTTGATGTCATCATCGCATGTAGCTCCGTTGTTTACCATCGAGACAAGGTACTTGAACTTGGTACAAGACTATTAAGCTGCTCTCCTTTGACGTACATATCTGGTATCGGTGCATCTGGGTCTGAGAATGGGCAGCAAATAATTCAGTCTTTGTTATACTTACCCTCAGTCCATTCTCCTCCAGAATGTCACACCATTTTGGAAGTGCAGCTTGCAAGGCAACGATGTTTGGGCTACTGAGGACTATATCATCGGCAAAACGAAGAGATATTTCTAGGCCGTCGGATATACGTTTTAATAAGTAGCACATGATGATGTTGAAGAGTAACTGACTCAATACACTGCCCTGGTGTAATCCGATATTCACCGGAAATTCTTCTGATTCAGCGGCTGTGCATCTAACCTTAGTCGTAGTTCCATCATACATGTCTCGTATGCCTCAGGGACATTAAGTGCTCTCAAGGCCAACCATATCAGATCACGAGGTACTCTATCGAATGCCTTTTCCATATCGATGAATGCAAAGTGCAAGTCCTTTCGTGCTGCTCTATACTTTTCCATCGCAATACGAATGCACTGAATCGCATCGACTATAGATCGACCTTCAACATATATTTTTGTTCTAATATATCATTTTAAATTTTGAATACTCATCATTTTTATTGTTCTTGTTTACAGATTCATTACTATAAGAAATCTTGCGATAACCATTGATGAATAAGAGGACTTAAAGAATAGATCCTATTTTAAAACGAAGACAACTGATTGCGATGGAGGACGATCAGCAATTCTGTCTTAGGTGGAACAACCATCAGAGTACTCTAATAAGTGTATTTGACACCTTGCTTGAAAATGGCACTTTGGTGGACTGTACATTAGCAGCTGAAGGGAAATTTCTAAAAGCACACAAAGTAGTCCTTTCTGCATGTAGCCCGTATTTTGCTGTAAGTATAAATAGAAAACATGTTTTTTTAAATAATATATCTCATGCATGAAAATACAAATCTCTACTACAGACGCTGCTTTCTCAGCAATACGACAAACATCCAATTTTTATTTTAAAAGACGTGAAGTTTCAAGAACTTCGAGCTATGATGGACTATATGTACCGTGGGGAAGTGAATATTTCCCAAGATCAACTTGCGGCTCTGTTAAAAGCAGCGGAGTCCTTGCAAATAAAAGGTTTATCAGATAGTAGAAGTGGAGGAATCGGTGGTAACGGTTTAGGTGGTACACAAAAACAATCTTCTATTGGCGAGCATGGGAAACCACTTTCAATGGGATCCGGACTAATTAAAGGTTCGCCGAGTGGAGCTTTTACAATCGAGCAAAAGCGACCACGTCATACTCTTGGTGGTACCGCATCATCTATTGAATCACTATCTGGCTCAAGAGAAGGTTCTTCTAGCCCTACATCACGAAAACGGAAAAAAATTCGACGTAGGAGCATCGATATTGTAAATCCTGGTAAGTTTTTTTTCATAATATATTTAAACGCATAATTTTTATATAACCCCTTCCATTAAAATAATTCTACCTAATTTATTAACCTCACCTCTACTAATATTTACATAGTTTACATGTAATCAAATTCAAGTGCCTATGTGTGATTTCTGTCCACACTGAGCTAACCTTGGATCAAATTTGGTGCAATGGATCTTGCATGTACGCTGCCGCTCACCAAAATAAATTCAACGTTTTTGCTAACGTAAAATGCATAGCTCTATATTTGTAACCAACTGAATGATTGCAATCAAATACATTTGTATCTTTTTAGAAGTTGGTGACCATTTTCATGCATTTGATTAAACGAAACGCAGTTGGGCTTTTCCTTGCAAGTGTTTTTTTTGTTTATATAGTATTCAATTGTTTGTTTCGGCAGCCACAGTGCTTGGTTATGGCTGCCGTGGCTGCCGAAACAAGGAAGCTTTCACCATTTGTTACTATATTTTAACGAATTTCTCTCTCTCTGGTTCCTTTTAACCCCTAGTGGGGCATAGGGCATTGACTACGCCTCTTTTCCACCTCTGCCTATTTGCAGCCATCGCCTTTAGCTGGTCCCACGATTTGCCTATAGATTTTCCCTCTGCCTCTACAGTTCTTCTCCATGTATTTTTGGGTCTTCCCACACGACGCCTTGCATCGGTTCCCTGAGGATTCCAATCTAGAGCCTGTTTTGCAATGTTTTGTGGCTCTTTTCGAAGTGTGTGACCTATCCACTGCCACTTCCGCCTTTTGATGTCGATGCCTATCCTATTTTGGCCAGTAATTTGGAGGAGGTCCTCGTTAGAGATTACCTCAGGCCAGCGAATTTGTAGGATGCGTCGAAGGCACTGATTCACGAAAGTTTGTAGTTTGGTTGTTATATCACTGGTCACCTTCCAAGTGGAACACCCATATAAAAGCACGGATTTTACATTGCTTTCGAAGATCCGGAGTTTGGTATTTCTGGAGATGTTTTTGTTTTGCCAGAGAGGAGTCAAACTGAAAAATACTGCTCGGGCTTTATTTATGCGCGACTCTACATCAGCATCAGCCCCACCATCCGCTGCTACTACGCTCCCAAGGTAAGTAAAGTTCTCGACTTTTTCTATCGGCTGTTCGGATATAGAAATGTTTCTTTGCCTTTCTGATGTCAAGCTCAAATATTTGGTCTTAGCGGCATTAATTTTTAAAGCAGCACTACGACTCTCACGATGCAAAGCATCCGTCATTTGAGACAGATGATCTGCTGTGTTTGAAAGAAGGCAAATGTCGTCGGCATAGTCCAGGTGCTGAAGGTGATCAAATAATTTCCACCTGATACCCTTACTTTTATGGTCGCCTAGAGCGTCGCAGATTACGTCGTTGATGGTAATAAGGAACAGTATTGGTGATAAAATACAGCCTTGTCTAACTCCATTATTCACCTCAAAAGGACTAGACAATTCGCCCTTGTGCAAGACGTGACATTGGGCTCCGTTATAGGACTCCTTTATGATGGCAATAAGTTTCTCTGGTATGCCTCTCCTACGTAAGGCTGTCCAGATATAAGCCCGGTCAACGCTGTCAAACGCCTTCTCGAAGTCAATGAACAATAGATGTAACGGGGATCTCCATTCAGCGGATTGTTCAATTATGATTCGGAGGGTGTTGATATGGTCGCTACATGAAAAACCCTCACGAAAACCAGCCTGTTCATTGCTCAAAGTGCGATCGATCGTTTTCTTGATCCGGTCTAAGATTATTTTGGCCATCAGTTTAGAGACTGCAGGGAGGAGGCAGATTCCACGCCAATTATTACAATCCTTGAGACTTCCTTTTTTGGGGATTTTAATAATTACGCCCTTTTTCCATTCCTGAGGGAGAGTCTCGGTTGTCCAACACTCTTGGATCAGGGGAAGAAGAATATCCGCTGTAGCGTTGATGTCCGCCTTCAAAAATTCCATCGGGATACCGTCTGCCCCCGGGGCCTTACCCGCTTCCAGTGATTGAAGAGCCTTAGTTATTTCCAGCTTGGATGGTACGCCGGTGTTAATTCTGGCCACTTGCGGAAGACTTACTGCCTCCGGTGGAGATGCGCTTGAAGGGTTAAAGTTGTTATTAAGAACCTCCATGAAGTGCTCTCTCCATCGGCGCAGTTGTTGTTCATCTGTGACCAGCAGAGACCCGTCTTTATCCTTTACAGGATGCTCATTGGTGAAAGATTTGCCAGTCAGTGGCTTTATGAGTTTGTAAAGGGTTCCACTGTCACCACGGTAAGCCGCATCTTCTGCCTCCAAAGCTAACGCGTTGATGTTCTTGCGTTTATCACGTCTAACGCTCCTCTGCACTGTTTTTTGAAGAGAACTGTACTCGGTCCTCAGTTGTTGCTTAACTGAATTATCAGTAGCCGAGTTTATTTGTTCTTTAATTCTCTTCCGTGCAGTTATCAGAGACCATGCATCATCACTGATAAATGGTCTTCTACCTCGCTGCAGTCTGCCCACAAATGTTTCGCCACACGATAGAAAAGCTTCCTTCACAATGGTCCATCTATCATCAATAGAAGAAGCATCTGGTGTTTGTGCATTAGCTACCTCGCGCAATGCGCTAGAAACTGCGCGTATTGTTGATGGTTCTTTAAGCTTTTGCACATTGAATCGTGGCAATACACGCTCGTTTTGTGTGCGACGAATAGCAGCGGTCCGCAAGCGAATTTTTGCGATGACAAGTTGATGATCGCTGCCTACATCAGCACCACGCTTAGCCCTGACGTCCATGAGACAATTCCTCCATGTTTTGGATATGGCTATATGGTCAATCTGGTTCTCTGTTCGGCCATCTGGAGATATCCAGGTTGCTAAATGGCAAGGTTTGTGTTTGAACAGGGTGCCGCCAATGACAAGCTGACGAGAGTTACAGAACTCTACGAACAACTCACCATTGTCGTTCCTAACACCCAGACCGTGATTGCCCATTAGATGTTCCAATCCAACATTGTCAAACCCAACTTTAGCATTGAGATCCCCCATAATAAGTTTTATGTCACCTCTGGGAGCCTTGTCAAAGGTGTCGCCAAGCAGGTGGTAAAAGGCGTCTTTAGCATGCTGGTCGGCTGACTCAGTTGGGGCGTAGCACTGAATTATAGTAATGTTCCTTACTCTGGACTTGAATCTGGCAGTTATTATTCGGTCGGAAATAGGCCTCCAATCTAAAAGAGATTGGCGAGCTTCCTTGTTCAAAAGGATGCCGACTCCAGCCATTCTGGGTGAGGCTTCAAGTTCACTACCAGAGTAAAGCAGCACAGTTTGGATCATCTTGTTTCGCTCAGTCCTAATATCGAAATTCTATATGCGGTCATTTCCCGTTCGACTTCCGTGAGTCTTGTACTACTGCACTCGCCCCACATCGTTCGAACGTTCCAAAAACCAATCGTAGTCCGTTGTTTGTAGCCAAAGGTCGTTGCCGGTAAATCAGTCCGTGGTATCCGAGGCTCGTTCAATGTTTCGAGTGTAGTTTAGTTTCAGGTATGCAAGTTACAAGCCTACACACCCTATCCCTCAAGTCGCCTTCTACGACAAGCCGGGAACGCTGTGGTATAATTCTAACCCCAACACCACAGGGGTCAATTTATATTAAGCTTCGTACATATCCACACAATTTAGCACAAACAACGTCGCGCGCAATTGTGGTGATTTGTACGAAACCCAGGAGAGTTTTATTCTCCCCTGCCCCATTAGTCGTCTTCTACGACACGCCGGAGGAAGCGGAGGCATAATTCTTGACCCATGCCACAGGGCATAACGAATTTATCAATGTCTAAATACTATTTGCATCAAGTTGTAGTTCATAACATAACTATTGCGAGTACGTCTGATAAGTCAAACCCGCTAGGAGACAACTACGGTTTCTCTGTTCATCTTCCCTTCATCTTTTATATAGATAAACCAGCCGAGCTGACGTGGTCAGAACGGCGTACGTTTATTTTATTCACAAAGAGGCTAACTGGGTGGGAGGACTTTCACTGCGCTCACTAAGGCAAATTTCGTCTTGCTTATCTTTCCCAACCGATGTAAGGAAGACCGAAAATTATAAAAGGACGTATTCCTAAAGTTCAACCACATTTTCCATCCGCTGCCGAGCGGGACAATTTAAGAAGCGTAAATCAGGCCGATCCCAGGATCCATGAGCTAATTCAGGAATAAAGCGACAAGTCAACGGCTACAAAAACGAAAAATGAAAAAAAAAAATCAAAAGCTGTGATCTTTCAACAAGTGTCAACAAACTATAGTCTACAGTATGGGCCTTAACACACCCCACTAGGGTAACGTAGCAAGTAAAACCTAAAAAACAAGATCGAACTCCAAACTGCATGAGCTTATTTAGGAAACAATTTATTGAACATCCAAAGACCAAAAACCTCAATTATTGGAGTAATATATTCACAATATCCAGCTAGTAAATTTCGTTTATTGGACAAACGAACATGAACATCAAAAAATACTACTATGGCTCTACAACCAGACATCTTGAGACAAGACTTATGAACACAAAAGTAAAAACAAAATGCTTATAAATAAAGACACAGCCATAGTCAGAAATCAACTTATTGGTAAACATATAATGGATTTCGACAACACTAAAATAATAAACCAGGATAATAATACACATAAATTAAAAATACTAATTACTCTAACTCACTTAATTCTAAAACAGAAAATGAAAATACACTCAATAATATAATAATCAATATAATTAATCTTATGAATTAATAATTCTTCGTGTAAACACACCATTATACCAATATTGATATATCATATTACACTAACTGTCATAACAAACCAAAAACATCTGTGATATTTTAAAAGTTTACATATTTAATACTTTAATTTAACTTATTTATTTATTAATTCAACTGTGATATTAGTTCTTAAGTAAATTTACTAAATAAGAACTAACAAACAACGAATGTAAGCAAATATCCATTTCCAACCATATTTATTTATATATGATATTGTAACATATTAAAGGGACCTGAAGATGCCGATATAGGCGAAACGTTGTCCAATAAACGAAATTTACTAGCTGGATATTGTGAATATGTTACTCCAATAATTACATAACACCAGTGAAAATATTAAATACTCTACAAAAAACTCAATTGTTGTCAGTCGTGTGGTTGACACCATTCCAGTAGAGATGTAACGGATCTTGTTTAGCGGATGAGGATGCGGATGCGGATGCAAAATAGTATAACATGGATACGGTTGCGGATGCGGATATTAATGGAGAAATTTTTGAGGATGCGGATGAGGGTGCGGATGAGGATATGATCGAATATGTAGACAAAAATATTTAGGTTTCACACTTTTCATGAAGATGAAAAAAAGTTGAAATTCCTCTGATTAGTGTGGTTAAAAATTAAAAAGTTGCATACTTCCTTACTTCGCTTCACCTTAAAAAAAATGCACTTCACCTGCCTCAGTTCAATTCATTTAAAACAAAACCACTCAAACACTAGTCACAAAAATGCGAACCGGAGTGCGTTCCTTAATTCACTCGTAGTCGTAGCTGAGGTCATCTCTGACTACTCAGATCATATAAATGGAACGGGCTCCTGCTGTGCTGACCGACAAACTGAAGCTCAGTTGTCTATACGATACAGAATACAATTTGCTCAATGCATTTCTTTATAGTTACAAAGTAGCACGTGGGTCGCATATATCCGCTAATTGTCTGCATACAAAAATGAGGATTGCGGATGAGGATGCGGATGTAAATATTTATAAGATGAGGATGAGAATGCGGATGCGGAGTTTAATTTTTATGCGGATAATTCGCGATTGCGGATGCGGATGCGGACATCCGTTACATCTCTACATTCCAGTATACAAGGGCGGCTTTGGGATACATTCGGCAATGCCCATTTCGTTGTGTTGCAGTAATCGGACATAGCCATAATTGTTCTAGAGTATTGTCCCCTCATATGCGCATATCAGTTGGTATAAGAGCACATCCAAAGTAGTTATAGCTTGTCCATATACCAACCAATCGCCGACAAGCTCGAATATCGACAAATGGACTGGTATTGCCATGTTCAAAGGCGTCCGCCTGAGAACCCCGCAAAGAAGGCGATATCAATGGAAGTTCCAGAAGGTCAGAATACCTGGATGTGTCAAATGAAAAGGCAACAACCACATTGGTCTCGACGATGACACGATCCCAAGATAGAGCTGCCTCTAGAAATAGGCTGTGACATTACCGCCAGAACAGGCGATTTTCCTACACATCAAGAGTAACTACATCAGAGGCAGCTTGTCCATAGACCAACCAAACACCGAAAAGCTCGAAGACAGACAAATGGATTGGAATTGCCATGTTCAAAAGCGTCCGCCTGAGAACCCCGCAAAGAAAGCGATATCAATGGATGTTCCACTTGATAAACCCAAGGCCAGAGGCAGACCGAAGAACAACCTGTATGTGTCAAATGAAAAAGCAACAACAACGCATTGGTCTCGGCGATGACACGATCCCAGATAGAGTTGCCTGTAGAAATATGCTGAGGTATTACCGCCGAAACGGGCGATGTGCCTACACCGCAGGTCAAGCAACGCGAAACCATGGAGCGGTATAAAGAACGAGGCAAGGAAGAAGAAGAGGCGACTTTGTCTACACCGCAGGCTGAGGGACGCGACACTATGGAGCGGTATAAATAACGAGGCAAGGAAGTAGAAAGATTGTTCCCTCATATGCAATTATCTTGAAATTGCAGTAAAAGTTCACGTGTTATTGTGTTTTTACGGTCGATTTTATAATATTTTCTGTTCTAAAATTACACGGTGTTACAAATTTTGGAAAATATCGTCATGTCTATTTTTGTGTTTATTAGTTCTAATAAAAAAACACGCGCAACAATCCAACATTGGACTAAGGCCGCAGGATGTGTTAGTTACATCCTATTTCCAATATTTTATCCGCTTTTTGTTGAGGTAATGAGATCAGCATCACGCTCAGCAGTGTTATTTATCCCCATAAATGGTAATTCGTTTTACATCTGAGTTCGAAAAACACCATGGAACACGGTGAGATTCGAACTCATGACATTGTGCACTGAAGGTGCGCGCACTAACCGCTAGACTAGCCAGACTAATTAGTTCTAATACATCTATATATATATATATATATATATATATGTATATAAAATAAAGTTGTGTTAGTTACACCATTTATAACTCGAGAACGGCTGGACAGATATTCATGATTTTAAATTTGTTGGATTAGGCTCTGGCCAGAATAGCATAATAGCTATTGAAACATGCAAAAAATTCACATAGGCATTCATGAAAATTTCAGGTCGCTAGCGATATTCTGTTGGAAAATATGGGCGAATTAAACTATCACGGAGGGGTAATTTGTATGGGAGGTAGGGAAACCCTTGGTCCAATTTGGCTCATTTTCAATACCATCCAAGCTTTTATCAAAACAATCATCTGACCTAAATTTAAAAACGCTAGCTTCATTATTTCGGGAATTATCGTGCGAACTGACAGACGGTGTCAAAGGTGTCAATGTCAATACAAATATTTGAAATAATTGAAACAGCTAGCTGCAACTTGTTCGGGGACGATCATTTCGTTTGATAAAAAATGAAATAAATGTCATTAAATTCAAAATGCATCGTACGAGTACGTATAATGTACTGCTTTATTTCATTTTTTATCAAACGAAATGATGGTCCCCGAACAAGTTGCAGCTAGCTTTTCAATTATTTCAAATATTTGTATTGACATTGACACCTTTTTAGAAAGCTGACAACACGCGTAAGTTTTTCCAGCGGTCTGCAGACTCCATGTCATATAATTTTTTTAGTAATACTACATTAAAAAATATCTTGAAACAAATTTAAGAAAATATTTTTTTATTTAAAATTAAAAATTTCGAATTGTGATGGGTTTTTGAAATTTTAAATGATTAAGAAATGTCTGCTATAGTGTTGACTAAAATCCAAAAATAAGTTTAAGCCCATTACCTCAGTAGTTTTTTTTAATTCTTACTTTAAATGGCAAAATTCTAGGTTATTTCAAAAAAACCTAAAAATGCATATATCTCAGTGACCATTGAAAATCGGCCTAACATTTATGGCCTCATTTTGATGCATTTTGACCCTATTATAACGTGTTGCAGGGAATAGGTCGACTTAACCAATAACCCTGTATACTTTGCCATACCTCCGGTGGCTCCTTTGACGTGTTACATAAATCGTCGTAACAAAAACAATATACCCTATACCATCTTATGATTATGGGGTGTAAAAACAAGCAATATACGTTTGTCAGAGTGAAAAAAAATGAATTTTAAATTTGGGTTCTTGAAAGATATTAAACATTTGATAAAGCCCCCAAAAATGGGTATAATTCATAGATTTCTCACTTAAATATTTCAGAACTCAGTTGTTCTCGGATAATAATTTTTTCGCCAACTAATGTTTATTCTTTGGTTTAGATGATAGCCAAGTTTCAAGAAGTTACGATTTTTTATATTATAGTCTATCTTTATAACACATATCTTCCTGACATTTTTATCAATATCTCAAAAATTCATCATTTATTCATCTAGAATTTTTTACACAATTGAGAACCTAACTAGCTAAACACATCCACCAAATTTCATAAAAATCGGTAAACGCGTTCTCAAGATATTGATTTTTGACCACCCTCTCCATACATTCGACGCAATGAGCGCCGGTTGGAAATAGGCTTGGAAAATAAACCCGCCGAATGGTAGCCGGCGGCCATGCGGCGTATACAAAAAGCTATCAAATTACCGCCGGCGGTACAAATGACAATTTGGTAATGTTGGTCTACACCAGGGGTGTCAAACTCAAAACTTGGCCCGGGTCAAATAAGACTCCTCAGGTTTAAGTGGGCCGCAGGTTAATTTTTGTGAATTACATGATATGCGCCAAATTTTGAACAGGTGATAAAAAAAAATTAGCACCAGTCAGTCATCCAGGTCGCCCGAATTAACATTGGAAGGCAAAATAGTCAGATTAAATTAATTTCAGCAGAAAAGTGGCTTAAAGAGATAAAAAGTTGTTTGTGATTTGGATTTAAAGAAACTCATGCATAAATACAGCTTGAAAAGTATAGGTAAAAAAATCGGGCATTTGGGCTGTAATTATTAGGTTGGAATTTCACATCCAGGTAATTGAGTCCAATATTTCCGTAGTTTAAGCTTTGCCATTTTTCCAAATATGTAAATCTCAATTCATGTTCGGTAAAGCCAACAAATTCTTTATTACCTGCATTTCGGGACAGAACAGTTCCATGAAGAGACAGTATTGTCGTGTACAAAAAAAAATGAGCTGTCTTATAAAATCAAAGGCCCTAAAATAATCTTGCATAAGCCACTGAAGAGTTTTAGCAATTTTTGTAGCCTTGAGTTCAACGGCTGAATTTGTTCACCTTATCAATTTCACCATTTTTGTGATACATTGTGCTGCTTCGGGCCGCACAGAACTGCGAGGTGGGCCGCATGTGGCCCGCGGGCCGCGAGTTTGACACGTCTGGTCTACAGCGTTCGGCAGCCAAAGTGTTAAGGAAACCCTTAAGGCGACCTTAGTCAAGGAAATATTTAACGAGACTTTAATTCTAGTAAATAATAAGCAAAGAATCGACTAGGTAGTGGTATGAGTGACAACTGCATCATGCTTCGAGTTCAGTGGTCGAAGAAACGTTTTTGACACTCATATACCTGTCAACAACACTTCTCAAGGATTTGCAATAAAAAGAGAAACGCAATTATGGTTTTTTTAAACGTATTTTTCATTTAAACTTTGGGGCTCACCGAACAACGATGAAATCTTTTGCTACAAAAATTGCATTGTAGAAAACAAAGTTAATTCTAATTCTAAACCTTCGACTAAACACCTTGCTCGATGTTTGGTAAGAAATCGTGCTCGTGGATTTGCGAACTCCCTGCATTTACGAATATCTCTATTCTCAATAATCAATCTCAGATGACAAATAATCTTCCAGAATTGAATTATTTTGGAGAGAAATTAACTTTTCGCGGAAAAGGTAAAATTAGAACATTTCACTCTGAATGAAATGAACAATTTTCGCCGAAATTCGCACCTATTTCTAAAAACGAAATTTCCGTACCTCTAATCATAACCTATTCTGAGTCGTACAAGGTCAATTCCTACACTGCAAGCGCTTGCTAAAACTCTCTAAATACTATTTTTACGTAAATTAGTTATGTTATTGCAATTTTTGCAGCCAAAAAGATGAAAATTGAAAACCTCCGAAAAAATGTTTTTTTTTTCGGTCTAGGGTATAATTTTGCAAATTATCTGTGCTTTAATTCACCCTTACCTGATTTCGCTGCAACTTTTATCGTTTGCAAAATAATTCAAGAAATGAAAAATAGGCCTGTTACCCCCTCTCCCCTACACTCCCTGGCCAACTATTTTCACAATAAAATTTTAATAGATAAAGTTCAAAGTGTTTTCTCATGTTTGAAACACAATTTGACTTTATATTTGATCAAAACGCAAACCCTTCAATATCTCAAAACATAACTAAATGGACTTGTACCACTTTCAAATATAACGGCTCATGTGATCGTTACTATGTTACTAATTTTTAAAAGAATCGTACAAGCACCTTTCCTTGGCATAAGTTGGAGAAAATTGAGATGAAAATATATTGTTTTTGGGTCAAATCACGAAAATTTGACTTTGAAGCTCTGTAAAAACCAAACCTCTTATCCGATTTTAGTGTTTTTAGTTCTCTTTTTTATGTAAATTTGGCTGTAATAATCAAGTTAATTCGCTATTCAGCTAGTCTAGCTTTGAAGATATTGACGTTTGAGTCGTGCAGAAAATGATTTTTTCAAAAAATTTCAAATGCCTGTGGCAGCCACAGGGTTAAAAATTGAGGTATGTTTCGTACAACTTTTTTGCTGGAAATCACACGAGGAATCACAATCCGGTGCGTTTATGCGCAGTTCCCGGACACCCTGATATTTCCTATCCGAACATGTACGGACATTTTGGACACGCCAAGATTCGATCTCCGGACTTCTAGATTACTAGCATCGAAGAACTGATTCACGAAGTGTAATAAGTAGAGCCCGGATTTTCGTGCAGTAAAAACCCCGAAACGTGCGAAATCGTGCAATTAAAAAAAGTACTTTTTTAGGCTTTTAGAAGGGTTGGTTTCGGTACAGTGGAAGCAGGAAAAGCATTGAAAAAAATTTGAAGAAATGCGGGACACTTTCAATATTTTAACCGAACATAAATTGCTCCCCATAAAATGCTGTCTAGATTAGCTCATTTAAATATGGCACATGGAATCCATGACCGACCGATTTTTGTTTAGGATTCATCGCGCAACCTTTGGGCTTATCTAATTCGCGAATGCATCGTCTTCAAAGGGGCAGATTTTCCTATATTTAAGTTATGTCAACCACCCGATTAACATACACTCTAAGAACCACAACTGCAAAATTGTATGAAAATCAACATTTTTGGCATTTCATGAAATTTCAATAAGTGCGTGACTTTGTTTAGTTTTATTGTTTTTTTTACATGTGATTTCTTTCTTTATACTTTTATTCTCTTCTCTGTCTATCGAAAAATTCTGCGCATTGCATTATTTCTGGGAAAATTTTTATGAAACAGGGTTAAAAATGAAAACGTTCGTTTTCATGCAAAAACCTTAAAACGTGCAATTTCGTGCAATATACACTGAAAAGTGCAATTTCGTGCATTAACGTGCAATTGCACGCGAATTCCGGGCTCTAGTAATAAGTTTTGACGCTGGAGTCAGCTCATGAGTGTTTCATTGAACAATATTAAGAAGTTATGAAGTTGGGGAGTATTTTTTGGATTGGGAAATAACGTACACTTTCTCTGATTATTAAAATTGGGTGATTTGATTACTACTGCGGCTAAATGTAGGAACATATTTTTAAAATGAGCTGATGTTTGATATATTTTTGGAAAAGGCTCAAATAAATAATAGATGGATTTATTTTGCTTATATATTTATAAAAATTGCTACTAATCATTATTTTTTTCAGATAATCATGAACATTCAAATTCTTCGTCGCAATCCATACAAATGAATTCCACGGTTCCACAATTAAATGCTTCAACGGCAATATCCGTTTCAAATGCTACCTCCCAAACAACCGTTGCTGCACAACAAACATCAAGTGTGGCTTCTTGTTCTTCTGGTATTGTTGCAACAGGAACTGTGACAGGCTTGAATGTTACCAAAAAGACTGATAGTGTTTCATCGAATACAAAACTGGATACTATAACAGATCTTGAGTTAGGCACCCAAATCACAGATGAACTCGACGAAAATGGAAAATCCAATATCATTAGGAAAGATCATAAGCGAAAACAAACCTCTGATACTGACGAAAAGGAAACCGATACCGAAATGCTGATTGAACCTAAAAGCGAATATGAAGAAGGTAACGACGAAACTGTTGAAGATCTTACACTCGATGATGAAGAGTTACTGGAAGATTTGGATCAAGCCGGTCCAAGTCATGGTGGCGGCGAAGGATCTAGTCAAGGTAAATTGATGTTAACATATAAAGTTAATTATGATTATAGTTTAATCATCGCGAAAATAAGAAATATTTCATTTCTGAATATGTGATGTTTTGATTGGGAACCATACGAAATCCCCAAAATCAAAATCCCCATATTCAAAATCCCCATAATCATAATACCCATTTACAAAGTCCCCATAATCATAATACCCATATACAAAATCCGCAATCATAAAATGCCAAAGCACCCGAAATAAGCTGGTAAATGGTAGATGGATGGTAGTAAAAAATGGTAGATGGTAAATGGTTGATGAAAGATTGTAAATTGTTGATGGTTGATGGTAGATGGAAGGTGTTAAATGGTAGATGGTAAATTGCACTAGGAGGGTCGTAAATCGATACTAACTTTTTTTTTATTAGCACAAACAAAATGTTCGAGTACATTATATTGAATAAACGTTTGCATATATCGTCCTAAACATATTAGGTTTTCTTTAACATCGTCGAGACATGTCCTCATCCGAACGAATATTCGCGGAAAACTTGGTGGGCTTATTGTTGGAACCGATCGCATATTTAATCGCCTGCACATTATCTGATTTTGTTTTGTGTTACTTCAAAGAGTTTGCCGTTGATTAGCATATACAAGTTGACCACCCAAGGCCGGACAATTTTTGGTCAAGATAGAAAGAGTGATCAACTTACAGAAACTCGTTTAGCGCAATGTTGAATGTACAAGGGCGGAAAAAGATGGTCAATTTAAAGAGGTGTTCATGTTACAGAGTGGTCAACTTAGGGAGGTTTCACTGTATATCAGTCCACGACGGTGATTTTTTTATTGCATAGTAGGACTATTACAATTAGAATAGTCTAAAGCACCTACCATCTACCATTTACCATCTACTATTTGCTATTTACCATCCACCATTTGAAATATACAATCTACCATATACCATCTGCCATCAACCATTTACAAGCTACCATCCGTCTACCATTAACCACCTACCATTTACCATCTACCATTTATCATCTGCCATTTAACATCTATCATTTACCATCTACAATAGCCTAAAGAAAATCTCGTTTGGGGATTTTGGTTTTGGGTATTTTGATTTCGGGGATTTTGATTTCGGGGATTTTGATTTCGGGGATTTTGATTTCGGGGATTTTAATTTCGGGGATTTTGATTATGGGGATTTTGGTTTGGGGATTTTGTGACTGGGGATATCGTATCCAATCCGTTTTGATTTTGTATTAGTTTTTTTAGTACAGTGAAAAGCTTTCTCATCAGCCAATTGTTCAAAATGAACTTTCGATGCAAAACTGACCTGCAACTTTTGTTGCACTCTATACTAAGGAGTTGTAACTTCTCCTTCTCAGTACCGCGTAACCCCTTGTGGGGCATGGGTGCGTTCACTCAGCCGTTTATAGGCAATTTCGAGTCAACGTTTCATTGCATATAATTTCGGAGTGTATACAGGGTGTCCCGCGACTCATGGTACATACGATAATGGGTGATAGTACAGCTCATTTGGGTACAATTAATGTTCTACATGACCCCTCTATCTTTAACCGTTATAAAGTTATAGCATTTTTTGTAAATAGTGTCAGAAACCTCGACTTGCCAAGCAAAATCACTACTTGCAACACTCCCAAATAATTGATCCGAGGTTTGACTTTACTTTCTGAAACTGCACAGAATTCTACATAAAATAACTGTTTTTCCAATTAAATAATTTAAAACTCTACCCAGATACAACCATTCAAACTTTAAAGAAATTCGAAAATCGATATTTTCTTGAAAATTCAAATTGTAAAATCGTAACGGTATTTTAAACTGACAAATGTGCAAAGTTGACAAAAGTTGCCTCATAATGTTACCTTTCGAACAACATGTAAAAACTAGGGTCTTAGGGTTTGAGAAATTGCATATCTTACGTGTTAAAGAGAAAAAACGTGGTTTTAAGAGAAAACCAAAGTAAACATTTCCAGAATTTTTCTACGAGTTTTATTTAGTTAACAAGATTTTTTTTAATAAAAAACGAAACAAAAACACGAGACCGAGGTTAATTTCGGGCATGGCCGAAATCTGTATACCCTTCACTCTTCTTGGTATAATATTTTTTTTCCGGCGTACCTATGACTAGGCCTGTTCGGTACCGAGATTTCAGTACCGGGTTTCGGTTTTTTTTTTCAATACCCGGTACTACAAGCGGTTTCCCTGACTCAGGTTTTTTTTCAGTACCGACGGTTTTTTTTAACCATAAGCCGGTTTTTTCGAGTACCGGGTTAAAAACCGACTCAGGTTTTTTTTCAGTACAGACGGTTTTTTTTAACCGTAAGCCGGTTTTTTTGAGTACCGGGTTAAAAACCGGTACCAAAAAAACCTGAAAAAAACGGCTCATGGTTGAAATGAATCGTTCTTCTTAACTCGGTACCAAAAAACCGACTCGTCGGTCGGTTTTTTTAACTGAATACCAAAATAAACCGGGATATCGGTACTTTAGAATATCGGGTCCGGTACCAAGTGAACACCGGTTTTGTACCGGGATCCCGGTTTTTGGAACAGGCCTACGCTATGACTACCCACCCCGCCCCATTCTTTCATTTCCGTTTTCACTTAAGTTTCGTTACCTCGATAAAACATATTTGTGTGAGGTTTGATTAGAATAACTGCACAAACAGAAAAAAAAATTTTTGGTGGGAGGAGGGATGGCCCCATAGTACGAATATACATATTTGTTTTTACAATGTGTCTTTATAGTTTAAGAAAAATGGCATATTTGGTCGGCAAAAATCCTAAATCGGAAATTTTTTGGAGTATGGTTTGGAATGGTCCCCAGATTATGGCATTAAAAGTCCGGGGGTCCGCAACCTTAAAAAAGGGGGCATTTCTTTTCGTTTTTTTTGCGATTATTTCAAAAACGGTAAGAGATAAAGAAGAATGGCCTGAGGACGAACAAAACTACATAAAATTATCTTTGCAATGATATGTAACACATTAGAGTTTAATTGAATATTTCGGCGTTAGACTAGAACGTAAATTAGAAAATTTTCATTTTAGACATTTTTTAAAAGCCGTAAAATTTTTGTATAAATATTCACAATAAGTTAAAGATCATTTGAAGGTAAACATTGAGTCGCTCCGGTCAAGTACCCCCATTATCCCCCATTTAAATTTTTCAAAACGACACATCCATCTCTTGATTACCGTAACTCCTAGTGGAGCATGGTGCGTTGATGACTACCGTGTGTAATCATCAACGTTACAAAGACAACTGAATTCGGAGTGTGATATGGTTGTCAGCCATACCACTTCCTAGACGCATTGTTAGTTTATTATTCTACGATAAGAATATTTCTTATCATCTTCTTCTGAATAATAAACTTGCGACGAGTCGTGCCGAGTTTTGAAACTCGTTTCTCTATGAGTGTCTATTTCACAGAGTGGCGACCGAACGATCACGGCCACAGAGCACGACACGACACATCCATAACTCCCTCAAAAATTGGAGCAGAGTGCTAAATTTTGGTTTGTTGGGATTGGAGGTCATAGTGACCTCACATACCAAAAATCAGCTCATTCGGATAAAAACTAAGGGTATCTTCCATACAAAGTGACCCATCAGGAGTTTGTTCTACGTACTACTCATTTTATAAACTGTAGAACAAAGTCTTGGGTCAGTTTGTATGGGGGGTACCCTTAGTTTTTATCCGAATGAGCTGATTTTTGGTGGGTGGGGTGACTATGACCTCTCTAATCGCAATAAAGCAAAATTTAGCACTCTGCTCCAATTTTGGGGGGAGTTATGGACATACCGTTTTGACAAATTTAAATGGGGTGATAATGGGGGTCCTTGACCGGAGCGACTCAATGTTTACCTTAACATGATGTTGAACTTATTGTGAATATTTATACATATACATTACGGCTGAACTAGCATTTTTTCAAAAGTTATGGAGCTTTTAACATAGGTCTAAAATGAAAATATTCTAATTTATTTTGTTAGGCTAGTGCCGAAATATTTAATTAAACTCTAATGTGTTATATATCATTGCATAGATAATGTTATGTAGTTTTTTTCGTTTTCAGACCATGTTTGTGTATCTCTTGCCGCTTTTGAAATAATCGCAAAAAAACGAAAAAATGTCCCCCTTTTCCCCCTTTTTTAAGGTTGCGGAGCCATCCCCCTCCCGTCAAAAAAAGTTTTTTTTTTCTGTTTGTGCAGTTATTCTAACCAAACCTCATACAAATATCGGTACGCCGGAAAAAATATTAGACCGAGAAGGGTGAATGGTATGCAGATTTCAGCCGCGCCCGAAATTAACCTCGGTCTAGTGTTTATTTTTTCGTTTTTTATGCCGCAATAGTTTAAAATCTATTAATTACCAAAACAAAATTTCCAAATCTCAAAAACGGTTATTTGCCCGCAAAAATCATATTCAACATGAAAAAATTAAAAGAAAGAAAATTCTCTATATTTTTTGTATTTACACCGGCGCGAATAATAAACTGGGTACTGTTAGTTCACAGCTTATATCATGATGTTTCCTTTGAGAAGAAGGTATTAGATACATATACGGAATGGGATTAGACATGATAGATAGAGGTGCGGAAATTTCGCAAATAAAAACCAGGAATTTCGCATAAATTAATTTTGAAAATTAGAAATTTCGCTGAAATTCGCATTAAAACATAATTTTGTAAATTTTGTTGCTGTTAAGCTTTATTAAACTAACAATTCTCACAGTGAAACAAATGGTCAAAAATCACGATTACATTAAATTCGGAAATTTTTGATAATAGTATTAAAAAAATCGACTGTTTTTGACAATACATACGACAAAGTCGACAACGCTCCTCAAGGAGTTACGGTAAAAAGAGAACTTTTGAGACAGAGGCACGGTAGTATTTTAGTAGCTTTTTTATGTAGGTACAGTTCATTTAAATTTGTAACTTCTGAGAAAGAGGCACGATGGTATTTTAGTAGCCTTTTTATGTACAGTTCATTTACATTTTGGGTCTCGTCTAACCAAAGTTCTACCTACAAAAATCCCGTTGCAGAAAACAAAGTTCATTCATTCAACCTCCGACTAAACAGCTTGCTCGGTGTTTGGCAAGCCATCGTGGTCATTCTGCGAACTCCTTGCATTTAGAAATTTCTTTATTCTTATTAATCAATCTGAAATGAAAAATTATTATCTATCATATATTTTTTGGAGAAGAATTTACTTTTTGGGGGAAAAGTACAAATTAGAACATTTCGCATCAATTCGCTAAAATGAGCAGATTTCGCTGAAATTCGCATCTACTTCGTAAAAACGAAATTTCCGTACCTCTAATGATAGAGAATGACCAATGACTATTATTTTGACATTTTTAACCTTCTGCTCTTTTCGTGCACAATAGCGAAATATCGCGGAACCTTTCCTTATTATGTAAAGGGGTAAACTGAAGAAGTAGACGTGAAATTCGACACATTACCTCTCCAGCCAGGCCTATACTTATTCTAAGGATCAAAACATTGACATGCCTAAATTAATAGAAATATGCAGTGCAGTAAAACATGCTGTACCGTACCCAAAAAAAAGAGTTGCGGCCGTTGTTTGGATTTAAAATTGATTAGGCCTGTTCGGTACCGAGATTTCGGTTTTTTCAATACCCGGTACCACAAGCGGTTTCCCTGACTCAGGTTTTTTTTCAGTACCGACGGTTTTTTTTTTAACTATAAGCCGGTTTTTTTGAGTACCGGGTTAAAAACCGACTCAGGTTTTTTCAGTACCGACGGTTTTTTTTAACCATAAGCCGGTTTTTTTGAGTACCGGGTTAAAAACCGGTACCAAAAAACCTGAAAAAACCGGCTCATGGTTGAAATGAATCGTTCTTTTTAACTCGATACCAAAAAACCGACTCGTCGGTCGGTTTTTTTTTAACTCGGTACCAAAAAAACGGGATATCGGTACTTTAGAATATTGGGTCCGGTACCAAGTGAACACCGATTTTGTACCGGGATCCGGCTTTTGGAACAGGCCTAGATTGAATTGTGAGTATCGCTGGATGGATGGGTGGAAGAAGACAATTTTCTGAAAATATAGAGTATAAATCGATTATCGCGTATCCCGAAAAGAGACCGGCATTTGGGCAAATTTAATTACTACGGGCCGATAAAGGTTTGTGTTCGTAGAGACGACTCATGGGATGATCGCTCAGCGATCGGTGTTAAACATTCAATTCCGAGCCCTATTTACATATTTTTTGAATGTGGCGACATTCCTTGGTATCAACTATGGCCTAAAGCAGCGATGGGCAAACTGTATAAGGGGAGGGCCAGATCAAATCATAAATTATCTAGGCGGGCCGAAAAAAATTGAAAAAAAAACATATTTTTATAGACGAGGAGTCTTAACTGCAAAACTCACATTCCCCATATAAATAAATGGCTTAGCCTCAACGTATCTATGAGTCGGTGGATTCGGAAAACGTCATATAGTATGCGGTAGAAATTATTAACACAAAAAAACTTGAGTTTCATTTATACTCCAATCAACGGGGAGATTTTACCTTGCAAAAATTGGGGACTTCTCAAATTTTTGATATGTTATAAGTTAGGGTAAGTTAAACTCCAAGTTTGCGTCACTTTCCCCCCTGTGCTCCCGCCGCTATCTTTAAAAAACCATCTAAAATCGGCTCTTTTATCAGTTTGCGGTCTATAACTCCTTCCCAGTTCATTTGAGCACGAAATGTGCCGAGACAATCTTGTAGAGCAAAGAATATGCTAAAAATTCCAAAAATCATTACTAACAAATTTCAAAACATACTTCGAGAACTCTATACTAAAATGCAGAGGAGGCTATGAGTTATTGGTATACAATGCGTTTTTGTAAATTTGAAATTGGCATGATTTTTGATATTTTCTCCATTTTCTTGGCGCTATAACTCTGTTAATTTTGATTGTAGAGTACAACATCTTGGATTAAGTTTGTAGGAAATTTTGTCCTCTACAAAATTGTCCTGGCAGATTTTGTGCTCAAATGGACTGTAAAGAAGTTACAGGCCAAAAACTGATGAAAGGGCCGATTTTAGATACACAAAGTGTTCCCCGGCATTGCACAAAATTGTGAAAAGAATAAGAATGTCGATAGCTTGGATTTCATTATTCAAAGTCAAATCACTGGAGAACTTCATTCGTACAAATCCGTTGACACGGTGATCGACGAGGATGAAGCGACCAACTATTTGACGGAGTTTTCGAACTCGCTTGATGCGCCAGGAGCCTCGCGGGATCGATCATAATCATGTTGGGGGATCTGAATCATCCGAAATTGTGCAACGGTTCGCGGTTGTCCGTCAAGAAACTGATGAACGATGTGATTCAAGCGACGATCATCAAGGGAAAATTCAAAGGAGAGGAAGTACTTATCCCACGAATTCCGATTATTCAAACTGATCTTCCATTCCAATTCAAGCGGATTTTCCATTCCAATTCAAGCGGATTCAGTTCTCCGTTCGATTGGCTTTTGCGATGACAATCAATAAATCGAAGGCCAATCATTGTGTTTGAACAACGCCATCTAGATATAGAAGCCAGATTATCAGCTGATAAAACTGTCGCTAAGAACTCCAAGTAACACGTATTACAACAATAGAAACAAGAACCCAAATTTTCGAAATCGAATTTCGACAGTCTGTGGGACTAATCTCGAATTTTCTTGTTTTTCGCTCGGCCAGCTGTAGCCTGTTCGCGTGTTGGCAAACAACAACAACGAAGACGGTTGTTTGCTTTTGCGCCAGAAAACAAAACGATAAACATTGTTTATATTTTCGCTCTCTACTGATTTTGATTCCATTCAAATAAATCACACTGAAAATTGAACTATCTGTGTTTTATTATCACTGTAGAGTTTATTTGAAGGCGTTGAATTTGGGCGAGATGAATATAGGTATAGCTAGTTGGTTGATTGGGAGTGTATAGGTCTATGATAGGGAGTCAAAATCGCTCATAAATTTAAGGTAGTGTCAAGTTGTGAGCGAAGCGAACAACGCGAGCGTAGCGAGCCCTATGGCCCTAGCCATAGTATGTATATATTTATTCAGACAATTTTGTGAGCTCAAATTAAATTAATAACTCATTTTAATAGATACAAATCGTAAGCATCATATTAAAAAAAAATAGAATAATTTAACAGCACACAAGTAAACAAAAATTAAGTAAAGAATATACAGGGTGTTCGGAAACTACCGCACCGGATTATGATTTCTCAGTTGATTTCCAGCAAAAAAGTTGTATCAAACATACCCGCTATTCTTAACCATTTAGCTGTCACAGGCATTTGAAGATTTTTGAAAAAAATATTTTCTTGCACGATTTAAAGCTTAATATCTCCAAAGCTAAACCAGCTGGAATAGTGAAATAAAATGACTATTACAGCAAACAAATTTACCTATAAAATAAAACTAACCACACTAAAATCAGATAAGAGGTTTGGTTTTTACAGAGCTTCAAAGTCAAATTTGTGTGATTTGATCCAAAAAGAATCTATTTTTTCATCTCAATTTTCTGCTAACTTCTGCCAAGGAGAGGTGCTTGTACGATTCTTTTAAAAATTGACGCATAGTCTAAAGATCATTTCTTTCTTACGTGATTTTATCCTAGCTTTGTTATTTCTAGTTTTAACGCCTTAAGTGCAGAAAACTAGGGTTTGCTTTGGCTCGTGTGCTCCTCTTCGTAGATTGTGCACCTATCGCGACAGGTTGTTGGTCGCGACGGACGTCGCGTGTCGCGAAAATACCGTATGAGAAGTGTACACATAGACTCGAGGGTGGAATGTGTATCTATAAAAAGAATCGTGGTGCGTTGCGTTGACTTGGGGTGCGATTTGGGAAACACATTTTCGATATGAAGAAAATTGTGAACGATGCGCTCCTATGATTGCACGTGCACTTGTGCACACATGGGCAGCGGCCACTGATTCAGGGTACTCACTATGCGCCACAATCAATTTTGTGATCGCTTGCTCCGTAATCCTTGGCAGAAGTTGGAGAAAATTGAGATAGAAAAACATTTTGTTTTTGGGTCAAATCACAAAAATCTGACTTTGAAGTTCTGTAAAAACCAATCCTCTTATCCGATTTTAGTGCCGTTAGTTTTATTTTTTAGGTAAATTTGTTGGCTGTAATAATCATCTTATTTTGCTATTCTAGCTAGTCTAGCCTTTGAGATATAGACGTTTTAGTCGTACAAGAAAATTATTTTTCAAAAATCTTCAAATCGCATGAGGAGTCACAATCCGGTGCGTTTATGCGGCAGTTTCCGGACACCCTGTATAATCTGCCAAGAGAAAGTATACGGCATAATATATCATAGGAAAGGGAATTGCGTAGTTTGAATCGCCGTCAGAACATTTTGCTGTGAATATTACAGTTAACAAGATATTGGCGAAAAATCATAATTGCCACCCTTCCAGCCGCGTTTTACTCGGCGGGTATTGAAGCTAGCAAGCTGAAATTTTGCACGCGTGCTTCTTATTGTTGCAGGCTGTTTGTATGTTTGATTCACCCAAATTGGATCACTGGGTCATGGGGCTGCCATACAAACCTAGCCCCCCAATTTGAGTTCTTCTAAGAAAAACTTTTTTATTTGTGTACCAATTTCAACCAAATTTCACAAAAGTGTATTTCTATAGATAACACAAAATATATGGAAGAATGGATCAAATCGGACCATGGGGTCATGGGGCTGCCATACAAACTTAACCCCGAAAATTAGGTTCTTCTAAGAAAAACTTTTTTATTTGTGCACCAATTTCAACCAAATTTCGCACAAATGTATTTCTATTGTTGACACAAAACATATGTAAGAATAGATTAAATCGGACCATGGGGTCATGGGGCTGCCATACAAATCCAACTCCCCAAGTTAGGTTCTTCTAAGAAAAAGTTTTTCATTTGTGCACCAAAATCAACCAAATTTCACACAAATGTATTTCTATTGATGACACAAGATATATGTAAGATTGAATCAAATCGGACCATGGGGTCATGGGCCTGCCATACAAACGAAACCCCCCATATTGGTTCTTCTAAGAAACATTTTTTTTACACCAATTTCATAAAACCTTGAATTAATGTGTCTTTATCAAAGCAACTAAAAAGTTCAAAACGAATGGAATCGTACTGTGTGGGGTCATCCTTCGGCAACCCCAATAAAATTTTTCAAGTAAATATTTTTATTTGCCCATTTATTTCAACCAAGCCCAAAACTTTTGTCAAGACGGAAGAAAAAGAATGAGGGAGGGGAATAAAAACAAGTCATAGGTACGCCCGAAAAAACTTTTAGCCCAAGCGAAGGGTATCCAAATTTCGGCCCCGCCCGAAATTAGCCTCGCCCCCGGGGGTTGGCGAGCGAAGCGAGCAGGGGGCGAAGCCCCCTAGTTTTAACTTAATCACTATACTATTCCTGAAAATGTTGTGCGTCTTCTCTATACGATAATAAGACTAACCATTAAATAAGTTGTATAAGAAACTGCTTAGCATTACTGTTAAAATCAATATTTTTTTAATAAATATTAAATATATATTACAGGTTATGCGCAATGGCAGGTTGATCGATCTCAAGATGATGTATTTATGGCCACTCAAGAATCAGCTGGACAACGCGATCCTCAAGGTAGGTCAAGACTTTTTTCTGGACAAAATAGAGTGCGGCTAACAAAATATATAAAGCTCATAATGTCCTTAAATTCGGACATCTCTCCAATAAGAACAATCGGGAACAATGCAATCATTTTATTAGCCATACTCTTTTTAATGAGGATTACAGCCGCTATATCAATTATGTATT
The DNA here is from genome assembly GCA_949715475.1 of Microchrysa polita. NCBI lineage: Eukaryota > Metazoa > Arthropoda > Insecta > Diptera > Stratiomyidae > Microchrysa > Microchrysa polita. The sequence goes on from OX454420.1 coordinate 42,760,622, forward strand.
ATATATCAGCATAAATTGATTAATATCAAAGTAAATAATCATTTTTTCAATGTATGATTCTGGTTATAATCCTCGTTATTCCTTGAAAACGTTGAAGTAAGAATTGATTTGGTAATTTTGGTGTTTGTGTAGTTTTTTTTGTTGATTATGAGTAATTTATTTAATATTTCGAATGCATCCAAAACTTCCGACATTTTATATATTTACATTGCACATATTTGTTGGAAAACATTACATTTGGCTGCATTCGATTAGAATTCTTTTATTTTTCTAATGCAGTAATAACCAATAACTTATAGTTAATATTGATCTACTAATTTATATGCCTTAAGTAACACGACTAAAGTGTTAAAACTAAAATCGAATTAAAACAGCGTGAGATTTTTTTTTACAAAAGAAAACTCACTTTAAACATCTAGAAAAATGAGTGATATTAGAATCCTACTGAAATATATAAAAGAAGATTAATATTTTTCCCAATCAAATTTATTTTCACTTTTTTTTCTTTGATATTTCAAAGTCATAACCGAAAACGTTGGCTTTGTCTAAATTTGTATGTATTTCAATTGTTATCTTTTCGGTCTCCAAATATTTTTCATTATTTTTGTTTCAAAAACGACGTAAGCCAAATTATTTACGGGTTTTATTAAACTCCATTAGGATCTTTTTATTTACCTATCGAAATGAAAACAGAAGTGTTGTATGGGAAATGCATGCAGTTATTATTATTAGTTACGAAATGGTATATAAATACATCGGAAATGCTTTCATTATTATGGTTTAAGGGTATGTTTTAAATGTCTTAATTAGTTTTATTTAGTGAGTAAATCCTTTGCTGAGTTCATATTGAGTATATCCCGCGGAGTCTTTGTCATGTTTTCGTGTATATTTTTAATCTAAAAAGTTGTATTTCTGGTGTTTTTTTATAAATATTGGTCGCATAAAAATAATTATACCAAATAAATGTTGGCAATCGTTATGGAAGTGATAGTGAAAAGTGATGAATGTGTGAGTGAACTATAAACAAGTATACAGGCCTGTTAAAAGATCTGTGGGGCTGGTAGCTGCAAATAAAAATTTGCAGTGAGGTACATAAATATGAATGACTTTCGAATATGGCATACGTACTAGCTCAAAGTAAAATGGGGTAAGTAAACCTCTGTGGTAAATAGTATCGGTTGAGCAGAGGCATATCATTTGTGTCCTTTTTTATAACATACATAGTTTATTTTTATAATAGATACATTTTGAGTGAAATTATACACACTTACAATTTTTCAGTAAATTTAAAGGTATATAATATAATTTTTAATTTTGAGTTCAATAGAAAGGCCAACGTTGTTGTGATTACCTTTTTCAAAACGAAATATTTGTTTGTGTGTTTAATTGAGGGAATAAATTTGTTTTATTGGAGCATGGTCCTTTCTATTGAAAACAACTAACTTCTCTTGTACACACTATAAAAGACTTCATCAGTAATGCCCAGTTTAAGACTAAGCATTACGACTTTCGCATCGTACATTCCATAAGACAATAGCCGATAGGCGACTTTAATTTGCCAAGCCAAAACATAATCTTGTATGCAGAAATTATACCTTAAAATTATTTATTGTTAAATATTTTTGGGACTTATCACTCACTTCTACTTGAGTATACACGCCTGTCAAATCAATAGTACAGAAACTGAGCAATTGGCAAGATTAGCGAATATATCGTCCGTTATCGACAATGGGTAAAAGCTAGTCTTTAAATGGTTTTTGTAAACCCCTATAGGTCTTCTTTTCTTCTTCTATCGTTCCTTGTCATCGTGTTGCTCGGCCTGCGGTGTAGGCACTATCGATATGGGTTTTTTTCTTCCTTGCTTTATACCGTTCCATGGCGTCGCTTGGCCTGCGGTGTAAGTACGTCGTCCATTCTGGCGCTAATGTCTCGGCGTACTACAGCGTACAGGAAACTCTATCTTGGATCGTGTCAACGCCGAGAGCAATGCTGTTGTTGTTCTTTCTTCTCTGTACCGTAACCCCTTGTGGGGCATGGTGTGTTCACTCAGTCGTTTATAGGCTACTTTGAGTCAACGTTACATTCCATATGGAGTTTCGGAGTGTTTATAATGTTGAAAGCACTATACAGGGTGTCCCGCAACTGGTTAGCCATAGACCAATGGTGGACTCTAGGATATTTTAGGAAAAATGTCGCCAAAATTATTTCTCTAGCTTTTACCGTTAAGGAGTAATTGCCTTTTTGTGATTCTTGTCAAAAAACACGACTTTTTTCGAAAAACTCCATTTTCTAGCTTCCACTTTAGCCAAATCAATGTTTTTCATATTCTTCTGAAAGTACACAAAATTTCCAATAAAAGAACATATCGAACGTTTCGAACGTTTTCGTATCTTCCGAGATACGTTTTGAATTTTGCAGAAATGTCAATTTCAACTTTTAATGTCAAAATTAAACCCTAATTTCGTAGTGGCAAATCTGCAAAGTTGACAAAAGTTGGCCTAATATCTTAGCTTTCGAACGGCATATAAGAATAAGGCTCAGAGTCATCCGGTTTCTGAATAATATGTGTAAAAGCTAAAAAAAAACAGTCCGTAAGTGGAAAAAATCTTGCTTTCACGTGGGAATGAAATTGACACTCTCACACATGAACGAAGTGGTTTTAATAGTTATTACGTTTCATTATTATAGTAGCGATATCAATGGAAGTTCCACTTGATGGACCTAAGGCCAGAGGCAGACCGAAGAACACCTGGATGTGTCAAATGAAAAAGCAACAACGACGCATTGGTCTCGGCGATGACACGATCCAAGATAGAGCTGCCTGTAGAAATATGTTGAGATATTACCGCCAAAACGGGCGATGTGCCTACACCGCAGGTCGAGCAACGCGAAACCATGGAGCGGTATAAAGAACGAGGCAAGGAAGGAAGAATTATTATAGTAAGCAAAAGTGAACAAAATTATCTTTTTATATAAAAAAAAATGAAATTCAACCAATCAATTCCATTCTATATTACGAGTAATTTGAAACTAATCAATTCGGCTTGAAAATATTATGATGGTGTGGTTATTCATCAAATTTACGCTACAGATATTGTTCAGAATGAGTTCTTTTAGACGTTGATGTAACTGCTGCAAGGATTTGTTGGTGGTTCATTATTACACGCCGTTTGAATTTGTTCCATTAGTTACTCTCGAGACAAAATCGGTTGGGTGTAAACTTCGCTTTTGATTTTCCCCCATACATAAAAATTTAGAGGTGTTAAGTCTGGACTCCTTGGTGGCCATGCGACTGGTCCGAATCTTCCTATCCATTTTTCTTCAAATTCTGTATTTAAAAAGTTCGTAATTACCCTCCCATTGTGGGCTGGGCAACCATCCATCTGCCACCAAATATTGATTTGTTGGGCAATAGGTAAATTGTCCAAAATCGAAGATACTACATATTTGGTTCTCTAAAATATGGAGAAATGCAGCAGAATTTAACCGATGCCGGAGAAAAATCAGACCAATCAACTTATCCCCAAGAACCCCAACCTTACATTTATGCTAAACTCATGCTGGTAGCGAGATGTCCGTATAAGCATGGGGGTTGTCAGAACTCCAAATGTGACTATTTCGGCAGTTGAAAACACCACTTCGAGTAAAAGTGGCCTCGTCCGTCCAAAGAATTTTATTCGGGAAATGGCGGTCGGCTGCTTTTTGCTGTAAAAACCACCTAGAAAAGTTAATTCTTCTCTGATAATCTGCAGGAAGTAAATCTTGCACTTCCATTAGATGATATGGGTGCATTTTAACGAATTTGTTTATACTTACCGTTATAATTAGTAAAGTAGCATCTACAACAGTAGCGAAAAATATTTTTCCATAATGCATAACAACCAAATCTATGCTAGATGTAAAAATTTTACTTCCTTTTCAAGATTGAAGTCGGTTTGGTACATTTGCAGACTGTGTTTTTTTTTTTCATTTATACGTATTATTCAGAAACTGGATGACTGTGCTACGCCAACTTTTGTCAACTTTGCAGATTTGCCACTGCAATGTACCCTTACGAAATTCGGGTTTAATTTTGACATTAAAAGTTGAAATTGACATTTCTGCAAAATTCAAAATGTATCTCGGAAGATACAAAACCGTTCGAAACGTTCGATATGTCCTTTTATTGGGAATTTTGTGTACTTTCAGAAGAATATGAAAAACATTGATTTGGCTAAAGTGGAAGCTAGAAAATAGGAGTGTTTCGAAAAAAGTAGTGTTTTTTTTACAAGAATCACAAAAAAGGCAATTACTCCTAGAGAAATAATTATGGCGACATTTTCCTAAAATATCCTGTAGAGTCCACCATTGGTCTATGGCTAACCAGTTGCAGGACACCCTGTATATTTCCTGGACCACGCCGAGATTTGATCTCCGGACCTCTAGATTACTAGCATCGTAGAGTGCGACTAAACGAAGTGAGCCACAGAGCGTGTTGTTGTTGTTGCTTTTTCATTTTACACATCCAGGCGTTCTTCTGTCTGCCTCTGGTCTTGGGTCCATCATGTTCCATTGATATTGCTTTCGTTGCGGGGTCCTCAGGCCTTTGAACATGGCAATACCAATCCATTTGTCGATCTTCGATACGGATTGGTCCGTATGAGCATATTTACGTTATATTGAATAGGGCTAAACTAATATTTGCTAAGGGCGTTTCACAACGCTAGTCAAGCGTTTACCTACCTGTTCACTGAATAACTCTTGATTGGCTCAACCGATCGGCATTAATTTGGTAGAAATGCATAAAATGGGAATGCTGCTTCAATCGAATACTTTTTAAGTTTGTATGTAGGGCTAAGTCAACAGGGTGTCCGTGAATAATTGCAGAAATCTGCATTTTTATTATTAATCGGAGAGGACTCAACGAAGGCACTTCATATTAGTTATTTTTCCTTCAATGGTAATACAGATAGAGCTATGTACTTTACTTAATTTGTGAGTCGTCCTTATGTTTGCAAATCAAATTTTCTTTTGTTGAAAACTTTTTAGAAATGATATAACAAAAATGTCTGTAGATTTTACAATGGGGTGTTCCATTTTACATCGCTTTTATTTCGACCAATCCCAAAAAATATTTACTAGTAGCATTTTATTGGTACATATTATGTTTATTTCTTATTTATTATCCAAAAAAGGGTATGTAAGGCAAGCGTTAAACTACGTATTGCAATTCTACATAACCCTCATATTGTACGCTCGACTTAATATAATTTTAATATTCTTAACGAACATTTATACAGTTTTGCATGCACTCAAAATAATTTTCGAAGCCCTTTCCCTGCTCTGATTGCGACGCCAGTTCCTCAAGTAGACCATTGGATAGGAGAAACCGCCACTTTTTGGGCTGTACTGCTTCATGCGCGAAGAACATTTTGTTGCTTACGGCTTGTCTTGGAACACCCCACCCCCTTTCGACTAATGTTTTCTTTCCGGCTCATATGCATAACTTTTTGATTCAAACCCTCTGATCGACTAATGTTTTCTTTCCGGCTCATATGCATAACTTTTTGATTCAAACCCTGTGACATTTTTTTTCACGGCTTTTTGATGAACCGAAATGGTATTTTTTATCAATTGTTTGCACTAAGCCTTTTTTAACCTTTGTAAAATTATGCGGGATCCAATGCGAATAATTTTTTTTTACAACCCTGTAGGTTAAAGCCATGTCGTCGGAGACTGCTGTAAAAGAGTTATTTTATGGAAGAGACGACACATTTATGATGAGATATTAGGCGTTTAGAATTCCGTCTGTCGGTCTCGGTCTAAGACCGAAAGAAACGATTCGGTAAAAATTGCTCTGATTTCAACTAACCAACCGAATGGGCGAAGAATGCATTGCGATCCGACGAAATCTGGAATGAGACCGGGATTTTAGACCAGGACATTGGTACACATTTTAGACCAGCACATTGGTACACACACACACATTGGTGTCGTGCTCTGCGGCCGTGATCGTTCGGTCGCCACTCTGTGATATAGAGATTCATAGAGAAACGTGTTTCCCAACTCGGCACGACCCGCAAGTTTATTATTCAGAAGATGATAAGAAATATGCTTATCGTAGAATAATAAACTAACAACGCGTCTAGAAAGTGGTATGGCTGACAACCGTATCACACTCCGAATTCAGTTGTCGACAACACACGGTAGTCGTCAGCGCACCATGCTCCACTAGGAGTTGGGTAAAAACAAGAAGACATTGGTATTTACACATCGTGATCCGCGGCCACGGTAATTCAATGTATCGCATGGGTTCTCCTACTGTTAACCTCTGAAAGTGTCGTTCAATGACACTGACACTTTACAAATAGATGTCTGTTAACGATAAAGCCGTACATAATCCATCAAATTAAATGTTTTCAAGTTCTGTCAGATCCCGTCTGGGACATCCTGTTAACATTTCCTTACTTCAAAGGTATTCGTAGCAAATACCCTACCATTTTACACATTCGTACTGAATTTCGTGTCGATCGGTTGAGCCTGTAATGCAAAATCCACCGAGAAATGTAGCGTATATTCAATTGCTAGTAGAATTGAACATGTCATATTAGCTACTATTAAAATTTCATAACACTTTTTTGGTTGTTTACGACGTCTCGTCACCGTGGTAATTTCGCGCATGCAACTAATTCCTAGGTAGATAGGGTCACTAGTTACACGTCTAATTGCACACACCTTTGGTGACGACGTCGTAACAAAGTGTAGTCACCCTTTTATATGACACTCGTCCGTTGTTGACGTCGTCGTTACCGTGGAGATTTCCCGCGTGCAGCTTACTCTCTGCAGCTAGTAACTAGTAGCGTCTGACAGTACTTTTACGTTTGCTGAGTTTCTTTTTGGTGAGAATTCATCAGACATTATAAATCGGAAAATGTCTGTAGATTTGCCCATGAGTACTTTTATTCTAACTAGATGCATAGTAAATCTACGCGTTCCATTCTCTAACACTTTTAATTAGACCTATCCAAAAATAGTAGTCTGGCTGGTCTAGCGGTTGGTGCGCGCACCTTCGGTGCACAGGGTCATGAGTTCGAATCTCACCGTGTTTCATGGTGTTTTTCGAACTCACGAGCTTGTGACGGACTATGATCTCACTCAGATGTTAAACGAGTACCCATTTATGGGGATAAATAACACTGCTGAGCGTGATGCTGGTCTCATTACCTCAACAAAAAAGCAGATAAGATCTTGGAAATAGGATGTCACTAACACATCCTGCGGCCTTAGTCCAATGCTGGATTGTCGCGCCTGTTATTTTTATCCAAAAATAGATTTCCAAAATTATTTCATTAATATTGTTCATAATTCTTATTTATTGCCTATAAAATACATGTACAAGTACAACATTATTCACTACTCATTAAAATTCTAAAAATGCAGCGCTCTGTACGCTCGGTATTTTTTTTTTGTGGTGTTTCAGAACTTGAGTAGTGTAGTATTTCCATCGAGTTCATTTTGAAGCATCAAGTGAAATATGTACGATGGCGTCTTTTGACAAATTGCAAGCCAGGTAAGTATATTTGTCTACATACCCGATATTGATGTGATGCTTGAATTCACGGGGTTCTTGCGTTTCATTGCTTCGCGACTTGGGTTTAAAGGTACGTGTTCATACAGACGACTCATGTAATGATCGCTCAGCGATCGTAGCTTTGCATCCAATTCCGAGCCATATTTGCATCAACTGAAATACGTACGATGGCGTCCTTTGACAAATAGCAAGCCAGGTAAGTAAATTTTTCTACATACCCTATATTGATGTGATGATTGAATTCACGGGGTTCTTGCGTTTGATTGCATCGCCCAAGTCGCGATGGTAAAGGTACGTGTTCGTAGAGACGACTCATGTAATGATCACTCAGCGATTGTAGCTTTGCGTCCAATTCCGGGCCATATTTGCATATTTTTTGAATTGTGCTACTTTCCTTATGTCGACTATGGCCTAAAAGTACATGTGTGTATAGAAAATATTCGCATATAGTGCCCAGAACCGGTGGTCTAACTGCGATCGCTGCGTATGTTTCGCAAACATGTTTGTTGTTCGGATTCCCTAAGTCATTTTGCGTATCAGAAATATTCTCCGGTTCATTTTGTTTGCGTGTTCCACAAAGACAGCCAAACGAAAAGAAAGGGAGATTTTTTACTATCCGCAAAATGGCAGTTGGATCAGCCCGGTATGTTTTTGGATCATACGCAACTGTTGTGGATCATACGCAACTGTTGTGGATCATAGCTGCCACAGGCATTTAAAGATTTTTGAAAAAAATCATTTTCTTGCACGACTTAAAGCCTAATATCTCCAAAGCTAGACCTGCTAGAATATTGAAATAAGATGATTATTACAGCCAACAAATTTACATGTAAAATAAAACTAACCACACTAAAATCGGATAAGAGGTTTGGTTTTTACAGAGCTTCAAAGTCAAATTTGCGTGATTTGACCCAAAAACAATCTTTTTTTCCATCTCAATATTCTTCAACTTCTGCCAAGGTGAGGTGCTTGTACGATTCTTTTAAAAATTGGCGCATAGTCTTACGATCATATCTTTCTTACATCATTTTAATCTAGCTCCATTATTTCTAACAGTTTTGATACGTTAAGTGTAGAAAACTAGGTTTAATTTTAGCACGAATTCAATACAATTCAATTCACACTGCCCCTAAAGATCTGCAATTGGTAAAATCTATTCAAAATGTGTCGAAATCGAGCCAAAATTAACCCTAGTTCTCTGCACTTAAGGTACTTAAACTGTTAGAAATAATGGAGCTAGAATAAAATGATGTAAGAAAGATATGATCGTAAGACTATGCGCCAATTTTTAAAAGAATCGTACAAGCACCTCACCTTGGCAGAAGTTGGAGAAAATTGAGATAGAAAAAAAGATTGTTTTTGGGTCAAATCACGCAAATTTGACTTTGAAACTCTGTAAAAACCAAACCTCTTATCCGATTTTAGTGTGGTAAGTTTTATTTTACAGGTAAATTTGTTGGCTGTAATAATCATTTTACTTCACTATTCTAGCTGGTCTAGCTATGGAGATATTAGGCTTTAAGTCATGCAAGAAAATGAATTTTTCAAAAATCTTTAAATGCCTGAGGCAGCTAAAGGGTTAAGCTGAGGGGGTATATTCCATTAAACTTTTTTGCTGGAAATCAACTGAGGAATCATAATCCGGTGCGTTTATGCGGCAGTTTCCGGACACCCTGTATAGAAATCCCTCGTGCACATGCTGATTGGTGACCGGCCGGTGTGTTGTTTGGAATAGTTGCCAGGGAGCGGGATTAAGATAACATGAATACAAAGTCATGGTCGCTTTAGTCGCTAGTAGGAAAACACCCGTAGTCGATAGTCACATAGCATAGCTAGCATCGCCTAGCTACGATAGCTCAGTGATCGTTTGAGTCGTCTCTACGAACACAAACCTTTACCTACCCATTGTAGTCCAACTTATTTTGCGGCGGTATCGATATTATGCAGAAGATTTTCTTCATCGCCCAATCTTCGAGATTTGATTTCTATGTTGTTGGAGTACGCTACTAGTTGTGTAGACATGATGGTAATTAACGTTACGTTGCATTATTCAAGACTCGAATTTCGTACTCCAGGGCAAGGCCCCACAGATAAAGAGGGGTAATTTCAGTGGGTGCTGGGCATTGAAACAAATGACTCACATCATCAGGCGTACCACCGCAATTAGGGCATATATTTTGTATGCTCGGGTCTATACGAGATAGATACGAATTAAGACGTGAGCAGAACCTGGCCTGACCGAAGTTGGGCTAACGTCAATCTGGTGTCTCTCGGGAGCCTAATCTCTCTCTCAAGGTCTTGTAGGCCACGTTTCATGTGACGTGGTGGAGGAATTCGGCAAGAGCCTTGAAAATTCTATGCAGGAAGGTTGTGTTTGTCTGTGTATACATATGTAAACGCTACGGAGCTGAAATTTTGCACACGTTGTGGTTGCAGGCTGTTTGTATGTTTGAATCACCGAAATTGGATCACTGGGTCATGGGGCTGCCATACAAACCTAACCCCCAAATTAGGTTCTTCTAAGAAAAACTTTTTTATTTGTGCACTAATTTCAACCAAATCTCACACAAATGTGTTTCTCTTGATGACACAAAACATATCTAAGAATGGATCAAATCGGATAATGGGGTCATGAGCCTGCCATAAAGACCTAACCCCCCAAATTAGGTTCTTCTAAGAAAAACTTTTTCATTTGTGCACCAATTTCAACCAAATTTCACACAAATGTGTTTCTCTTGATTACACAAAACATATCTAAGAACTGATCAAATCGGGTCATGGGGCTGCCATACAAACCCAACACCCCAAATTAGGTTGTTTTAAGAAACACTTTTTTATTTGTGCACCAATTACAACCAAATTTCACACAAATGTGTTTTTTTTTGATGACACAAAACATATCTAAGAATTGAGCAAATCTGACCATGGGTTCATGGGGTGGCCATAAAAACCCAATCCCCATTTTGGTTCTTCTAAGAAAAATTGTTTGCACCAATTTCACAAAACCTTGAATTAATGTGTCTACCAAAGCAAGAAAAAAGTTCAAAACGAATGGAATCGTACTGTGGGGTCATGCTCCCGCAACCCCAATAAAATGAATTGAATTGAAAATATTTTTATTTGCCCACTTATTTCAACCAAGCCCAAAACTTTTGTCAAGACGGAAGAAAAAGAATGAGGAGGGGGATTAAATACAAGTCATAGGTACGCCCGAAAAACCTTTTAGCCCAATGAGAGCGAAGGGTATCCAAATTTCGGCCGCGTCCGAAATTATCCTCGCCCCCGGGGGTTGGCGAGCGTAGCGAGCAGGGAGCGAAGCCCCCTAGTTTCGTCATATTGGGAGCATTACGTCGCGGCGCGGCTGCTCTCAATTGTTTTAATTCGCGCCGGCATTGAAACAAATCCAGGCCCAAGGGCATGGTTTTGTGGTGTTTGCAACCAGCGAATTGGTTCGAATGCCAGGTGAGTAGAGTGTAATGCTGTTTGGAGTGGGTACATCTCAGGTGTTCTGGCCTGAGAAGGGTTAGTCAGCACTCCAGATCATGTGTTGCACCGGGATGTATAAACTCAGGACGACCTCGGGCTGCTCCGAGCCCACCACCTCCTCCCCAGCACCCCCAAACAATATGATCAGGAATGCTAGACCTAGTTTGCCCCCGGCTCCTCCTCCAGCAGTTTTCACCCCGCTGTCCTTATTGCAGTTTAACTGTAACGGCATTAACCAAAAAATTGCCGAGATCACTCACTTCATGAGTGCCAGCAGAATTCTGAGAGACGTTGCTCTATCCGAACTCGTCTCTTAGCGTCCATGGTGATTACGTTATACTGCGGAAAGATAGACCAGCCGCCAGGAATGATTCTCACCCTGGAGGTGGACTTACCTTCCTAATAGTCCAAGTCCGTACATTACTGTGATTAGATGTCGACGGTACGGCGGAAATGCAAGCCATCTCAGTTTCATCAGGGAGTACTAATATCGAAATGTTTAATGTGTATGGTCCACCTCACTCTAGCTTCCCTTCTGGCTATCGTTTCGATATTGGTCCTCTCCTATCCGGAGAGCATAGAATCATTCTTGGTGACTTTAACGCGCACCATGAGCTCTGGCATTCTAACCTCAACAACGATGCCAGGGGTATAACTATCGCCGAATCTCTTGACGCTTTAGATTTCTGTTCACTCAATGAATATTCGCCGACTCGAGTCACAGGCACTTGCAGTAGTTCTCCTGACTTAACTATTTAAGTGCTAGCCTAATTAGTGCTAAATTAGTGCTACTGGATTGGAGACGCGTACTGCTCTCTCGTCCGATCACCTCCCAATCATTATAAGAATTGACAAACCAGCAAACCTGACTAAGTCTGAGAAGCGAACGTTTGTCAATCACAAGAAAGTCGATTGGGATGGTTTTAAAACATACTCGTCGGCGAAGTTCATCGAGCTACCTACACCAACTAGCGTTCATAAGACCGAACGAAATATTAGGAACGTCATTGCCAAAGCAGCGGCACGTTATATTCCTGCAGGACGTATCCCGAAAGTTCGATCTAATTTCCCTATCGGTGCCGCCAGATTAGCCGATGAACGAGATAACATCAGACGCGCTCACGTGGTGATCCCAGAATTCAGGAGCTAAACTCCGAAATCAATCGACAAGTAAAAGACTATCGGAAGGTGAAATGGAACGAGCACCTCAAAGACTGCAACCTCAATGAAGGTGTCAGTAAACTATGGTCTACTGTCCGCGCCCTATCCAATCCTAGGAAAGCAAAGGGCAATGATGCCATCAAATTTGGCCGTAAGAGCACTAGCGATCCCCTTCACTGCGCAAGGGGATGTTCAATAAGCAATTTATTGAACATTCCAAGTCCGACGGCTTAAAGCGTAAAATTAGAAGACGGATTCGCAGTAGAAATATTGACAGTATACCATCGTATACTGCGACACAGGTTAAAAAAGTCATTGAGAATGATAAAAACTCCAAGGCCCTCAGACCCTATGGCATTCCGATAGCCATGTTGAAACATCTCGACCTTCCAGCCATTGAGTATCTCACGGCAGCCTTTAACTTGTCGATCTCTACGCTTGCCATCCCTGAAATCTGGAAAACAGGACGGATTGTCCCCTGTCTCAAACCAGGGAAGAGCGGTGGTCTTGCATCCTACCGACTTATAGCAATATCCTGTTGCAAAGATCTTTTTTCCAAAGCCGAAACCTCACCATCTCTGCGTCTAAATCTTCTGCGACATTTCTTACCACCTGGTCGGGGGATTGTAGGTCGGAGATTGATGTACGTATTGGCACCAATCCAGTTCCTACTGTAGCTAATCCTAAAATGCTCGGGCTCCACTTAGAGAGCATGATGACGTCAGCTCATCACACAGCATCCTTGTGAGAAAAGATGCGCAGTAGGAACAAAATCCTAAAAGCACTAGCTGGTAGCACCTGAGGCAAAGATAAGGAAACCATGCTAGTCACTTAAAAGCGGTGGGTCGAGCAGCCGCTGATTATGCAGCCCCAGTTTGGTCACATAGTCTGTGATACAAACTGGTCCAAAATTCAGGTCTGCCAAAATGCTGCTCTACGCACAGCCACAGGTTGCCTCTTGATGTCTGCCCAGGACCACTTACATCAAGAGACAAAATTGATGCCAATACGCGACCACAATTTCCTTCTCTCCAAACAGTATCATGTTGGTTGCTACCGTGAGGATCATCCCAACCATAGTCTCATGGACCGAATTCCTCCACGACGATATGTCAGGCGTGGTTTACGAGACTTAGAGAGAGGTCCAGGGATACAAGCGGGACCCTTACGATGAAGATACATACCGAAGTCCAGGGATACAAGCGGGACCCTTACGATGAAGATACATACCGAGCTGCCATCGCTGAGATTCACACTACAGAAATGAGTCCGTCTACCGCAAGTTTAGGTGCGAATAGAGTCCTCTCAGTGCGTCCACCACCTATCTCGCCTGAGGAGATTGGGCTCCCGAGAGCCACCAGAGTAACATTGGCCCAACTTCGGTCGGGCTTTTGTTCGCGCCTCAATTCGTACCTTTCTCGCATAAACCCGGACATCCAGAATATTTGTCCAAACTGCGCTGGCGCTCCTCACGATGTTGGTCATTTGTATCAATGCCCAGCTGCGCCCACTGACTTAACCTCTATCTCATTGTGGGAAAAACATATCGCAGCAGCCATCACGGACGAAAACATCGTCTGTCACGGCATAATAGCAGAGAAGGTAGTGTCATGGTTTGGGGAGCTGTCTCTGATTTTTTCTGAGTTTTCTTTCGTTTTAGGTGTGAGGAATTCCTTATTACACGTTGTACTGTTGATAAACTAGCTGTAACGCTGACTTTAGCTCCAATTCTAGCCGCTGATAGTGCAAAATTAGAGGCGGCTCGCAGAATTCCTCTTTGGCGGTTTGGGCAGCTCGCGTACGCCCTTTTATGTTTCGTCCACATCCACTTTTATTTTTTAAATAGTTAAACACAACCGATTTACTTCTTTTCACTATTTTCGAAATTTCGCGTAATCTGTGTTGTTCATTTCTCAAAACATCGATTTGAGCCATTGGCGCAGTATTTAATGCTTTTTCCTCTACCCATGATTACCGAAACTTACAAAAATTAAAGTCAAAACACAATCTGAGTGGATTAAAACAAAAACAGTTAGGATGTGACGCTAGGACTTTCGAAATAACGACCGAATCGCAACTGTCCCTATTCAAGTGACCCAATTTTGAGCATAGAATTTATTAGTGCATCAGCATAATGTTGATGAAACATAACTGTTGTTATTAAATGTTGAATTTATTTTCTCGCAAACTATGAGCAACATAATAGCCTTTGTAAACAAATACTGAGTTATCCTCTCCGCTGCAAGGAAAAAGATATTTTGAGATAAACAACTCTCGAAAAGTTTGTCCCTATTCAAGTGACTGGAAGTGTACATTCAACGACGACAGTTGTTTTATCTGGACTCACATTATTGGTCGCCTGAGGATTCTAAAACGTGATGCGAGTATTCCAAATGCACTTTCAACCAATCGTCGAGCTCTCGATAAACGATAGTTAAAAATTCTTTTGGACAAAGCAAGATATTTGTAAGGATATGGTTTCAGAATGTACTTCTTTAAAGGAAATGCATCATCAGCGAGGGCACCGTATGGCATTGGCATATAGTGAGAGAAAACGCCACCATCTGAGACTCTTCCTCGGCAACCCACATCAATATACATAAATGAATTTGTAATTAGCATGAACCAATGCAAATAAAACTAGGGGGCTTCGTCCCCTGCTCGCTTCGCTCGCCAACCCCGGGGCCGAGGCTAATTTCGGGCGCGGCCGAAATTTGGATACCCTTCGCTGGGGCTAAAAGTTCTTTCGGGCGTACCTATGACTTGCATTTAATCCCCCTCCTCATTCTTTTTCTTCCGTCTTGACAAAAGTTTTGGGCTTGGTTGAAATTAGTGGCCAAATAAAAATATTTACTCGGAAAATTTTATTGGGGTTGCCGGAGCATGACCCCACAGTACGATTCCATTCGTTTTGAACTTTTTAGTTGCTTTGCTAAAGACACATTTTGTGAAATTGGTGTAAAAAATGTTTCTTAGAAGAACCAATATGGGGGGTCTGGATTGTATGGCAGCCCCATGAACCCATGGTCCGATTTGATTCAATCTTACATATGTTTTGTGTCATCAATAGAAATACATTTGTGTGAAATTTGGTTGAAATTGGTGTACAAATAAAAAAGTTTTTCTTAGAATAACCTAATTTGCGGGGTTAAGTTTGTATGGCAACCCCATGACCCCATGGTCCGATTTGATCCATTCTTGCATATATTTTGTGTTATCTATAGAAACATATTTGTGTGAAATTTGGTTGAAATTGGTACACAAATAAAAAAGTTTTTCTTAGAAGAACTTAAATTGGGGAGCTAGGTTTGTATGGCAGCCCCATGACCCAGTGATCCAATTTGAGTGAATCAAACATACAAACAGCCTGCAACGATAAGAAGCACGTGTGCAAAATTTCAGCTTGCTAGCTTCAAAACCCGCCGAGTAAAACGCGTCGCAACAGACAGACAGACAGACGGATATGCTCCAATCGACTCCCCAAGTCATGATCATATATGTATACTTTTTGTATGGTCGGAGATGCTTCCTTTAATGCGTTACAAACTTAATGACAAAGTTACGAGACCGAGTTCTAATCGTGCGAATAGCACGATGAGTGTATACCCTATACCCATGTACAGACCTAGAAGGCACGCAAAACCCAAAATATTCAATTTCATATTTTTTGTTGGGGAGGGAGGGGTAGATGGGTCGGACCTGACACATCTTTATTACCTTGTCAAGACATCCAACGGCTACCATTTGATATTAATTTGAAGTTTTTCGTGACATTCTATCAAAAGATATGACTGAATATAACTTTGTAGGGGAAGTAGGGGTAGGGGTAGTCGGACCTAATCCACTTTCCATCAACTCAAAGTATATGTCAGAATGAGACATTGATCAAAATTTCAAGTCGATAGCGATATTCTACCGAAAGTTATGACCGAATTAAAATATCAAGGTGGGGTAGTTTGTATGGGAGGTAGGGGAACCCGTGGTCCGATTTGGCCCATTTTCAATACCGTCCAAGATTTTAGCAAAACAAACATTTGACCAAAATTTCAAACCGCTAGCTTCATTATTTCGGGAGTTATCGTGCTAACAGACAGACATGGCTTATTCGATTCAGGGACCGACCCTGATCATTTATATATATACTTTGCCATACCACCGGTGGCTCCTTTGAGGTGTTACATAATATCGGCGTAACAAAAACAATATACCCTTTCACTCTATGAGCGAAGGGTATAACTATGCTATGGGATCCTTTGTAATTAAAATATTCGCTTCCAGCATTTGCACGACACTCAATACTGAAAAAAACCTGAATACATTCAGCCAAAACTTGCTTTACATGTTTCTGAAGCAACCTTTTAAATGGTTGAATGATGAATCCGAAAATAGTATGCCAAATCTCTGTATGAGTTTCCAGTCGCCAGGATACGAAGTGTTACTGCAACTCTTTCGCCCACGCTTATACTTTTCCGAAGATGTGTATCCTGCTTTTTAATCAACGGTGTTATGCGCTCCAAAATATAATTGAACTCACTTGGTCGCAACCGTAGGAAGTTTCTATAAAGTTCAGGTCATTCTGCTTTCAGTTTCACCATCAGCTGCGCATGAACTCCTTGATCATTGTGTCGTTTGAGCCAAGGTGCTACCCATTGCGTACGATAACGGCGTCTCCTTTCTTGTAATGCTTCCAACAAGACACTAGCCGCAGCACTGTTTGTTTGAGAAGCACTTTCATATAAATTAAATAAATTCACGGATAAAATCAACACCGTTAACAATATTTTCTTCGCACAGGCATCCACTTTTTCCTGCATTCGTAACAAATGTCGACTCACAATTGACACTTGTGAATTTGAAACTGCAATATAAACACCTATTGCATCAGTTGCGAGAAAATATTTCTGCAACACTATTGCACAATAGATTGCGCGCAAAATTTGCTTACAGTGTAAACACTTTGCTAAATTAGCAATAGAGCAATATATATCCTGCAATTTTTGCATGCAATTGTTGCTTGTAGTGTAAAACCCCCCTAAGGTAACCCGAGTGACTTTTTTTTTATCGATTTAGTCTTTCGGCGAAAATTGCCTAAATTTAGCAATGCTCTAGCTTCCAAACTACAAGTCAGACAAAAAAATGATATATATGTAGTTATTTTGTAGGAAATAATGTTTACTTTATGTTTGTATTAGATCATTTTTCCGGGAAATGAACCGTTTTCTTGTTATACGCAAAAAACAAGAAATTTGACACTTTTTGCTTATTTTTTTTCATGTGCCGGCACTTTTTTTGGGGGGTTGATATTCGGAATCAGCGCCCCAAAATACATATATGTAACAAAATTGAGAAATCAACTTCCGCATTTTTTTCTGACGAAAATACGATATTATTGGGCTATGACCCTCTCGATAGCATCCAACAAGGTACTGTTTTGAAAGTAGTCGGTTGTGGTCACGTATTGGCATCAAATGTGTCTCCTTTTGTAAGTGATCCTCGGCAGGCATCAGAAGGCAACTTGTGGTTGTGCGTAGAGCAGCATTTTTCCAAACTTGGATCTTATTCCAGTTTGTGTTACATCAACTATGTGACCAATCGAATTCAACGAATCTCTTGTATAGGAATATGCATATTTAGGAGGTTTGCCGAAAGCATATAGCGATTGACCTTATCAAACGCGTTTGATAGGTCAATTGCCACTAAGATGGTTCTATGGCACCGGGTACGTTGATTTAGCCCATCTCTGACGCGTGTTGTGATAGCGTCTATGGCAGTGGTCGTACTACGCATTTTCCTGAAGCCATGCTGATGAGGTTCTAGCTTCGCATCAGCTACAATTTGGCGCTTTTCCCTGGGTTTGGAAAGGGCAGGGACAGTAGACCATAACTTGCTGGCACCTTCATTGAGATGCTCATTCCATTTCGCCCTCCGATAGTCTTTAACTTGTCTTCTAATTTTGATGTTAAGCTCCTTTTGAGGTCACCAGGGTGAGCACGTCTGATGTTATCACGTTCAAGGGCTAACCTTGCGGCACTTGTAGGAAAGTTTGGTCGAGCCTTAGGGATACGTCCTGCAGGAATGAAACGAGCCGTTGCTTTGGCAATGACGTTCCTGATATTCCGTTCGGCCTTATACACATTAGTGGGAGGAGGTAGCTCGATGAACTTCGCCGAGGTAAATTAAATGATTTGAAACCTTCTCAATCGGGTTTTTTGTAATTGACAAACGTTTAAAAACGTTCGCTTCTCTGACTTCGTCAGATCAGCTGGTTTATCAATTCTCACAATGATTGGAGGCGAGACCAATACGTGTCTCCCAGGAAGTGTCGCTAATTAGGCTGGCACTAACAATTGTAATATCTGGAGAGCTAATGCAATTACTAGCGGCGCGAGTCAATGAGTCTTCTCTTGAGAGTACAGAACTCTGAATCGTCGAGATTCGGCGATAGCTATACCTTTGGCATCGTTGTGAAGCGCAGAATGTCAGGATTTGTTTCAACGCCGGCGCCTATAAATATATGTAATTGAGAGCAGCCGCGCCAAAGTCTCATGCTCCCAATAAGACGAAAAAACACAAATCGAATCCATGCCTATACACAGTCATACACAACCTTCCTGCATCGAGACCTTGGAGACTCTTGCCAGGGAGGCGTATTGGCAACTCTTGGTCGTTAAAAAACAAACGGGTGTGATCCCCCCCGGAGAGGCTTGAAATTGTAGCTAAGCAATGGTTGCCAGTAGGACCACTGAGACACGGTATTAGTCATCGTAATCTACAGTAAACAGCGATCGATACTGTCGACAAAGATTTGTACTGGGGTATAGCTTCACGGTATAAAGCTGATCGGTAGTTGAACGAACATGCCTAAATCCGCCTTGATATTCACCAATGATTAATTCTATAATAAGATAAAATCTTAAGGTTCTTCAAACTAAAGAGGTGCTCCTGTAATCTTCATAATTCATCTTATAACATTTTGAGGGTGTTTTAGATTTATAAAATCATTTTGTCCGTCCGTCAGTTCACTAAATATCTCTGTGAACGGCTCAACTGATTGACTTGTCATTTTATTTGTCGAAGATTGACGTTTGGGAAAAAAGAGCTTGACATGTCATATTAGTTACATACTTTTTTTTCGGTTTCGAGTAACGCGGGGCTAATAAATGAGTAATAAATGCGACCAAGGAGTTTTTCTAAATCGCTATAGGGACGGGTTCACGGATATGAAACTTTGCACAAAGATAGGTTAGTACATATAAGCATTTACACTCTACATAGTAAGCATGTTGATTTTTGCTATGAACAATTAAACATCAGTAAATTTGTGAAATTTGAGTTTGTGCACGTCTGCAAATTATGATGATTATTTGGAAATGAAAAGAGGAAAACGTCTGCCAATTTTTGTTCTTTCGGCATAAATTTCAATTTTTGTTTAGATCTATAAAATGAAAAATGTCAGCCCTATAATACTTTCATTTAACCCTTGGTTTGCATGGTGGTGAAAACTACCTTTAAGTGTATGGTGGAGTCCCAGGGACTCTACTTCAATCTTAATAAAAACAAAACCAATGTTGTTTTCGTAAAATTATCTATAAATACGTCTTGACTCGATAATCCGGATCAATTATTGTAAGGGGTAATCCGGATCATTGGAACATCCGGATTAGCGCAATCACATTTTTCTGAGGAAAAACAATCCAAACAAATAAAAAAGCGGAACAAAAGTCGATAAATGTTTTATTTCTTAGAAATTAGCCAGCGTCATGTCATTTGCTAAACAGTTCCGTAAAAAAGTACGAGACCAAATCTACCATTTCACCCTGAAAATCTCAAAGATCCGGATTATAGAGTGAAAATTGCTGCCGATATCCGGACTATAGAATACATAGTGGAAATGTTCAGTGATCCGGATTAGCGTGATATCCGGATTAAAGGAGATCCGGATTACCGAGTCAAGACTGTATAGTTAATATTGTCCGTCAACAATAGATTTTAGCTTACATTAGGAATTTTTAATGAGTTTATTTTCTAGAACTCACAGTCTCAAAAATCGCATAAAATAATGCTCACTCCTTAAAAATAGTAAAATTTAAACTTTCAATAAAAATAATTTCCCTTTTTTACTAATTTTGAATAGATAAACATATCCAATTATAAAATAAAGATAAATCTTCTCAAATAGCATCTAAATAAAAAAACGTGCATGGCTTCAATTCAGATTGCATTTTCTTCATACTTTTTTGATCATGGCGGGAATATTGGTTTGTAATAAGAGTTGCGAATATAAATTGTCTTCCTCCATTATTCGTTTTACCATGAGAAACAGTATATTGTAAAAGATAGAAAATTTAAAATATAGGAAGACCTAAAAGCTTGGTCTAATTTTTTCACATGTCAGGACAGTCGGCGGCACGGCGGTGCTTATGGTGTTGTGAGGTCCAGTCGGATCTGAAAATATTTTAAAGGGGACACATAAGTACACATGCACATGAACAAGGATGACCAAAACCAATAACAAAAACACGTAAACAGATAGGAGGAGTTCCATACCTATCTCTCACACTCAACCAGGGGAGGAGATCCATCCCACATATTGCCCACAACCATCTACCCAGGAGATTACCTCCATCTCCGGATTCTGCAGAGGTTGGACCAATATTTATTAGAAATATACCCAGGAGAGGAGTTCCATCTCCGGATCCTGTATATTCTAATTTCAAGGCCTTCTACCCAGGAGAGGAGTTCCGTCTCCGGATTCCGTAGAGGCATACACAAATCATAAAATAGCAAATTACATATAAACAATAAATAGCAAAAGTGTTTGGTCATCCTTTAAACGAAATATATAAAACACAAACACACGCATACACACATGTACTTAGTAAGTTAAAAACTTATCTCAAAGCGTAGTCCCCAAAAACCACAAAACTAAACTCTAAAACAAACACTTGTCCACCACACTGATCAAGCAAAGATCAACCACTGACTGAAGGGTCAATTCAGTGAGATCTGTGTACGCACCATGCGTTATGCTTATCAGATTGGGCCAGTATTGTAAACATAGATACAATGCAAAGTTATCAAACACTACACAATGTATCTGCTCAGAAAAACCCTTTGTTATAATATTCTCTGATTCATCAGTTAGAAGGTTTACCTTTAGGGTTTCTAATGCTGTGAACCTGTTGTTCTGGGCAACATTGTATGTATTGTACATAAGTAAATCAGGTTAGCTTCTTTCAGTTGTGTAGTTAATTGTGTCAGGGACTAAAGTCTTCAGTTTTTGGCATACATTTTAAGATTAATTGAAGACATAGGGTTTGATTCACAAATGTCGAAAATAAGAAACATAACTACTATAGGTCATCGAAGAGTACGACGGCTACATGAAAAAACAGTGTACATTTCGATTGCATCTACTTCCCCCTTGGTATGTAATTATAATACAAATTATTATTATTATATTATATTTTTGCCATAAAAAGAATTTACAATTGAATAACAATTAAGAATTAAAAAAAGGATATTCATTAATTATATACACATGTACATGGCTATCTCACTAAAAGCTAAGCTTGTACTGTGAGATACATCAACGTTTTTTATAGATTTACATACAATTCATTACGCGTTATTATTTTTTTTATAGTGAATATGTTTATTTAAACCGTTTTAAATTATCCGTTCCAGTCGTTCCTGCTAAGATATTGTCTTAAGAATTTCAAAAATGTTCGTTTGTTTGTTATATTAGAAATATTTTCTGGTAAATAGTTGAATAATCTTGGAGCGTTGTAGAATGTATGATTGGCCGCCAATGAATAATAATAATTTCTGGTTAATTTGCCTCAGAAACAAAAGTGTGTTCATGGTGTACCAAAGAACAAAAAAGATATCCTTTTTCTATCCGGAAGCATAACTAACCAGTGTGCAAGCCAAATAGCGACTTCTACCAACCATTGTGTCGGAACACTAGCAGGATTTTATTCCAAAACAATGATATGGGCAGTGTTGCCAACTGGAAATTTAAAAAACGGCTAAATTTAGCCGGAAAACCGGCTATATTTTTTTCAAAAACGGCTAAAAATCCGGCTAAATAAATTTCAGCGAGAAAAACGGCCAAAAAACCGGCTAAATCATACAAAACAGTCACATTACGAAAAAATATAGTAAAAAACTGATTTTAATAATTTTATTTCTTTTCTGGAGTACTACCCGTAAACTATGCTTTAGGCAGATTTCTTAGTTTTATTACATATATGCTCCAATCGCTGGCATTATAGTCAAAATTTACTTTGTTCGGAGTTAGATAGCTCAACTAGTCAAAATTTTTGTATACAGGTACAATTTCTCATTCAAGTCCATAACCACATTAGGTTCGAAATTGTGGAACATAAAATTTATAAAAGGAACGTCTAATACGTAACTATGGGCAAGGGCAACCGCATTTATGTATGGATATCTTGCCATCATCGCACCTGAACAATCTTATATTTTAATAAAAAAATTTAACCATTTTAGGCCCAAGACACATATCCATATCATTATGACGATAATCCATCATGATGATGAAAGTTTGAAATTGGAGTGACACATATGCTTTCGTCATTTACTTTTGACGTTTGGTGAAAATATCCCTCACAATTGCGATATTTTGATGAACATTCAGTTCAATAATTTGAGGACACACTTTTCTTAAAGAATTTGAATAGAAATTTGTAAAGATTGATAACTAATTTAATATTTTTGTAAACATTCTTGTTCTTCAATTTTACAACAGATGGCGTTATTGCCATTATTGAGCAAATTATGGTCCAAAAGCGTAATTTGGAACTCGTGCTAATGATGATAAATTTGTGTCATTCGAAAATATGTGTGTCAAGTTTGTTATTCATTTTCGAATTTGAGCCCTCCAAATTTTATTTTATTTTCCACAGTTACGAAATTGATGTTCCATTGTTCCATTGTTGATGTCCCGCAATTACGAATTTGGTGCTCCAAAGATACGAAATTGATGTTCCAAAATTATGAGCTTGGCAGGGAAATGGTATAGAGTTTTGTTAAATTTGTTGCTACAAACCCAACAACTAAATGTAACGCATCTACAAAAATGTGTAGTTTCTATGAATCGTCAGACGTTGTGCAAGTAGCTTGCCCAGTAAACTAAAAAAATTAATTTAAGTGAGTATATACATAATACGGGGGCAACTTACCCCCTTCTTCAGCACTTAGCTTTTGTGCTGAAGAAGGGGTAAGTTGCCCCCGAAATATATACACAGTTAAATATAATTTTTGTAATTTACTGGGCAAGCTACTTGCACAACGTTAGTGTTGAACACTACAAAGTTCCGGCGATATTATCAATATCTATAGATATTCCTATTCCTATAGGAATCGCGCTATAAAGTTTTCACCCTTGTACTTAATCTGGCATGATTACATTATCTATGGTAAAGAATTGATACTTTGAAAAATGGAAAAATGTTAAGTTATCCCATGCTCCGAGAATCGCTCAACAAAGAATTTAATGTAAGAAACTGTCTTCCATTTTGTAAATTATTCAGCATATTGGTGGTTGGTAAATTACATGCTTAGACTAGGTACTAATATCGTCAGTTTACGTGAAAGCCATTACCCTAAATTTATTGAAAAAAGGCAAGTCTCCGCGGCAAATTTTTCCCAGGAGACATAAATGCAAATTTTCCTCTAGGTGGACATAGTAGGTACTTACCTACCCTAATACACGATAATAAGTGTATGTAGAAATAATTTCACGGCGATTAATTATTTTGTTTGTGATTATTGAAAAATTGATTCTAGTTTCAAAGTAAAAAAAATCATAAAATACTTTTAGCCGGAAAAACGGCCGAAGAAAATCAATTCCGGCTAAAAATCCGGCCAGCCGGAATTATAAATTTCTTCCGGCTAAACAGCATGGTTTCCGGCTAAATTTGGCCGGAAAACGGCTAAATTGGCAACACTGGATATGGGTAATATTGCATCGGTTGGAAGCAAAGCCACCTTAATTTAGAAAGCCGGGAAGCAGCAATACATGCACACAAAGCGAGCCTATGAATATGTCGTATATACGTTGCACGATGCACTAACACAAGCACAGCGCATGTAAAAAACCGTGTCTGCTCTGATAAAAATCGCGAAAACACGTGGAAAATTCACTTTTTATCGGGATTTGTTTCTTTCACTGCATTATAGACACTTCAATTCACGACACATTGCACTTTTCGCGACGAAAATCGACCGGGAACCAATACTTTTCGTGTAAAGTTTGTCGCGACCCAACCCGATTTGCCTTTACCGCAATGTAAATTTTCGATCTGAACAGGCCTATGAATTGTCGTTTCAGTATATGACCGTGCTCTGCTTCCGGGCTTGTATTAAGGTGGCTTTGGTTGGAAGCCATGAAAATAGCTTATTACATTAAAAATGCTTGATAGAGCACAAGACAAAAATCGACAATTACTCTTATTGCATAAAACAAGATGCATGGTGGAGTCCCACGGACTCCATCTACCGTTATTACTCACTGAAGCAAATAGCGCAAGCACACGTCGTCTTCTGTCCAAGTCCACCGCGCTACTGGTAGTGCAGTCATATTAGCATTTCAAATAGAAAAAAATAGAGTAAGGCTAATTTTTGTTGTTTTTGAATCAGTGGGCTCCCAGGAATCTACAACTGATTTTGCTAAACAAAATTTTGATCGGAAAGGTCCCAAAAAGGACAAGAAAGGATACTCTTAAATCCTTGACCGGAGGTCGGCATGCGGAGCATCATATCAAAGGGGACGTCGAGTACATTACATATCCGGTGTCTGTTTCCTGTTTCAAGGACTCTCAACGGAATAAATCGAGCTTAAATGGAAAATTTTCGCGTTTCTCGTGTATCTTTCCAAAGCCATAACTACGAGAATAATTCAAGTTGTCACTACTTTTATCACTTTCCAGAATCTATAATAGCTGCAGATTCTACCATTAAATTTGCTAAGAAAAAAGTTGATCGGAAAGCTCTGAAAAAGGACATCAAAGGACACTAATTGCACATCTTAGTCGAACGTGGGCATGTGGGGTGTCATATCAAGTACATTCCATATCCGGCATTTGTTACTTGTTCCAAGGACCCTCAAAGGAGAAAATTGGGCTCAACTTAAAATGTTTTGGGGTTTCCCGTATCTGACCTTTCTAAAGCCGTAATTTTCCATTTAAGCCCGACTTATTCCATTTAGTGTCCTTGAGACAAGAAAGAAGCACCGGATATGCAATGCACTCGACGTCCTCTTTCATATGACACCCCACATGCCCACGTTCGATCAAGGTGTGAAATTAGTGTCCTTTTATGTCCTTTTCAGAGCTTTCCGATCAATTTTCTTCTTAGCAAATTTAATGGTAGAGTCTCCAGCTATTATAGATTCTAAAAAGTGATGGAAGTAGTGACAACTTGAATTATTCTCGTAGCTATGGCTTTGGAAAGATACACGGAAAACTCGAAAATTTTCCATTTAAGCTTGATTTATTCCTTTGAGGGTCCTTGAAACAGGAAACAAACACCGGATATGTAATGTACTCGACGTCCCCTTTGATCTGATACCCCGCATGCCGACCTCCGGTCAAGGATTTAAGAGTATCCTTCTTTGTCCTTTTTGGGACCTTTCCGATCAATTTTTTTTTTAGCAAAATCAGTTGTGGATTCCTGCGAGCCCACTGATTCAAAAACAACAAAAATTAGCCTTACTCTATTTTTTTCTATTTGGAGGCCTGATTTGGGATATTTTGACTGCACTATGGAGGAAGGTACTAAAGCGCACTAAAACGTATTTGGCTTATTATAAAAGTTATTGATGAAAGTAATCTGAGGAGGAGTCCCTGGGGCTCACCATGCAAATTAAGGGTTAAACCACAAAAATGTTATATTTTTGGAGTGGTTTTACTAAATACGAAAAATAGGTATAGTGGCAGAATTTTATTTACGTTTATTTGTTATTTATTTTTCAAAAAGATAATGTACAACTAGTATTACATGAATGCGCATGTAGACTCCCAGTCAATAGGATAGTTCCACTTGAAAAATAACTGTATATCGGAAAGTGATAACGGTATTATTTTCTTCAAACCTGGTGACAATGTTTTCAGAAGCCTGCTTGTTTTAATAATAGCCGAAGAAAAGTAAGCCAAAATATGGCCATCGAATCGCAAAAATCCTACATCTCTGGATTTTTGCAGGATGGTCGCCAGATTATGGGAAAAAAGTTCTCACCGATTGGAGGTCCGCACCCTGGCTAATGATAAGAACTCCCGTTAAGTGATATCAGCTAAAAAAATGTTATTCCAGATAGAATTGTATAGGT
This sequence comes from Microchrysa polita, assembly GCA_949715475.1. Classification (NCBI taxonomy): domain Eukaryota; kingdom Metazoa; phylum Arthropoda; class Insecta; order Diptera; family Stratiomyidae; genus Microchrysa; species Microchrysa polita. The sequence goes on from OX454420.1 coordinate 42,787,192, forward strand.
TTTGAAGTTAATTTCGTCGCAAGTTCCCTTATCGCAAATAATTCTTTCTCACTGAAACTGGGAATAATACCTACATTCATCTGGACCGACGAGATTTTTTTTCGTAATTGAAAATAACTCACTTCCACTAATTTTTCCAATTCATGCAGTTTTTACATTGGTGTGGACCTATTGAGCTTATATAAATCAGGGGTAATTAGAGCGCCCAGCCTTATAAAAATATTCTTCCTAATGTAATGCTTAGGATTACCAACATTTTCCATGCAACTCCTCCTTTCCTTTTTCCTCCCATTCATGAAGCAAGGCTGTTCAACGATTGGTTTCAAGACTAATCCACCAACGTTATGGAATGACCACCATACTCCCTAGAACTAAATATCATCAAAAAGGTTTGGGAATAGATAACACGGAAGATCTATACCAGTACACGACAACACTGATGAGCTTCTGCTGGCGAATAGGGGAACTTGGGAAGAATTTAACTTAAATTAGCTCCAAAACCTATGCAATTGTTGTATCCCGCATTATTTTTTTTGCTAATATAACAACGGAAGTTAAACTTATTAGCAACATTTTCCAAATTAAAATTGAATTATTTACCGTTATTTTGTGTTTTATTCCCTGTGGAACTAATGACTTTCACATTTGTACTGATTTTAAGAATTCGTGTTATAAAATCCTAACGAGACTCCGGATCTGAGTCCTTGTGTTATTGAAAGAACAAGCAGGCTACTGAAAATATTGTCACCAAGTTTGAAGAAAATACCGTTATCACTTTCAGACATACAGCCATTTTTCAAGTAGAGCTATACAATTGATTTAAATCAAAAATCGAAAAAATCATCGTATTGCTGGCGCAGACCTCTCTGTACGCTCGGTTTGTTTGTGGATTGGGCCAGCGGTTTTTTTTCAATATCTAAACAACACTTTACGGAGTAATTTTCATTCAAATTTTAACCAGAAGCCACATTCAGGTTAGCAATTCAAACCCAATCCTGTCAGGTTTATTAGTTTTTCAAAATTTCGCCTAAAAGACGTTGGGCCAGTTTCTCATACGTCACACAATTTTTAAGAAAGCTTTCACATTATATAAAATTGTATTTTTGTTTATTTTGCATAGGTCTGCCGTGTTTTGCTTGCTTACGCCATCATCTGAAATGTAAGAAAAACATTGCGTAATTTCATACAATAACGTAACCAAACAAAATATGGCATAACTATGCAAAGTAAACAAAAAATCAATTCAATTTAATGTAAAAGCTTTTAAAGAATGTAGTGCGATAAAACTAGCTAGCCGATAGGTACAAATTCAAATTCATTTATTGAGTCTTTTCTTTTAGGCTATTACAATATAATATACAAACTTGTTGTTGTTGGGCAATTGACAGTCGTATATGTCAAAAGTCTTTTGTAAGTTTAATTAATTAAGCTGCAAGGCTAATCAAGGATATAAAGACAAGTTTCTTAAACTAGAGATGTAAAGAGATATTCATCATTGCTCATTGATTTTTTGAATGGATAGATTCAAATAAAGTAAATGCTTAGGACTCAGTAAACAAAACAAACAAACAATATCACAGCTCACTACCAAAATACTTAAAGCATGACTAGGATACTCCATTGATTAGTCAGCCATTGAGATCAACATATGATAACAAGACAATGTAGTTGATTAAAAAAGTGTCTGAGTCTAAAGTATAAATATTTTCTAAACATATCCTGATCAAGTAGGCTCGTTAATTTAATTGATAGTACAGAATAAACATAGGTTTATGGCTACACGTTCGAGAAAAAAAATAAATTCATTAGTACCTTTAATATTTACTGGTATATTATAGTTTTACTGTATAAATTTGTTTGAGCGAAGAGAGTTTTCAATGAAGCAGCCGGAATCATTGTCATTAGTTTTTTTAATATACGTAGTAGAATCCAAAATTGTTGAGAAAAACACACTTCCAGTTATCCGATTGAATTCATTTAAGTTTTATTTTTCAATGTAACTCCCCTTTACTTCAATAAAACGATGAGATCGTTTAATAAGATCCTGCATCCCTTTCAAAAAGTAGTCCGCGGGTTTGTCTTGAAAATGGTCCAAAACAGCATCTTTCAGTTCCTTCTCAGTCTCAAATTTTCGTCCTCCGAGGTCCTTTTTTAATTTTGGGAACAGGAAGTAGTCACTTGGGGCCAGGTCTGGGCAGCACGGGGGGTTTCAATTTCTTCAAAGCCGCATTTTACCACAGCAGCCTTGGCCACCGCGGCGGTATGAACTGGTGCATTGTCGTGAAAAAGCAGCACCCCTTTCGCCAGTTTTCCATACCGTTTCTCCACGATGTTGGCCCTCAATTTGGTCAAAAGATCTGCATAATATTTCCCTGTTACTGATGTGCCCTCTTCCTTGAAGTCAATCACTATAATTCCCTTGGAATCCCAGAAGATGGAGGCCATAATCTTTTTCCGGCTCTGCTGCACCTTCTTCTTCTTGGGGCGCTCCTCATAAGGCCTTCTCCATTCCATGGACTCCCTTTTGGCCGTTGGATCATAGTAAAGGACCATGGTTTCGTCTCCTGTCACAATTCTGTTGATAATTGCATCCGAGTCGGCGCGACACAGCTCCAAAAAGTCTTTCGAACATTTCATCCGCCGTTTCATTTGATCTGCTGAGAGGAGTTTCGGGATCCATCTTGCCGAAATCTTCCTCATCCCCAAATGGTCGGTAATAATTCTTTCGACAGTGGTTTTCGATAGACTTGTCCTTTCTGCAATCTCTGATAACTTTAGCCGCCGATCACTCAATACAACTTCCTCGACTAATTGGACGTTTTCTTCGGTGGTCTCAGTTATTGGGCGTCCGGTGCAGGGTTCATCAAAAACATTCGTTCTTCCTCGCTTGAATTCCAAAATCCACCGGTAAATAGTCGCCTGGGATGGTGAAGAGTTGCCGTACACGGATATGAGTTCATCTCGAATCTTGGACGCCGTGTATCCTTAAAAAAAAGGAATTCAATGACCGCGCGGTACTTGATCTGCTCCATTTCAAATACGAAATCAGAATGCGACACAAAAAATTACCCAGCCGGGCCCTTGATTGCACAATTGAACTCATGTTTAGTCCTGTTAGGACCGAAGAGTTGTTCTATCGAATAGCGGTAAAATAATTTCAATCGGATAACTGTAAGTGTATTTTTCTCAACAATTTTGGATTCTACTACGTATGTATATGAAATATGAAAATTCTAAAAATATAGAATAGACACTCGCTTCATGGGAAAGGGAAAATTAAAAGTGTGTCATTGGAGGCTTTTACATAAAAGCGAGGTAAAAAGGTTCCATTTGGTAATACTTCAGGTAACGCGTCTGAAGGGGAGATTAATATTTGAAGAGGAGGACCTATGTAGAGAAACCCCTTATTCCTTAAGGGAATCCTTACTAATTATGTGGGGACTATGAATTCCGCTCTTATAGTATGCATTCGGTTGTTGTGTACTCGTATTTCGAAAAATTTTGCGAGTGATCCATAATGGGTGGTTATCCCATTTTTTTCAAGTGAGCTCTGCTAGTAAGGAAAAGGATCATATATTGCATCAGAGGCGTGATTCTAGTGCCACTATAAAGCACTGCGTTGCGGTAGAATTTTTTGTTGGGGCGACGGTATTTTGACGGGCACTTACGTAACACTTTCCTCTCGAAAATGTGTAAGCCTTTTGCTGTAGTGGGAGACACGCTGGAAAGCAATAATTTATTGCTGGACGTATTAACGTTTTGTACATTAAGGTCTTTATTCTATATTCGATAGATTTGGAAGAGAAAAAAGCGTTTAGTCTGCTTGCGGAGGCCTTTACCTTACTAAGAATACGTTTAGCGTGGGGGTTGCTTTTAGCTTTATTGTTGAAGAGAAATCCGAGATAATTTAAATTTTCTTTCAGTGGGACCATTTAGGTTCAATTGAATGATTTCACTTTCAGGAACAGCTTTATAATGGCCCTTACCGCTTGCGTTTCTGAAGCAGGTTACGGAACATTTCTCATAATTGTTTTTAAGCTTCCAACTTAATAACCGCTTGAGATGGCCTAGGATCTTCTGCGAAGACAATAATGTCGTCAGCGAAGAAAAGGCTAGACAGCTCTTTTAAACTTCGTGCGGCTTTTTCTGCTATCCGTTCTCATAGGGGGAACTTTTGTGTTTCCGATATTTTCCGCTATGTGTCCCCTATATGGCGGAAGGGAAGATAAGTGTCGCTAGTGTCGGTAACAAGAACAAGAAAATTCTTCTTGCGAGAGCTGATAGCGTAATGTTCCCTTCGTGCTTCGTTAGGTGAACAGTGGATACTTGAAGGAATGTCATGAATATAAAAGTTAAAAAGCGTTGGTCCAAGAATGGACCCTTGGGGCACGCCTGAGAGAACCGGGGTTGGGTAGGATTTGTTTTCGCCAATGAAATCCTGTAAGCTCCTGTCTTTCAATAAATTTGAAATGCAACATAACATTAATGGACAATTTGCTTCCAGAAGTTTGAAAACAAGACCTTTATGGCAGACTGTGTCGAAGGCGTTTTTGATGTCTAACGAGCAGGCCACAGTAACTTTTTTATTTCTTAAATTTTTAAGGATGGGTATTAGATAAGATTTATGGGAAATCGCTCCATAATGTATTTTTCCCGTGGCTAGTTAAAATTAAATTTGTATCTAAGAGTCTCCATAGACTGTCCAATCGGTTGCACAATAAAATTCATTTTCTTAGGTTCCTTAGAAAACGAGTTTTTTCCACAGAAAATGAGCTTTATTGTATTGTATTATTTGAACAATCTATGGCGGCTACAGTAGAACCCCGATAATCTGAACATCCAAATATTCAATATGTAATTCGGATTCAGAGTAAGGGCTAAATTTTCTTTGATTCTGAAAAATCTGAGAATTTGATGAAACCTTTTTTTTATCGCGCCCTAGATTTGAAGAAACAGAATTTCGACCATATTAATATTAATTATTAAGATTAGATTAGATTCATTCGATTGTACAATAAAGCTCCTTTTTAGGTTCCACTGCCGACTTGAGTTTTCTCCACAGAAAGTTAGCTTTATTGTACAATCGATTGGATAATGTATGCCGACTCCTAGTGTCGCTTTATTGTACAATCAATAGGATAGTCTATGGCGAGGAATGTGTATAATGGTATCAGTCTTTGGCACGATTACTTTTGAAATGGGTATCACAAAAATAACAGTGTCCCCGTGTGTGACACAATACCGCCATCAGGTGTTCCACACTGGTTGCTGTTGAAATGTTAGTTTGCTTCAAGGCTATCTTATTTGGTACGAGCGTAACACTTTATAATATTTATTCATTTTAGTATGGGAGCTGGCGGTTATATATCTATCGAATATAATATTATAATAATATAATATAAGAGGTTTTTAAACCCATTTTCCTCCTACTTCCGGATAAATTGTTCAGCTTGTTAATACTCTTTTTTTATTATCCTACGCAATTTATTTATAGATGTAAGAGCAATAGCTCAATTTCTTGCCTTATTATAATAGTGTAAAATACTGTCATTCATTACTGGTTGAATAAAATTGACTGATTGATATTATTATAATAATCAGGCTAAATTGGGCCATCGAGGGGCAAAAATAATAAAAAAAAGTCCTGACTGATAGGGGACTTTTTATTACAGTGCGTACTCGATAATCCGAAGCCTCGAAACCTCGAATTTCCAGTAATCCGGATCACCGCATTGTAAACTCTGTAGTCCGAATTTCAAGAGCTTCTCTAATCCGAATCTGACTTTTTTTCTCAATTTTCTTCAACTTCTGCCAAGGAGAGGTGCTTGTACGATTCTTTTAAAATTGGCGCAGTCTTACGATCATATCTTTCTTACACCATTTTATTCTTGCTTCATTATTTCTAACAGTTTGTATACGTTAAGTGTAGCAAACTTGGGTTAATTTTAGCTCGGAATTCAATACAATTCACACTGCTCCTAAAGATCTGCAATTGGTAAAATATATTCAGAGTATGTCGAAATCGAGCAAAATTAACCCTAGTTGTTTTTACTTAAGGCATTAAAACTGTTAGAAATAACGAAGCTAGAATAAAATAATGTAAGAAAGAAATGATCGTTAGGCTATGCTCCAATTTTTGAAAGAATCGTACAAGCACCTCACCTTAGCAGAAGTTGAAGAAAATTGAGATGGAAAAACATGTTGTTTTTGTGTCAAATAACAAAAATTTGACTTGGAAGTTCTTTAAAAACCAAACCTCTTATCCGATTTTAGTGCCGTTAGTTTTATTTTTTAGGTAAATTTGCTAAAATTCGGAGATATATTATTTTTGACGTTCGACGATGGCCTTATTCGAGGTATAGAGAATTAACATGGCTTTTGCGTGGTCCTACGGCAACTGCAACTCCGGGGTCGACCACACCCGTTTTCTACAAAACGGCCAAAAGCTGTCAATATGCCTGCCTGGCAAGAGCCCTGCAGGTTCGATGCAGGCAGGTTGTGTTTGTGTATATGTGTGGATACGAGCTATGTGTTTTTTCGTCATATTGGTAGCATTACATCTCGGCGCGGCTGCTCTCAATTTTACTAATTCGCGCCGGTGTTGAAACAAATCCAGGCCCTAGGGTATGGATTTGTAGTGTCTGCAATCAATCTGTTCGAATGCCAGATCAGTGCAGTGTAATTGCTGTTTGGAATGGGTTCACTTCAGGTGTTCGGGGTTACGTAGACAGGGTCAGCATTCCTTGGCGTATGTCGCGGCAGGTTGTATAAATTCCGGGCAAGCTAGGGCTGCACCCAGCCCATCTCCTCCTCCACTGCCCTCACACCGCCCAACAATGCGATAAAGAATGCCAGATCCAGTCTTACGTCCAGCAAATCTCACTCCACTATCCATATTACAGTTTAACTGTAATGGCATTCACTGTAAAATCCCTGAGATCACACACTTCTTGAGTTCCAACAGAATTCTCATCGCCGCCATCCAGGAGACACTGCTCCATGCAAACTCGTCTCTTAGCGTCCATAGCGAATATGTTATATTGCGCAAAGATAGACCGGCCGCCACGGATGATCTTCACCCTGGAGGGGGACTAGCCTTCCTAATACACAAGTCCGTACTGTGTATTAGATGTAATTGATGACGGTACGGCGGAAATACAAGCCATCTTAGTTCCAACAGGGAGTACTAATATCGAAATTTTTAATGTTTATATTCCACCTCAATCTAGTTGCCCTTCTGGCTATCATTTCGATATTGGTCCTCTACTTACCGGAGAGCACAGGGTCATCCTTGGTGACTTTAATGCGCACCATGAGCTCTTATATTCGGACCTCAACAACCATGCCAGTTATACAACTATCGTCGAATCACTTGACGCTTCAGAATTCTGTTCACTCAACGAAGACTCGCCGACTCGAGTCATGGGCACTTGCAGTAGTTCTTCTGACATAACCATTGTAAGTGCCAGCCTAATCGCTGCTACTCGATGGGAAGTACGTACTTCCCTCAAATCTGATCACCTCCTAATCGTTATAAGAATTGACAGGCCAGCGAACCTGACTAAGTCTGAGAAGCGAACGTTTGTCAATCACAAGAAAGCTGATTGGGACGGTTTCAAAGCATACTCGTCGGCAAAGTTCATCGAGCTACCATCACTTACAAATGTACATAAGGCTGAAAGAAATATTAGGAACGTCATTGCCAAGGCTGCGGCACTTTTTATTCCTGCAGGACGTATCCCGAAAATTCGGCCTAACATCCCTTCTAGTGCCGCCAGATTAGCCGATGAAAGTGATAACATCAGAAGCGCTCACCCTGATGAAACTGGTCCAAAATGCAAGTCTGCCAAAATGCCGCTCTACACAGTCTGATGTCAGCCCAGGATCACTTACCTACATCAGAAGACAAAATTGGTGCCAATACGTGACCACAATTTCTTACTCTCAAAACAGTATATTGTTGGCTGCTATCGTGAGGATCATCCCAATAATTATCTCATGGACCGAATTCCTCCAACACATGTCAGGCGTGGGTTACGAGACCTAGAGAGAGAGGACCCTTACGATGAAGTTACATACCGAGCCGCCATCGCAGCGATCCACACTGAAGAAGTGAATCGGTCTATCGCGAGTTTAGGTGCGAATAGAGTCCTCTCAGAGCGCCCACCACCAATTTCGCCTGAGGAGATTAGGCTCCCGAGAGCCACTAGAGTAACACTAGCTCAACTTCGGTCGGGCTTTTGTTCACGCCTTAATTCGTACCTTTCTCGCATAAACCCGGACATCCAAAACATCTGTCCAAACTGCAATGGTACTCCTCATGATGTGGGTCACTTGTTTCAATGCCCTGCTGCGCCCACTGATCTTACCCCTATATCGCTGTGGGAAAACCCTATCGCAGCAGCTATGTTTTTGTCCTTAGACCTCACGGACACAAACATTGACGAACCAGAACTCGTACCCATATAGATGCACAGAAGTTTTACACCTTTCTGCACCGCTAAAAGAAGAAGAACGTGGCTTTTGCAAATATCAATCGAATAATAAAGAAAACAATTTGCATTCAAGTTTTATCGCTAGCTCCAGAATATTAGAGGCTATATCGTTGCGAAAAAAAAACAAAGGTAAGTTATTGTACCGTCCGAGCTTGCGGGATTTCATGCGAATTATTGACTATAAAAAAAAAACAGTCCCTCAGTTTTGAAGCTTTCGGGCTGAAATTTTGAATGCAAGTTTCTTGTAAGTGTACGCTGTCGGAACGAATGGAATCGGACCATGGGTTTATGGGGCTGCACCTGAAAATTTGGTTATTTAAAAAAGAAATTCTTTGTAGACTAATCTTAACCAAACTTCACCCAAGTGTGTTCCTAGTAAAGCCCCAAAACATATCTAGGAATAGATGGAATCGGAACATTACGGTTGGTTGCCATGCAAACCAACCACTGAATATTAATTTCTTCTAACAAAAACTTTTTTTCTTTTTAATTCGACCTTTACAAAACTTTACCCAAATGTGTCCCTAGTAAAGCCTCAAAAAAAATATCTGGGGACATATGAAATCGGAATACTTAGTCATAGGGATCTCATACAAACCATCCTCTGGAATTAAATCTGAACACGTCATAAGGCTGCGGTAGAAATTGTTAACACAAAAGAAACTTAAGTTTCATTCAAATTTGACGGGTATAGAAATAACGGTTGCGCCCGAAATTAGCATCGGTCTCGTTAATATCTTATCTAATCTAATAGTTCAATGAGTACGGCAAAGTTTGTTATATTTAGAGCCCGGATTTTCGTGCAGTAAAAATTGAAAAACGTGCGAAATCGTGCAATATAAATTCCCAAGTGTGAATTTTGCGTGTAATATCAAAACAACTCTTTATAGGCTTATAGACTATGAAGCAGTCGAAGCAGGAAAAGTATACTTTAAGGGGACTAGCTCTAAAAAAGTTCAATAATTTTTACTTAAATACGGGACACAGCGAAAAGGGTATATAACTTAACTTCTTTTTGTTGCAGACAGTTTGTATGTTTGAATCGCTAAAATCAGACAAGGGTGTCATGTGGTTGCCATACAAACCTAGCTCCTCAAATTAGGTTCTTCTAAGAAAACTTTTTTATTTTGGGCACTAATTCCAACCAAACTTCACAAAAATGTGTTTCTATTGATGATACAAAACATATGCATGGATAGATGGAGTTGGACCATGGGGAATCATGGGGCTGCCATACAAACCTAGCCTATCAAATCAAGTTCTTCTAAGAAAACCTTTTCATTTGGACACCAATTTAAACCAAACCTCATTTCTATTGATGTCACATAAAGTATCTAAAAATAGGTGGAATCGAATGATTGGGTCATAGGGCTGCCATACAAATCCAACCCCCCAAATTATGTTTTCCTAAGAAAATATTTTTTATTTGGGCACCAATTTACACTAAACCTCATGAAAATGTATTTATTTGTCACAAAACATATGTAAAAATGAATGAAATCGGATAAGGAGGTCATAGGGCTGCCATACAAACACAACCCCCAAAATTAGGTTCTCCGAAGGCATTTTTTTTATTTGTCCACCAATTTCAACCAAACATCACAAATATGTTTCATTTGATGCCGCAAAATATACGTAAAACTTGATGGAAAGGAGCCATGCGATCATGGGGCGGCCGTTCGGCCGCGCCCGAAATTAGCCTCGGTCTCGTTTAACCTGACGTAAGATTCTTGCCATAAGATGCTCTCTAGATTAGCTCATTTCAATTATGTTTATTAGTTTAGGATCCATCGCACAGCCTTGGGCTTTAGCTAATTCGTGAATAAATCGTTTTCTAAGGGCAGATGTTCCTATTTGTATTTAAGTTTAGTTAACAACCAGTTAATTAATTTTTTTTCAAAGTCCCAAAACTAAATTGGGTAAAAAGGAGTGCTTTCACCTTTTCCATTTAAAGATTGCCAATGCTTAAACTACGCTAACATACATAACATAATATGCCTTAACTATTTCTTGACATTTTAAAATCTATAAATATTAAAAATACTACTATATACTACTTCAACTCGACATTAACCTTGGAGTAAATGGATTACTATACCGTTTTTTCCTTTTTTATCAATACTGGTTACATAATTCCAGATTTGTAATCCTAAAGACCCTGTACTAACCTTTTGACGAGCAAAAAAGGGCCATTTTTTCGGTCAAATACTTACCTAGATACATCTCTCCAAAATTTGGCTTTTTTAACAAAGGTAAATTTTAAGTTTTTGTTGGCGTAATGACGCACCCTACAGTTAAATCTATGGACTAGATTGACTTGGTCTTTGATAACAACAACTTTACTTCAAGAAGAGGAGAGCCAGACGTCCATTGTAGATTCACATCATTCGCACGGGAACTTCTAAATTTGCCCCGGCTCCATCATGTTCATTCACATGTTCAATGGGTAGGCTACAAAACCTCTGGTTTATTGTGTGAATGGGGAAAAAAGTTTCAACAACTAATTCAGATTTTATTTTGAAACAAACGTCTTTTTTTAAAAAACAAGTGAACTACAATGAAATTCACGGAGCTGGGAGAAGGTGTCTCGTCGTAAGAAGTTACAAATACTGACCTTAACCCATTTTGTACCGGTGGTTCGAAAACGAACCACCATTTTCACTATTTTTTTTTATATTGAATAATTTGTATTTTTAACTTTAGTATGATGTTATTACACTGTTAGACTGTCGTCTATCGATTTTGGGTCATTTTCAGGTATATATGATGGCAGCAAATAGCGGTCGAAATACGTATTTTGAAAATAAAACCAAATCATCAACACTAAAAGAATCCCAGCTTTATTTCTGGGCAATTAGCCAACAATTGGGCGATGTTTATTACTACTCGTACCTACATAGAGGCCAAGTGATTTCTTGTCATTCAGAGAGGAAAGCGGCAGTATCTTAAATTGTATAAATGCTGTCCATACAGGACCCGATCAACGTGATACACATGGAAACTAGATTAGGATAGACTGGTAAAATAGGTGATTCAGACAAAATGTCGGTGATAAATTGAATTACAGGAAAACTTCTCTACAACGGACAACCACGGGACTATCACAGTTGTCCGTTGTAGAGGGGTGTCCGCTATGGAGGAGTGTCCGAATAAACCCAGTGAAAAATAAAATACATATTCATACAAGAGGCATTATTAAGGCTGCTGTACTGTGTCTCTGGTGTCGTTTATGGCAAACGTTTAGTTTTTTTCTAACCAGATAAAAGAAGGAAACCTTTCATTACCGGATAAATTTCTTGTCGCAAATTTTTTGAACAAAATATTTTCCCATATCTGTAGCGGCTTATTTTTGTGCCGTCATCGTTAATTGTACGTTCTACTATTTTAAAAGTCAGTCGCATGGTCAACAAAAGGTTGGAATCCCTGGTCCCTGGTATGATGTTCTTTAATATTTTAACCTTTGTTTGATTGCAAAAAATCAAAAGTTTACAGTTTATAACGCAATAGCACTAAAAACTTCGATGAACAGAGTGACATATGGAAAAAAGCTCATTCCAAATTGCCATTCCCGAAAATACTGCCTAAACTCCCGTTGCCGTTTTGTAGGCTATCGTAACAAAAAGACTGTGATAACAGATCACACTATTCTTTATTGGAGGTTGGAACACGATTGACTACTTGTAACACTGCCATTGCTTGCCTTATTTACAATTATAGGATTCGTGCTGTACATAACATTTAACTCGTTAGTGCTCAGGATGCGCGGTCGAAGCTTCATTGTGAAAGTTTGTTTGTCATCATCCGCTTCAGCTTCAACATTAGGTAGGTTCTGCTTATTACCGCTTTGTTGTCATCTTCGGGCATCTCATCCAACTGCGGAGGCCTCAAAGCAGTATTCTTCCTCTGTTTGTTCATTCTCAAATTTAATGTAATCCTAATCCGGCTTGGAATCATTTTCCACTGTAATGTAAATACAAAGCCTGGATCGGAGTTATCTTTCAGGTCCGATTCCATAAATTTTACGTCCTTTGGATTCTGTGGCATAGTTCACTAGAAAACATTCTATTCCTTTGGCGACAAATTTGCCTTTATTGTCCAGCAACCAAAAGTTCGGAAGTGCGAAACCGATGATTTTCTGCTCCATGCTTCATATGGGGTGACGTTTCTCAATGCTTTGGTGGGTGAACGATTTCTTAAGTAAGCTGATTTATTCACGGCTTCTGCCCATTCCATTTTCTCAAGAGTAGAGTTTATTAGCATCGATCATCGACGCCATTTTGCTGAGGTGTATTGACTTGCGTGAGTTAGTGGACTTTTCTTTTCCCTTGCAAGTAAGGCTAGAAATCGCCGTTTACATATTCAAGGCCGTTGTTGTTGTTGTTCTTTCAGCGGTGCAGAGGTGTGGAAACGCTGTGCATCTATGTGGACTCGAGTTATGGTTCGTTGTTGTTGTTGTTGTAGCGATTCAAGAGATTTTTTTTCTCTTGAATCGAAGGGGGTCTTCGCAGCTCTTGGCCGTTTTTAGCAACGGGTAGCTCCGGGACGATTAACATCGAAGAACCGGCTGCCGTAGGAGCATTTTATGGACAACACAAACATCCATGGATCACAGTGGGATTCGAACCCACGCACCGGCAACTCATAGATAGACATCTCTGCCACTGAGCTACCGAATGCCCCAGTTATGGTCCGTCGATGTTTTCGTCCGTGATGTCAAGGGACAAAAACATGGCTGCTGCGATAGGGTTTTCCCACAGTGAGCTAGCTCCGGGACGATTAACATCGAAGAACCGGCTGCCGTAGGAGCATTTTATGGACAACACAAACATCCATGGATCACAGTGGGATTCGAACCCACGCACCGGCAACTCATAGATAGACATCTCTGCCACTGAGCTACCGAATTCCCCAGTTATGGTCCGTCGATGTTTTCGTCCGTGATGTCAAGGGACAAAAACATGGCTGCTGCGATAGGGTTTTCCCACAGTGAGCTAGGGGTTAAGTCAGTGGGCGCAGCTGGGCATTGAAACAAATGACCCACATCGTGAGTAGCGCCAACGCAGTTTGGACAAATGTTTTGGATGTCCGGGTTTATGCGAGAAAGGTACGAATTGAGGCGCGAACAAAAGCCCGACCGAAGTTGGGTTAATGTCACTCTGGTGGCTTTCGGGAGCCTAATCTCCTCAGGCGAGATAGGTAGTGGACGCACTGAGAGGACTATTCGCACCTAAACTCGCGATAGACCGACTCACTTCTGTAGTGTGAATCTCTGCGATGGCAGCTCGGTATGCATATTCATCGTAAGGGTACCGCTTGTATCCCTGGACCTTACTCTCTAGGTCTCGTAAACCCCGCCTGACATGTCGTCGTGGAGGAACTTCATGTTCTTTCGAATCCATAAAACCAACACTGTCTTTGAAAAATGTCACTTTCAGACATTTTTAGACACGGATATGAAGATCGTTTTCAAGTCCCGGGCGTATAATACATCGCGCAAAGTTATTACACGCTATGACACGCTCTGTGGCTCACTTGGTTGAGTCACATTCTACGATGCTAGTATGTAATCTCGTCGTCGTGCTCTGTGGCCGTGATCGTTCGGTCGCCACTCTGTGAAATATACACTCATAGAGAAACGAGTTTCCAAACTCGGCACGACTCGTCGCAAGTTTATTATTCAGAAGAAGATGATAAGAAATATTCTTATCGTAGAATAATAAACTAACAATGCGACTAGGAAGTGGTATGGCTGACAACCGTATCACACTCCGAATTCAATTGTCTTTGTAACGTTGATGACTACACACGGTAGTCATCAAAGCACCATGCTCCACTAGGAGTTACGGTAATGAAGATAGAGTATGTAATCTATAGGTCCGGAGATCGAATCTCGGCGTGGTCCAAAAATTTCCGTACATGTGCGGATAGGAAATATTTAGTGCTTGCAACATTATATACACTCCGAAATGATATGCAATGTAACGCTGACTGAAATTGCCTATAAACGGCTGAGTTAACGAACCATGGCCCCACATGGGGCTATACGGTACTGAGAAAAAGGTTATTACGCTTGAAATACATTTGACGCGTCAGAATCGGCATCAGCAGAAACATTTCAATTTAGAACACAAGCATTTGCCTTTGCAGACCCACATTGACAGAAGCAGCAGAAGCATAAGAAATGCTTCTGCTGCTTCTGTCAATGTGGGTCAGCAAAGGCAAATGCGTGTGTTCTAAATTGAAATCATTGAAATCAATTTAGAACACAAGCATTTGCCTTTGCAGACCCACATTGACAGAAGCAGCAGAAGCATAAGAAATGCTTCTGCTGCTTCTGTCAATGTGGGTCAGCAAAGGCAAATGCGTGTGTTCTAAATTGAAATGTTTCTGCTGATGCCGATGCTGACGCGTCCAATCTATATTTCAAACTTTAAGGTTTGTGTTCGTAGAGACGACTTATGGGAACATCGTTAAATCGAAGTTAAACCACCGGTTTTGAGCACTATATGAGTAAATTTTCTATACAGACATGTACCTTTAGTCCATAGTCGATACTAGGAAAGTAGAACCATTCAATTTTTTTCTAAATACGGCTCGAAATTGGATACAAAACTACGTTCGCTGAGCGATCATCCCATGAGTCGTCTCTACGAACACAAACCTTAACAGTGTTATCAGTTTCAATCTTAACAACACCGATGCCAATGGCCGATATAAGGCAACTACTAACATTTTAATATGTGTATGCAAAATGCATTGGTAAGTTGCCACGTTTTTATACCCTTCGCTCGTAGAGTCAACGAAGGCTATACATATTAACTTTGTCATGAAGTTTGTAACGCATTGAAGGAAGCATCGCCGACCATATAATAAGTATACATATATGATCAGCATGACATGGGGAGTCGATTGGGCGATATCCGTCTGTCTGTCTGTCCGTCTGTTGCTACGCGTTTTACTCGGCCAATTTAAAAGCTATGAAGCTGAAATTTTGCACAAATGCTTCTTTTTGCTGCAGGCAGTTTGTATGTTTGAATCAGTAAAATCAGACCATGGGGTCATGGGGCTGCCATACAAATCGAACACCCCAAATTAGGTACTTCTAAGAAAAACTTTTTTATTTGTGCACCGATTTCAACCAAATTCCACACAAATATATTTCTATTGATGACACACAACATATGTGAGAATGGATCAAATCGGACCATGGGGTCATGGGGCTGCCATACAAACCCGACCCCCCAAATTAGGTTCTTCTAAGAAAAACTTTTTTATTTGTTCACCGATTTCAACCAAATTCCACACAAATGTATTTCTATTGATGGCACATAACATACGTGAGAATGGATCAAATCGGACCATGGGGTCATGGGGCTGCCATACAAACGCATCCCCCCTATTTTGGTTCTTCTAAGAAACATTTCTTACACCAAAGCAACAAAAAAGGTCATAACAAATGGAATCTTACTATGAGGCCATGCTCCCGCATCCAGTAAACGTGTACATACAGAAAGATCTTCCTGTATGTACACGTTACATACAGCACACACTCAAAGGTAAAATGCTGTTCAGTAGGTTTTAATGTTATATGGAGTTCCATCTCTATTCCAATTTCTTACTTTATGGCGTAACTATGAAAACTAAACAAACATTAAATTCCATGTAATGCACAAGCTTTCGGAAAGTAATGCATGTCTTGTCTATACGATAAGACTAACCAGCCGATAAGATGTACGAGAAATCGGCCTTATGTCCCTTTATGATATCCCACTTGCTTATTCCGGGCAAAGTAAATTTTGCGTCTTTTGTGTCCTTTTTGATGCGTTCGGCTGTCACCATGGCTTCAGTGATACGTCGAGCACGAAAAATGATATCACCGAAAGCATCCGCACGATTTTTATCAATGATTCATTTTATCCATACAAAGGTTACTGGTTCGGTTCTTTTCAGAAGCGCAAGCTTGTTCAATTTCAATCAGCTATATCCTTAGCTGTGTTAATCAAACGTATTTAGTAGCAACATTTTTTTTAATAAAATGAAATGAAATTGCAACGTTTTACAACAACGGATTACTCCTGGTGAGTTTCGAAAGAAGTTCGAGTCAGAATGATGGTGTTAAAGGAAACACAATAGTTCACAAACGGCATCAATATCAGAATTGTGCTCGCGCCCCAAGCCCCACATTGGCCAGATGCTTGTTTTGATAAAATCTTGAACAAATCGGACCAATGGTTCGTTCCCCTATTTCCCATACAAATTACCCATCCCTGATATTTTAATTCGGCCATAAATTTCGGCAGAATATCGCTAGCCAACTGAAATGTTGATCAGTTGTGACATATTCTTGAAGTTAATGGAAAGTATAGTAGGTCTGACTACTCCTGCTTCTACCTCCCCTACAAAAATATATTCAGTCATATCTTTTGATAAAATATTCCGAAAAACTTCAAATTAGTATCAAATGGTAGCTGATGGAAAGGTCTGCCAGATCCGACCGATCTACCCCTCCCTCTCCTACAAAAATTTGTAATAATATTTTTTTTGGTCTTATGTGCCTTCTAGGTCTACTATTCGCACGATTAGAACTCGGTCTCGTTTTATTTCCACTTTTATACTAATTTGTTCTTAAATGTAGTACTACAATAATCATATAAACCAAACTACTGAAGTAGCAAATAATTCGTTTCACCTCCTTCAATGTATATACGTGTCCTTATCGCTTAACTACATACACATATGGACAAAAAAACGAGACCGAGGCTAATTTCGGGCGCGGCCGAAATTTGAATACCCGTCACATTTGAATGAAACTTGAGCTTCTTTTGTTTTAACAATTTCTACTGCAGCCCTATGACGTGTTCCGACTCTATCTGTTCCTGAATGCGTTAAGGCTAATCAAGGAACACACTTGGATGAATTTTGGTTAAGATTCAAAAAGAAAAAAAAATTAATTCTTACAAGAAGCTAATATACTTGCAGGTTGGTTTGTATGACAGTTATATGACGTAGTGCTCCGATTTCATCTGTTCCTAAGATATATTTCGAGGCTTTACTAAGAACACATTTGGGTGAAGTTTGATTAAGATCTTTATTTTTCATAATGAAACATTTTTTTTTTCTTAGGAAAACCTAATTTTCAGGGGTTGTTTGTATGACAGCCCCAAGACGTAGTGTTCCGATTTGATCCGTTCCTAGATATGTTTTGAGGCTTTACTAGGAACACACTTGAGTTAAGTTTGGTTAATATTGGTACATAAAGAAAAAAGTTTTTCTTGGAAGAACCCAATTTTCAGAGGTTGGTTTCTATGGCAGCCTCATGACCCCATGATCCGATTCCATTCGTTCCGACACATATAGAGCGTACACTAAAAAGAAACTTCTATACAAAATGTCAGCACGATAGCTTCAAAACTGAGGGACTAGTTTGCATTGTAACAGACAGACAGAGAGACTGACATCGCTCAATCGATTTCTCTCGTCACACTGATCAATAATATATATACTTTATATAGCCGGAGGTGCTTCCTTCTGTGCATTGCAAACTGCATGACGTTAATATACCCTTTCATACAGCGACGGGTACAATAAGTACTCCCCTCATGTACCTTTTTAAAATTGTAATAATCGAAATAGATAGCCATTATAACAATTAGATACAGCAATCCAAACGGACCCGAAAAACTAAATCTCTCTCTCTCGATTACCGTAACTCCTAGTGGAGCATGGTGCTTTGATGACTACCGTGTGTAGTCATAAACGTTACAAAGACAACTGAATTCGGATTGTGATACGGTTGTCAGCCATACCACTTCCTAGTCGCAGTTTATTATTCTACGATAAGAATATTTCTTATCATCTTCTTCTGAATAATAAACTTGCGACGAGTCGTGCCGAGTTTGGAAACTCGTTTCCCTTGAGTGAGTGTCTATTTCACATTTATATTATTATATTTTTTATTCATTTGTGTATGCCATCAGCGTTAAATTAAAAACAAACAAAAATACCTAAGGGGCAAAAAAACGCATGGTAGGTACAAAGCCACGCTCTATGGCTCACTTGGTTGAGTTCCACTCTACGATTCTAGTAATCTAGATAGTTAGGAGAGTGCTAGTAACCTAGATAGTCAGGAGATCGAATCTTGGCGTGGTCTAAAATTTCCGCACGTGTGCAGATAGGAAATATACTCGTATAGTGCTTGCAACATTATATCTCTGAAATGATATGCAATGTAACATTGACTCGAAATTGCCTATAAACGGCTGAGTTTACGCAGCATAGCCCCACATGGGGCTATATGGTACTGAGAAGAAGAAGGTACGAAGAAAGTACTCTAACGTCCAAACTTTGAAGTAGCGGCAAAATTATTCGCTCAATAACGGAATAATCCAGCTAAATATTGCATGTACTGTGTAATTCATTATAAAAGTAAATAAAATCAGACTCAAATGCGGTTGAGTCCAAGGACTTCAAGGATAACTGTCGATCTTATTAACACTATGGCAAAAAAAGTTCCCTTGGCATAATTGATGATTTTCGCAACAAACATTGAAAAAGTTTTGACGGTACATACAAAATTTTGGAGGGATAGCTTCTCTTGTTCCAAAACAAACATCGTACAAGCACCTCACCTTGGCAGAAGTTAGAGAAAATTGAGACGGAAAAAAAGATTGTTTTTGGGTCAAATCACGCAAATTTGACTTTGAAGCTCTGTAAAAACTGGTTAGTTTTATTTTACATGTAAATTTGTTGGCTGTAATAATCATCTTATTTCACTATTCTAGCAGGTCTAGCTTTGGAGATATTAGGCTTTAAGTCGTGCAAGAAAATGATTTTTTCAAAAATCTTTAAATGGCTGTGGCAGCTAAAGGGTTAAGCTGAGGGGGTATGTTCCATACAACTTTTTTGCTGGAAATCAACTAAGGAATCATAATCCAGTGCGTTTATGCGGCAGTTTCCGGACACCCTGTATACTAAAATGCACAATCTCGGAACGTTTGATGACCGCTGGAAAGGTATGGAAGGTAAAATTTACCCAAAATTTTATTGTATCGTATCTATAACAGTATGATTTAAGAATACATATTTCTCCCACCTCCATCCGGCCAACGGGGAAAAAGCTATGCGTGTTTATATGATCACGGCGGTAAATTACCGCCCGCGCGCCCGCTTGAAGGTTAATATGTGCTGTAGCAGTGGCGGTTACTCCTTAGGAGCACATGAGCACGTGAACCCCCTACACTCATCAAATTTATATAAAAATCTATATCAACTATCTCAAACCCGCGAAGAATCACCGAAATTGTTAATACAAGTCAAAGACAACAAGCCACCTCTATTCTCTAATCGCACGTGCGGTTAGAGTTGCTTGTATCCGTCATCCGTTTCCATACGATCATATGGTCCCATAGCAATCGACGCACACTCGCTGGCGTAGGAGCACACAAAATATGTGCGAACAGTGAAAGAATTGAGTGCAAGCTTCAGTATCGGTGATGTTTTTTCGTTTGATACGTTTTCAATTGATGCAATTTGCATTGTTTATATGAATCCTTATGATTACGTATCAATTGCTCAGTTTGTTTTTAACCCTTCTGTCGGCACCTACTACAATATGCATATTATATACCCAATAGGTCTGGCTGGACCTACTGAGAAAAATTTTTTATTTTTTTGAAAAGGTGAAATTTTTATCGGTAGAATCATTCTATCAATTCCTTACTGCAATTTTTAAACAATAGAAGTATTAAAATCATTTTTTTTTAGATACACTAGCAACGTTTTTAAGTGGACATATTTTGAAGTGGTATTATTATAAACATGTTTTTCCCTTATTTTCATATCTTTTTGCTTCTCTATTTTCATTGCATATATCTAGTAGAAAGTTTGTTCGCATTTTTCAATATCAATATCTTTGGGCAAATATTTGGCGCTTTGTTAGTAGATTTTACCTCGTTATTAGTCTGCAGATTTAGGGAAGTAGGTGGAAATAAATAGGGAATTTTCAAGCACAAAAATAATTTCATTCTAAATTTTTCGTAAATTTCTTGATCAAATCTATTTAGAAAGACGTTCGTAAGTCTCTCATACTTAGTCCTAACTATTACAAAGGAAAAAAACTGGTTTGAATTTCCTTGAATCAAATCTCAGTTGATTAGGTGATGTTATAAAACGTGATGAAATTAGGCATACTTATTTCCCGAGCTTCACGGCTTTTCAAAGAAAAATCTCAGAAATTTTTATCGTTTATAGTACAAATTGAATTTTAATGACATTCTTACATCATAAATAAGAGAATTTTAAGAGAATTTCATATTTGCATCTTTTACCTCAAGAGAAGAATGGGGGGAAAAACTGTAGGTCTGGCCAGACCTATTGGGTATCAAAAAGCACTATAAATTTAAAATCATCAAAAACATACTCAAAACTTCAACCGATTTTTTCAATTTTTTGCAAAATGCTTCTAAACATATTATTCTAGGATATCATGAAATATGAAGTCACTACGATTTCATCTTCTATACTTTTATGAACAAAATATAGTGCCAAAGGTCTGGCCAGACCGTTTGGAGCTAGAACTCTGATATTTACTATTGTGTATCTATTATTCGCGAAATTATTGAAGAATTCTTAAATTTGTAATTTATTGAATTAACATCCATAGTGAAAACCGTTTCTATCGCACGGAGAGAAAAATGTGCAATGAATTCAACAAAATCATACAATGAAATTCACAACATATAATTTCAATAAATTTGTAGTAAAAGTTATTAAAATGTAGTGAAATTGATTACAATTCAGGGGCCCTATCATGTAATTCGATTCGAAACCGATTCCTTTCGATTTGGACAAAATGGTATCATGTAACTCGAAAACGAATTGATTTTCGAATTTGACCATACGAAAACGAAAGTCCCCTATCATGTAATTCGAAAACGTTGGAGGATATGAAGGATTGCATCGAAAATTTATTTGAGAGATAGGCCACTCTCGAGAAGCTATCGCTAAATGCATTTTTAACTTGCAAAAAAGGTTTTCAGATGTTAAAACCGGGCTTTAATTATAAACTAAAGCATAATGGACTTCTTAACATAAAGTAATACGCGTGTAGGGCAATGTATTGCCCTTATAATTGCGCGGGAACAAATATAATCTCTGTATATTTGTTGTAACAAGTTCGTTTGATAGAAAGAAACATTTATTTTTTTGGAGCTTATCGATAACTTCAAAAATGGGGAGAAAAGTTAAATAATGGTTCGATGTATAAAGAGTAACATTTCATTCATATAATTTTAAAGATATGAAAATTGAATTTAAGGCTATACAACATGGAAGAAGTACCAATGGCGGTTCTTCGAATTAAGCTTTAATCATAAATTTACAATTTCTTGGGGTATATTCTTTATTTTATTGGTCGTCGCTGGGGGAATGCTTTCTCGTTTTCCGGAATTTGGTCATGAGTTCGAATCCCACTCAAGTCTCGCACTTTTTATTTAGCATTTTTTTTTCACTTTTTAAAAATATTAACTAATTCTACTATTAATTCGCGACACTTTTGGCTTAAATTGAATTGTTTAATTAAGTTTAAAGCAGGAAAAATTGAGCCCGAACACAGACATATTTTCTATTTGACATTCGACCGGCGGCGTCGATTGAATCTAGCACACTAAGGGAACTTTTCTACATTAATGAGGCAATACCAAATACTCGAAACGAACGAGTTACATGATACCAATTTGCTTTCGAATCGAATACGAAAGTGTCGGCACTTTCGTTTTCGTTTCGAGTTACATTATAGGGCCCCAGTTTTTACTGGTGCTGGCCTATTGTAAAAATGATTGCAGTGTAATGACAAAAATCATTGCATGATATTTGTATCGATAGTAATATTTATTGTGTTTATGGTAATTTTCACCACTGTCTGTAATAATAATTATTGCATGCTGTACATGAAATTAACAAGAGCGCATAATAATTATGAAACTGTCAAAAAATAAGACGACTAATTTATTCGCATAACTTGTAATCTTAGATAGCTTAGGTGTAGGACGTAGGACTACGAAACGATAGGTCCCCGGTTCAATTTCCAGTAGAAGCAAATTGTAAAAAGGTAAAGTTAAAATAGGGAAAAAGAAGTTAAGTATAAAATAGAAGTAAAAAATAAAAAAGATAAAAATAGAAAAAGGAAAAAAAAAATCACTATTTGTATTTTTTCTATTATTGCCGAATTATTTTCCTGGCAAATTTTATTATCAAAATTGTTAATTTTATTACAGCGCAATGAAATTTTCCATTACAGATGTAATAACTTTTACATCAGTTGCAGTAGGGTCAAAAATCGTTGCAATGGTTTTTATTACAGTTTTAATACCTTTCACTACATTTTTTTCTCCGTGCGGTAACAATATAAGCAGAAATGCAATTTATATTTGTTGCACTTTAAGATCGTCTTCAAGATATTTCGCTTCTTCTCTTCCTAAATTCGATCATTTGTATTGGCCTACAATTTAATAATATTAGCCACAAAATATCTCTATATGTATAAAAATAGACGAAACGGCTAATGAAGCCAAAAAAGAAATTCTTCTAATAAAAAAATGTTGAAAAGCTACATAATGGTACAAAGTTCAAGGGGTAATGAAATTAGTTTTTTGCATAATTTTGAAGAATTAGTTGCTCTTGTTTGTTTCAGTTGTGAACCCCCAATTTAGGAGATCACGAGCCGCCACTGACTGTAGCATTAGTAAAATAAATCATAGGATACTGAATATTAAAAAAATAAAATAATTAATTGTTATTGTCATTATATATTGAGATTTCGAACAATACACACACATATATAAAAAAGAAAATAGTTTTAATTTAAACTTTTATAGTACTAATTACTTTTTCCTAAAAGTTACCTTTCCGGTAGAATATTTCCGATAACATTATGTACCTACACAACAAGAATGTAACGGAATGAATGACTTCTGACGCTTGAAAATTAGAATAGTTTGTTCTAATTTTAGAGCGGCGCATGTATTTAATCAACTTTTTCTAATTTCCAAGCTACATATTCCAATTTCCGAGCGGCTACTGTAACCGTTACTATGAGACAATCGAGGGACTTTTCACGTTGTTACTAGATTTAAATTGAATCAGGAATTAAACGAATTAAAAAAAGATACCACAAAACGGATCAATTACGGAATTTCCTGGAAGTAACTCGATATATGGGTATGTGTTGGACCATGACGTAAGAATTACCTCCTTATGGACAACAAAACTCTTTTTACCTTTCGTTCATAGGACGATATATAGGTAAACTAAACTTTGTCATGAAGTTTGTAACGCATTGAAGGAAGCATCTCCGACCATATAAAAATATTATATATGATCAGCTTGACTTGGGTAGTCGATTGGGCGATGTCCGTCTATTGCGACGCGTTTTAGTTGGCCAATTTGAAAGCTACGAAGCTGAAATTTTACACAAATGCTTCTTTTTGCTAGGCAGTTTGAATCGGTAAAATCGGACAATGGGGTCATGGGGCTGCCATACAAACTCAACCCCCCAAAGTAGGTTCTTCTAGGAAAAACTTTTTTTTATTTATGCACCAACCAAATTTCAGACAAATGCTTTTGATGACTTAAAGCATGTTTAAGAATGTATCACCAAATTCAACCAAATTTCCCACAAAAATTTGTTTCTTTTGATGACACAAAACATACATATGCAAGAATGGATCAAATCGGACCATGGGGTCATGGGGGTGCCATACAAGCCCAACGCCCGAAAAAACTTTTAGCCCGAGGAGAGCGAAGGGTATGCAAATTTCAACTGCGCCCGTAATTAGCCTTGGTCTCGTGTTTTTTTATAACGGACAATTTAGTGCAAAATAATAAAATAAATCAGATTCTTGTAGATTTTTCAAGGTAAATGAAAGCTGTTATTTATTATAATAGGCTAATTTACATATTATTTGATTCCTCAACAATTAAGTACAGTGAAAACTTTCTTGAGCGGACACTCACCGTCAGCCAGTTTTTGTCCGCTCAATAGGGGGGCCGTTTTTTTGTAGTTAAATGATACACAAGAACATTTATTGTGTCATCCTATTTAAAAACAAAGGAACATTGCTAATTCATTTTATACATTAATTAATAAATTAAACAATCCGTTTTTTAAAAAATGTGCAAAAAACCACCTTGAAAAACTCTGAAATTTATGATTGACGAACTCTTTGTTGATTTTCTTTGAACAGTCTTTCTTGAATATGACTTTCTAAATTTTTAAGTTGTTCAAAAGCGACGATTCATCTTTGCAAAATTCTTTCAAATGACAAATATGAACCAACGCCGCGCCGGCCGTACGAATGGAGTCTATCTCTTGGCTATCTTGTACTGCTATTTCTGAGTCACTATTCTCATTATCGTGGATTTCTTCGACATCATTAATATCAGCATAATCGATTTCTGGATTTTCTGTTAACAAGTTTGCATCCACCGTCAGAAACTCATCACAGTTCGCAGAACATTGACCAAACCATCCAGGGAGCTGCAACATGGAAGCCAACGTTGCCAGGAGCGACTTGCTCCTCAGCATCGAAATCAGATGGTTCAATTTTTGAGTTTTTGTTAAAACCCGCTGTTTTGAAGCAGTTTTTAATGACTTCTGGTTAAACATTTGCACAAGCCGCTTGGGTAAAATGCATGGCTTCCAAGCCATTTAATGGGTTATTCATCGGACTCATCTCGATATTGGCCAAAACTTGTTTGGCAAGATGGCTGCGGTAATGAACTTTGAAGTTGCGTATAACACTCTGATCAAAGCTGGCAAACCGACGTGGTATTACTGGGGAGAAATATGACTTTAATATGATTCAATCGTAAGTTACGAGGGTATGACGTGGCATTGTCTAAGAACAGTACTATTTTTCTGCTTTTCTGCCCGATCCTGCGATCAAAGTGCAGAAGCCACTCCGCCATTATTTCGCGTGTCATCCACGTTTTTTTGTTGGACTGCCAATCTATTGGAAGCCGTTTAATGTCAACGGACTGAAATGCTCTAGGGCGTGCGGCCTTTTCAATAACAAGTGGCTTCTCTTTTTCTCCGTCCATATTTGCGTAAAGGAGAAAATTTTGAAAATTTCCCATCGTGACATGTTTCATTTTTCAGTGCAAATGTTTTTATTCGGCAAAGCCCTAAAAAACAGGCCAGTCTCGTCGGCATTGAAGATGTCATTTGGACTATATCTACCAACATTGATGGAAGCTTCTCCAAAAATTACTTCACGACCAAAGTGTTCACTGCAGCCGCTTCGCCAGTCACACACCGAAAAGTAATGTTGTGTCTCCTACGCCACCTTTGTAACCATCCATTAAAAAAAAAAATAACAGGCGCGACAATCCAATATTGGACTAAGGCTGCAGGGCGTGTTCGTGACATCCTATTTCCAAGATCTTATCGGCTTTTTGCTGAGGTAATGAGATCAGCATCACGCTCAGCAGTGTTATTTATCTCCATAAATGGGTACTCGTTTAACATCTGAGTGAGATCATAGTCCGTCACAAGCTCGTGATTTCGAAAAACACCATGGCTCACGGTGAGATTCGAACCCTGTGCACCGGAGGTGCGCGCACTAACCGCTAGACCAACCAGACTAACCATCCATTAGATGCCGGAAAATTGTGCATCCCGATTTGTTCTGCAATTTCTTTAGCTTTTGCTTGGATGATTGGCCCAGAAAGGGCATCTTTTGGTTTCTCACTTTTGAAAACCACTCAAAGCACATTGAATTAAGTTTGTTACCATCTGTATTTAGGAAGCTTCTTTTTTGATTGATGTTCCCACCGGCCACCCAGCTTGAACGGATCTTTTCTTTGTGGCGAACGATAAGTGCAGCATGTGTCTCTGGAATTTTAAACCTTTAAATTTTAAAAATTCCCCACTCTTGACTTTGCATTTATGTCTAGACTAAATTTTGTATGTTCAAGAGAAGTCCGTGTCCGGCCAAGGGGTGTTTTGTCCAATATCATCAATATATGTTGTCGTTTTGAAAAAACTGTCCGCTCAACAGGGGTGTCCGTTAGGGGAGTTTTCACTGTATTTAAATCTTTACATATGATTTTATTTACTCAAATAACTACAGGGTAATAAGAAAAATTCGTATGGGTGTACTTATTTTTCGGCCATATGTGTATATTCTTTCTAAGATATGTGGCTGCATCCAATAAGAATTCAGTTTTAGTTTCACGTGCATTTAAAAAAAATGCAATTGAAAACAATATAAATCTACGCACGAGGCGCACACGAAAGGGCATCACCCAAGCATATACATATGTACATACCATGTTAAGTTCGTATGTGTTCTCAGCTGGAATCCCGAATTGTCATAGTTGAAATAGATTGGATGCGTCAGCATCGGCATCAGCAGAAAAATTTCAATTTAGAACACACGCATTTGCCTTTGATGACCCACATTGACAGCAGCAGCAGCGGCAGAAGCATTTTTTTCTGCTGATGCCGATGCCGATGCTGACGCGGGAAATGTATTTCAACCATAACACTTTCTTAAAACAGAGTATCTAGTTACGCGTGAGGTTTTTGTGATGCAAGCGCATTATTTACAAATTTATCGTTACCAAATGTAGATTTGGTGTTCTAGATTTTTGTTGTGACGTGTATTTTAAATGTGACATTCTTTTCCAGCAATAGACAATTTATATGTACATTACAAGCAGCGCCCACTGATCTTACGCCTACTGTGGGAAAAGCCGCAGTAGTTAATTTTACATATGCTGAACAGATTTTGTTCTATACTTATTAAAATTTTCGAGAAAGATTTTTCCGTTGTTTGGTGTGTATGCGATTATAGAGTTTCAACTATTTATATCAAATAAACAAAATATTGGAATTTTCTATTGTGATTTTAACAGATTTGTTAATACATCAATGGAAAGTGTTTCCATCTGTCTCTGGTAGTATGGCTCATCGAGCAATACGAACTTCAACAAAAACGGATCTAATTGATTTTGCATTAGAAGAGAAACAAGCAGACATGCATGGTGTTTCTCCAAGTAAAGCTGGCCAGATTGCAAGGTATTAAATTATTTATATTTCTGCTGCGAAGGGTTAAGGTCTGTTCGGTATGAATACACAAGTACATTATATACGTACATAGAAACAACCTAATAATATTCGATTCAGGCACAACTATCAAAGCACAGGTATCGGCAATTTATATTGATACACTAATTCAACCAACGCCACCACAAATGAAAAAAAATATATATAAAAAATCGTCTATGGGTGGGGTTACGAAACGGACAATTGCAAATGTTCCGCAAACATGTTCGCCATTCTGATCCCCTAGTTCCCATTGCGGATGAGAAATAATCTCTCCTATTTCTGATCCGCAAAATAGCAGTTAGGGGATCAGAATGGATGGGGTTCTAAAACCGAACAGTTGCGTATGTTCCGCAAACAAGTTTTTCTGATCCCCTTCCCTTTTTCGACTACCATTTTGCGGATCAGGAATAATCTCTGGTTGTTTTCGTTAACATATTCCACAAAGGCAGACAAAGGAAAAGAACCGGAGATATTTCTGATCCGCAAAATGGCAGTTAGGTGATCAGAATTGCAAACATGTTTGTGGAACATAGGCAACTGTTGCGTATTGTACATCCACCCATTGGCAAACATGCTTTAGAAACATACGTAACTGTTCCGTTTCGTAACCCCCCACCCTATGACTACGAATTGTCTGTGTGTCTGGGTTGATCTTAATTTTGAACAGTTCAGTTTACAAATAGTAACTCAGGTATTCAACTGAGAAAATTACTGTACAGACCTCAGCACCATGTATAAAAATATTAAATTTAATAAAAAAATAGTTTCGGTTTTGTTCCGTGCTCCATAGCTTTCATAAATTTTAAATACGATTTACAGAAGACATTACAAAAAAAAATATTTTTTTATATTAATTATTTTTATTGAATATATAACTGATTGGTGCTATTATATTTTCTAATAATTAGCCAAGAAAGGAAAGTTACCCAATATCTATGTGCAGAGTGTGGAAAGTCTTATAAACATCGTGGTAATCTTGGTAGACATGTTAGATATGAGTGTGGAAAACCTGGAATATTCGCGTGTCCCGTATGTGATCGTCGTTTCCATCAAGAATGCAATCTTCAAAGACATATTTCAACGCTACACATGCATCAAAAATGAATTAAATGAAAATTTGATTATATATATATATACATATATATATATATATATATAAAATATATGCGAGCGGTACCGGGATGCTTTATTTTTTATTTTGCTAAACGAGGGAGACTAAACCCTCCAATGTAAATTTATGCTTAGAGAAAGCATGCGTTAGTCCAGAGTGGGCATCAGAAAATAAAAATAGCACCGTTTTCACACTATTGCAGTTCATAGTATGTGTGAAAATTTTATTCAAATGTCAATTTTTCGTTTACAATTGAGAATATAAAATCCGCGTAATATTTATTACTCTCTCAAAATGCCAACGTGATAATTAATTCTATATCTTGATGAAAGATATCGTTCAACAATATTTTCCAGTCCTTACCATATATATTTCAATGGAACTGACGGCCACAAATGAGATCAAACGTTCGGCGAAATATAAACTATGTCTAAGGGCTCCAGTACACAGTCATATCTGGTCATATTTATATTATAATATGCTTAACCTTCAAGCGGGCGCGCATCATTTTGTGACAACCGGGCGCGCGGCGGTAATTTACCGCCCTCGTCTTTTCCCCTCCATTTGCGCTCAACCGTATAACTTCCATGCTCATAATTATGGTAAATTGAAAGAAGAGCATGTCCCGAAAAAGTTATCATCATAAAAAACTATTATCTGTTGAAAAATAAAGCAAGTTCTGCAGTTTTATCGAAGCACGTCACTTCAGTCATATTACACAGAGCACACACATTTTGAACACAACTATATACCAAAATAAACCATCCCCGAACGTTTGATGACCGCTGTAAAGGTATGGAACGTTAAATTTACCCAATATTTTATTGTATCGTATGAATAACAGTATGACTTAAGAATACATACTTCTCCCACCTCGATCCGGCCAACGGGAGAAAAGCTATGCGTGTTTATATGATCAGGGCGGTAATTTACCGCCCGCGCGCCCGCTTAAAGGTTAAGCCTACTTGATTTCGCTAACTGCGAGTCTAAAAATGTATACTGAATGAATCGAGTAGGCTTAGGCATATGACACACATATTATAATATAAATATGACTGTGTAATGGAGGCCTAAAGAAACGAAAAAAAACGGCGTATCATCGTAAGACACAGTATGTAAACTGTTTCTAGAACCAAAATTAGACCTCCTCAAAAAATAAGGTTGATTTCACAGAAGATTCAGCTACACCTAAGGCATAATAGCTCGTAGGCGGCGATAGAACGGTTACAGGGTCCGTACTCCTCCTATATTTCCTATATTTCCCATATTTGTATCGCACCTCCTATATTCTCCTATATTTTGCGCCTATTCCTATATATTCCAATATTTTTCATTTGTCTCTATAAAAAATGCTAAAAATTTAATAGACACGGCAAATTCCAATATACACATATGGCCAAAAAAATAAGTACACCCTCATGTACTATTTTATGCCAAATTTTCATACCCTTCTTAAAATTGAATTACTCCAAATAGATAGCCATTACAACAATTAGGATACAACAATGCCAACGGAACCGAAAAACTAAATGGCATCCCCCTATTATTTTAGTCCCTCCCGGTATTAGCTTTGAAGTGGGTTTTCAGCTTGGTCAAAATAATAAGTACACCATCGGTTTTTTAAATTTTTTGACAACAACTTACTATTTTCCGTAAGGATTTGTTTTTTTATTCATTGGTGTATGCAACAAGCGTTAAATTAAAAACAAAACAAAATCTTAAGGGGCGAAAAAAGCATGGTAGGTACGAAAAAAGACGTTTAGAGTCCGAAAATTTGAAATAGCGGAAAAATTATTCTCTCATTAACGAAATAAACCAGCTAAACATTGTTTTTACTGTGTAATTAATTAAACTAAATAAAAGCAGTCTCAAATGCATCAAATACGTCCATGTAAGGGCCTTAAGGATAACTGTCGATTTCATTATCACTATGGCGAGAAAAGTTCCCTTGGCTTGACTGATGATTTTCGCGGTAAATATTGAAAATAGAGAATAACTTTGAAAAGTTAATCGGAGAATACAAGAAGTAAAGCAGTTTTCGTAAAAAGTTTAGAACTTTCCATGGCGATGTCAAAAAAGTGTTGACAGTACAAGAAAATTTTGTATGGATAGTTCTTCATGTTCCAGACCGAACAATGAAAACTCACAAAATATTTTGTTTTATTTATGAGATCGTAATAAATTTGATTGGAAACTACTCTTATCGTAATATTCTTCATTCAGGAAAAAAATAATATGATATACAGTACATCAACTGGCTATTTCCCATGGAGTCGGAAAAAAACTTAGTCGATGGCTTAATTTTCATAGTTTGGTTTCGTTCAAATGTACTTAATAACCGTTACAATGAGGCAATTTCCATATAAGAAATGTTAGTTCATAGTCCCAGAATATTTTACTGATGAGCGCATACATTTTAAATGGGGATTTCAGACCCTAACCATACCTCACAAACTGGTCAAGGATCCGCTTCAACCAAATCGAGTGGTTTTTCACGTTGTTACTAGAGTCAAATTGAATCCAGAATGTTTAGGGAGAGTTGAATCAATGAACTAGAAACAAAGTTTTCAGAAAAACAGTCCAAATACGGAATTTCCTGGAAGTAACTGGATATATGGATGTATGGGAACTTAAGAGTAATTCTTCACCAGAGGCCCAACAAAAACCTTTTTTTTTTTAAAGAATGGATCATTTACTTTTAAATAATAAAATTAATCAAATTCTTGTCGGATCAGAACATAATATTTTAATTAAAACCAGTTTTAATCAAATTAACTGACATGTACTTATTATTTTGTCCAGCCTATTTTAGTCAGTTCGTACTTTTTTAAGGTAGATGAAAGCTGTTATTTATTAAAATATGCAAATTTACATATTATTTGATTCCTCACCAATTAAGTATTTAAATCTTTCCATTTGATTTTATTTACTCAAATAACTACTTGGCTACAGGGTGATAAGAAATATTCGTATGGGTGTACTTATTTTTTTGGCCATATGTGTATGTACTGAAAACATAAAACAATTTGAAAAGGATATCTATTCGCAAAAATTGCTTTACTTATCGTAGTCTTCCATTGACTTTTCGGAGAGATGAAATATTTCCAATACTCCCGCGATAAGCATCAATAATGCCAAGGGAACTTTTTTCGCCATAGTGATAATGTGATTTTCAATTATCCTTGAGAGCTTTATTATGGACCTTATGGTAGTTCCGTCTGATTTTCTTTAGTTCCTAATGAATTATGAACTGAATGCACGGTCAGCCGATTACTTTCATGATTGAGCGAATAGTTTGACCGCAATTTCAAAGTTTTGGACCCCACACGCCTTTCTATAGGCCTGGTAAACGTTTTTTGCCCTTCAAGTATTTTTTTTTGTTTTTAATTTGACGTTAGTTGCACACAAAAAAAGAACAAAACACATATCCTGATAAAAAGCCGGATGTGAAAAAAAGTTAAAAAACAATGACGCAGGGCCGGAGATCCCATATGGGCAACCTGGGCAACTGTTCGAGGCGGCAAATTTTTAAGAGCGGCATATTTTGAAAACTTATAGTTTTCATTGGCTCTGTGGAATAGGAATACATTTTTAGATCTCAAGAAGCAGATTATACCTATAATTAGAAAAAATAAATTAAACTCTGGAACAGCGGTTGCTTGCTTACAAACTTGCAAATCTCTACAAGTTTCATCTCACTTATTCTTACAATTTGAATATTAATCGGTTGATTCCAAAATTCTGAGTAAAATTTGGTTATTGAATTTTGAATTTTTCGCCCTAAACAAGAGGCGTTTAATAAAGTTATAATGTCGCCCCTAAAACTAACCGCCGAGAAAATTGTACATACAACTTGACAGACAATCTTCGGCTTGAGAAGATTGCAAATTTACATTGCGTTAAAGGGGAATCGGACAGTGTCGCGACAAACTTTACACGAAAAATATTGGTTCCCTGTCGATTTGCGTCGCCAAAAGTTAATATGCTAGGCACTAAAAGGTTGTGAGAATAGTGAAATCGAAAAAACGCGGGAAACGTTTAGTTTTCGTGGATTTTCGCGTGTTTGAAACCCGGACGGCACAATTTTCCCGTACACCATTTTGACGTGTTTACCAAGGCAAAAATGGGCTGATTTTTCCAGTTTCTCTTGGTGGTTCCCCACTTATAATAAAGACACTTGTTTACGAAGTTGGTGTACTAATCACCTATTACCCGACAGTTCAGATGTAAATTCTAGTCATGGGGTACGACCGTTTTACCATTTCAGGTGGTGCGGCTCTAGTAGGAGCCATCTAAGTCAATTTATGAAAACTTAAATAAACTGAAATGTTGCTAAAATTAGCCGACCGATATTTTTTGTCTTGAAGTTACAAAAGGCCATCGAGGGAATCATTTTTTTTTGATTTGGTAACGGTTGAGGGTGTGATAGCACACTTTTTGTTGATATGGGGCAATTTTAGCTAAAGTGGCGCTTTCCTTGAAATTTTAACTTCCAACCTTTTGGTCCTATGCAGTATGCACCATTGTATAAACTACGGAATTCGCAAAAACAATTAAAAAAAATAACATTAATGGATTTTTTAGGTTTAAGCTTAAATGTTATTGGATTTTCCAGTGGTATTGCATTATTCGCATATGCGGCAGTTTGGCTACTACCCAGGGGCGCAATAGAGGGTAAATCCGGCCCTGCGATGGCGTACTTATTATTTGGACCAAGCTCATTATCCACTTCAGAGTTTATTCCGGTCGAGACCAAGAAGATAGGGGGAGCCATCTTTATTTTCGGGTTCCCTGGCATTGTTGTATCCGAGTTCTTATAATGACTATCTATCTTACAATGTAATAAAATTCCTCCTATATAACTCCTATATTTTCTCGTATATTCTCCTATATTCCTATATTTTTATTTTCTGTAATGCGTACGACCCCTGCGGTTAATAATTGCATCGACAATATTTTGACGTTTGAATTATTTCGTGGAGTGTAGTGTAATAAATTTGTAGTCAAACACATATGGGTTGTGTGATCACATAGCCACTCTGGACTAACGCATGGCATGGATTGCTATGCTTTCTATAAGGATTTATGAAAGACGACAGTTTAATAAAATATGGACCACTCAATGTAAAGCATGCATAACTTTTTTTTTTGTTAATATTTTTCTGACATTTTAAGGCAATAAACTAGACACATGGGAAATATGTTTTCAATGGTTAACAAATAAATTTGTATAGATATAGCGTTAATTTGGGTGTTTTTAGAAGAGTGTAGTTTTTTAGCATTTTTCCATTCGATAAAAGAGATAAATGAATAGAAAAAGGCTGATATTTCGTGATTATTTTTAATCCTTTCTTTTGTACGTAATAAGTTAATTCATTAGGAAAAAAACTGTAAAAAACGCCTTCTAAATTAATATGAAAAAGGTGGGGATAATGAAGACACCACCTTTTTAAGGCGGCAATTTCAATTAGGTGTTGATCAGACAATACTATCAACGTATTTACAAAAAAATCTTATGTGTCCGTACAGGATTCAATTTTAGCAACATTTAAGATCCCATTTGGCTTCGCTAATAAGCCGGAGAAAAAGAAAGAATCACACGAAGCCCCATTGGATTGGTATTGCCATGATCAAAGGCGTCTGCCTGAGAACCCCGCAAAGAAGGCAATGTCATTGGTTCCACTTAATGGAACAAAGGCCAGAGACTGACCTAAGAAGACATGGATGTGTCAAATGAAAAAGCAACAACAACGCATTGGTCTCGGCAATGACACGATCCAAGATTGAGCTGCATACAGAAATAGGCTGACACATTACCGCCAGAACGGGCGATGTACCTACACCGCAGGCCGAGCGACGCCATGGAGCGATATAAAGAACGAGGCGAGGAAGAAGAAGAAACCTTAATTTAGAGACATGTTCCTAAAATTGAGCAATATTCTTCTTTTGCATTTATTTACCTGTTTTCGTGAAGAAAATAGTGCAAAAATTAGCTCTGTCTTAAAACTAACCTAAATAAATTGTTTAAATATACATATTTGTAACCTAATGTAAATACACTGCGTTTCACTTGAATGGCACAACATTCAATTTATTTTCTCAATATCTTTAAAAAAAAAATGAAGACAAATTTTTTTTCGTAATTTTTATTTGTCATTTGATTAATTTGAAATAAAAAGGATTCGAATTTTTCCAACATGTAATCTTAAGCCGGCCCCACACCGACCGGAGTGTGGCAAACACCGCATAAAAGATTGATACGAAAAATCGTGCAGCAGCAGTGCAGCAGTGTGGTTGGGCGACTCCAAGGCATAATTCTTGGAACCGGTCTTTTGTGCGGTGTGTGCCACACTCCGGTCGGTGTGGGGCCGGGTTTAAATAAATAAATAAATAACGACAATCCAACATTGGACTAAGGCCGCAGGATTTGTTAGTGACATCCTATTTCCAAGATATTATCTGCTTTTTGTGGAAGTAATGAGATCAGCATCACACTCAGCAGTGTTATTTATCCCCATAAATGGGTACTCGTTTAACATATGAGTGCGATCATAGTCCGTCACAAGCTCGTGAGTTCGAAAAACACCATTATCCACGATGAGATTCGAACTCATGACCCTGTGCATCGAAGGTGCGCGCACTAACCGCTAGAGCAGCCAGACTACAACAACAACATGTAATCTTAGAAAATAAAAAAAGTAAAACACCAGAATTCTGTTTCATTTGAATAGGACACTTTTATTAATTATTAATTATATTATAATAATTAACTATTTATGCACTAAGCATAACTTATTATTGTTGAGAATGGAAGTTGAGATCAATTTGAATTAAAATCATCAATTTTAGTAATGGGTTGAGCCTCCCCCGTTTGAAATAACCTCCTATTAGACAAAGAATCGTACAAACTTTTGATGTAAACAAGGGAAACGGTAACCCATGCTCGCTGAATGGCATCAATTAGTTCAATCTTTGTTGGAAACTGTTTACCAGACTCATAAAAATTTCTGACCAGCCATCCCCAAATATTTTCTATTATGTTTAGATCCAAAAGAGTAAAATGTTTAGACTCGATAAACGTCTTTACGGCACGGGCAGTGTGTATTGGTGCATTGTCGTGTTGGAAAGTCCACGGCAATGGTCCAAAGAGACTTTCGAATGTCGGAAAAGCCTTTTCTAAAATACCTTGATACGACTTAGCGTTCATAGTGGTGTCTAAGAATTGGAGTTCACAAGTGCCATAGTAGGATATGACTCCCCAGACCGTAACGGTGCCAACCCGAGTGTGCAAGCGATCTAACTGGTGAGCCTCCTGGAAATAATAAACTCGACGTCAAAAGTATCGGGCCAACCGCAACTTTCGAACTCCAACCCAATTTTCTCAAAAAGTATAAAAGCTACAACTTTAAAAGTTATATCTACAGGAAGTGCATTTTATGATAATTAAAATGAATGGAAACACATTGAGATTTATTAATTTATTAGCGTTTTTACAAATAGGAGTCGTTTCCAGTCGTTTTCCGGTCTTGTAATCACCAAGTGAAAAGCTCAAATTTAAGCTGAAAACAAAGAAAGAATTTAAAATAAAGTGTTTGGTCAGTATTCAGTGTTCCCTCCCCTTGCTCCAATAACTGCTAGCATCCTTGTATTATAGACCTCACGAGGCTGATGATGAAGTCTTGGGAAACTGCATCTGCTGCTGATGTAGCCCTAGGTCTACCCGTAACTGGACGCCGATCGAATGCTCCAGTCTCTAAGTATCATCTGTAAACTCTTTGCACCGATGATCTGCTGATTCGAAGTCTCTGAGCGACCTCACGTTGTGCAAAGCCTGCTTGAAGTAGTGCTACAACTTGAGCTGCTTTCTCCGGTGTCGTATTCATTATTGGTTGACAAAAGTAGCAAAAATACACGCGTCTAAAAAGCAATGAATAACAACTAAAGAAATTATAAAAAATATCCTATAACCCTCCCTGTAGAAGAAAAAAAGGTAAGGGTGAACTCTAATCAAAGCATAGCAAATCGTTAGCATTGTGTTTGTTGTTTGATTGCTATGTAAGTTTACGATACTTTAAATAAAATTGATAGTCATTTAAATTTCAATTAAACACACTTTCTGTCGACATAACTAGTGGTGGGCGTTTCCGTTCTTTTACAAAAACGTAAAAAACGGTTTTTTTTTCTGCGAAGAACCGTTTTAAAGAACCGTTCTTTTAAAAACGTTTTTTTTTTTGCAAAACTACCCAACACTAGCAAATCAAATGATTCGCCTCCCTTGACAAACGTAATAACCTGCCTGTTTTTTGTTACTTTCAAATCTATACAGAATATCCGGAAACTGCCACATAAACGCATCGGATTGTGATTCCTCATGTGATTTCCAGCAAAACCAAATCTGCCACAGGCATTTGAAGATTTTTGAAAAAATCTTTTTCTTGTACGACTAAAATCTCTATACATATCTCAAAAGCTATACTATTAAGAATAGCAAAATAAAATGATTATTACAGGAAACAAATTTACCTAAAAAAATAAAACTAACCGCACTAAAATCGGATAAGAGGTTTGGTTTTCACAGAAATTTAAATTCAAATTTTTGTGATTTGACCCAAAAACAATCTATTTTTTCAGTCTCACTTCCTTCTGCACTTAAGGCATTAAAACTGTTAAAAATAACCAACCAATCACAATTCGTTTATGCGGTAGTTTCCGGACACCCTGTATTGTAATTTTCGTCATATCCTTAATGTAATAGCATCCTAGATTTCAGAACAACCAAATCCTAAATAAACTAAGATTTTTTACTTCGAGTTAAATTTTTACTGGACACTTTCTTTTCATAAAAAAAGAACGGTTGCAGAAAAAATTGTTTCAGAAAAGAACGACTTGGAAAAGAACGGTTGCAGAAAAAACTGTTTCAGAAAAGAACGGTTGCAGAAAAAACTGTTTCGGGAAAGAACGACTTTGAGTAGAACGGTTGCGGAAAAAACTGTTTCGGGAAAGAACGACTTCGAAAAGAACGGTTGCAGAAAAAACTGTTTCGAGAAAGAACGACTTCGAGAAGAACGGTTGCGGAAAAAACTGTTTCGGCAAAGAACGACTTTGAGAAGAACGGTTGCGGAAAAAAACTGTTTCGGGAAAGAACGACTTCGAGAAGAACAGTTGCGGAAAAAAATGTTTCGGGATAAAACGGCTCTGAGAAGAACGGTTGCGGAAAAAACTGCTTCGGGAACGAACGCTTTTGTAGAGATTGAATAGAATAACCTTGAGAATGGTTGTTTTGTTTGGACTATTGTTTATTTGGTATACATAGTAGAATGTTACTGATTGATATGATATGATACACGGCGTATGTATGTATTTTATTTATATACATAACCGTACATAATACAATCGTGTTTTGGGTGTTGTGCGCGTTTGGTAGGAAACGAGTGCATAACACCTGTTATGAGCAGTGTTGCCAACTGGAAATTCAGAAAACGGCTAAATTTAGCCGGAAAAGCGGCTATATTTTTTTCAAAAACGGCTAAAAATCCGGCTAAATAAATTTCAGTCAGAAAAACGGCCAAAAAATCGGCTAATCATACAAAACAGTCACATTACGAAAAAAATATAGTATAAAACACGGATTTTAATAATTTTTCATTTTTCTTTTCTGGAGTACTACCCGTAAACTATGCTATTATGCAGATTTCTTTGTTTTTTACATGCTCCGATCGCTGGCATTACAGTCAAAAGGTACTTTTGTTCGGAGTAAGATAGCTCAACTAGTCAAAATTGTTGTATACAGTTACAATCGGTAAAGTCCATAACCACATTAGGTTCGAAATTGTATATTCGTAAAAGGAACGTCCAATGCGTAACTATGGGCAAGGGCAACCGCATTTATGTATGGATATCTTACCATCATAGAATCTGAATAATTTTATATTTTGTTTAAAATTTAATCATTTTAGGCCCAAGACACATATCCAAATCGATGGAAGCTCGAAATTGGGGTGATACATTTGCTTTCGTCATTTAGTTTAGACGTTTGTGTAAATGGTGAAAACGCCCCTCACAATTGCGATATTTTGATACATATTCAGTTCAATAATTTGAGGACACTTTTCTTAAAGAATTTGAATAGAAATGTGTAAAGTCATTATTGACCAAATGCTAATGATGATAAATTTGCGTCATTCGAAAATATGTGTGTCAAGCTTGTTATTCATTTTCGAATTTGAGCCCTCCAAATTTTATTTTCTATAGTTACGAAATTGATGTTCCATTGTTAATATTCCGCAATTACGAATTTGATGCTCCAAAGATACGAAATTGATGTTCCAAAATTATGAGCTTGGCCGGCAAATGGTATAGATTTTTGATAAATTTGTTGCTACAACCCCCACAACAAAATATAATGCATCTGTATGTGTAGTTTCTATGAATCGTCAGACGTTGTGCAAGTAACTTAAAAGAAAACTACAAAATTAGATTTAAGTGAGTATATATTTCGCGGCCAACTTACCTACGGACGGACGGACAAAATCGATTTCATAGGGGTTTTTCGAAAAAAAAATTTCTAAAAAACCCTAAAAACGCGATAGCAGTCTTTGGTCCATGACATGTTGGTACGACAAAAAGTCAACCGAGCTTGTTTACAAGCGGAGTTAAGTGGTGTTTTTTTTTTTAATTTAGATCCTTAAGGTGTTTAGTTTTTGAAATAACACGCTTGCATTGAAACCAACTTTTGACCGAATTTTGTCCACAGAATCATGTGAATTCGATGCTTCACGCAAAATAGACCGCTTATCTGCATTAGAGAGTACACTGCTCACTCGATCTTTCATATTTTTTCCATAATTTCACCATTTTTAGGGCTTTTAAGATTTTTTTTTCTTCAAAAAACCCTTATGAAATCGATTTTGTCCGTCCGTTCGTCTGTTCACTAAATAATTCGCGAACGGCTCAACCGATTGTCATGGAATTTGCAACGTTTGAAAAAAGTTGACTTTTTTAGTTTTTATCGGAAATTGCGTATTTAAATCAAATCTCATATCAGTTAAAAAATTTCCAGTTTCAAGTAACAGTAAAAAAGTTATTGGCGTTTAAAGTTAAACTTCCCTTTCGACCTACTTTATTCTAAACCGTTATAGGGATCGATATGAAACTTTGCACAAAGATTGGTCAGTATGGCCTTATATACGTTAAATATTAAGACTGTTGACTTTTGCTAAGGAAAAGTAAATAACAGTAAATTTGTAAAATTTCAATTTGTTCGTGTGTAGCCCCTCTTAGGTTTCCAAGTATGTATGAAAATTCTGCTAAGGGTTTTTAGAAAATTACATAGGGAATATGTCTACGAATTTTCATTCGAATAACTGTAATCCAAACCGGAAATATAGCCAAATAAGTATTTAGTAAGGGCCTTTCACAATGCAAGGGAAGCCTCTTACGCATTTCTTCAATGCATATCTTTTACCTTCATGAAACAATGAACATGGAATTTGGTGGAAATGCATAGAATGGTTGGTAATAGTGTTTGCCACAAATATTTTTGAAGTTTGTAGGACCAAGTTAACAGGGTGTCCTTGAATAGCTGCAAAAGTATACTTGTTCAATACTCACGAAAGCTTGGGTGGGCTCTTATGTCAGGGAACACAATGGAATCATTTCATATAAGTTGCTTTTCCTTGATTAAAAACCAGTAACATTAGATTTACAGCTAATAATTCAGTTCATATATAAAGCCAAGCCATCCTTACGTTTGCATGAGTTTCTTTTTGCTCAAAGGCAATCAGAAATCTTATATCGAAAAATGTCTGTAGATTTGCCTTGGGGTACTTTTGTACAAACTGGGTAAATAGTAAATCTATTTTGGATCGAAAGATCAATCCAAAAATAGATTTACAGGAAGCATTCCATTAATTTTGTGCACAATTCTTATTTATTGCTTATAAAATATATGTACAAAAAATATTCACTATGCATCAAAATACTAAAAAAAACTCGTATTGCGGGAGCAGCCCCCTATACGCCGGTATTTTTAATAAAATCGTAAATCATTTATCTGTTTTTTTTTTCATTTTTTTTATATTTCAGTCACAATCCCTGTATCTTTTTATTTTAACTTGTTCTTCGCTTGTTAAGGCTTTACCACGACCCATAATTTTTGTTAAATCAACGAATCGTATTCAAAATACTCAAAACAACTATAGATTGTGATATTGTGACCACGTGCACCGCGTATGTGAAGCTTAAACCTTAAACTGTGCTATTCTAGTGAAAGAAAAAATCAAATTGGTGAAAAAAGGTTATAGTAAATTTCGAGAACCCAATTTTTCTCTCGGGGAGCCCACACCAACAAGGCAAAAAAACTACTAGCAAAGTCATAAGAATATTGCCAATAACAATGAGAAAACGGAATGTACTATTCAAGTCAAACGCAGTGTATATCTTCCATGTGTGTCTAGTTTATTGTCACCAATTTCAGAAAAAAATATTAACAAATAAAAAAACATACATTACGCACACAGCAATTACCGGTTCTTCCTATTTATGTGTTAAATGTTTTTTGAAGCTTTCTTTCGATTATGCAAATAATTTCAAATCAAATTCACGCTTTTAGCATTTTGATATTACTTTGTATTAATATATATCTTGTGAATCGATAAATATACTAATTCATGAATTAATATTGTGCGGTCGCATTCACAATGTCAGCTTCGATTGACCATTATTTTGCTACTACACCCCTCTTTTCTTATATATAGCTCAGACTGAAATCTGGCATTGTGTATACGTCTATGAATGTTACAATTAACAACACACGTCCTGAAGAATGCCACTAATTTTATGATGTGAGATTTTTTTTAAATATGACTAATCACCTAAGTAATGAAACTATGAGATAATAGTTTGATATTTTCACTAATGCTGGGGCGATATTTCAGGGTTAAGTAATTTCGATAGTTATGTATTGCCGAAAGAATTTCATGAATTGTTTCCTTGCCCACAATGCAGTCGTGTATATAGGCGTTGGGGAACATTACAACGCCACCTGAAGCAAGAATGTGGTAAGGGTAAAAGTATGGTTTGTTCTGTTTGTGGGCATCGAACAAAGCGCGCCGATCATCTAATGCAACATGTTCGCAAAAGACATCCTGAAATTGCTAATAAACATCAGCTGCGTTCAACTAATTTAAGAATGTAATTCAATTTAATAGTTATAATTAAACATTTGAGATTTGAGATTATCGTATGTATACCTTCCAAATAAAATATTTATTTGAAATAATACGAAATTATCAAATGAATAAATATAATTTTATAACATGTATATGAAAATGCCTTTCATTTAAATGTAAATAATTGCTACAGGATACAACATATAGATTAACAACGGCTAATGGTTTTTTTTAAACGCGAGTTTTGTATAAAATAAACGCGTCGCATAAGTATACAAATATTGAAAATAAATTGGAATGTAAAAATCAGAGACCTCTCATGTAACTCACACCAGGTCTCAATGACCCAAAGGCTAGGCAATTCGTTTCGAAAAAATAGACTACTAGCCTTGGGTGGCGGATAATCATCTAACCGTTTGACGAAACCAATTGCAACCAAACCAACGCAATACTGATCGATTTAAGAGAGTAACTTATCTCTCTAATTAATTTTCAACTAATCGTTCAAATCCTTGAAAGCATTCGAAATATATACATGAAACGGAATTTCTTTTCGAATGGCGAAAACTCTTATCACTTTCTTCAAAAATAATGATGAAGATTTTATCGTTTCAAATGTTTTTGTATATGGAAGTATATACATATAACTTTACTGAGTGCTGACGAAAACATAACAAAATTTTGACTTTAACTAAATTGCGAATTAAAAACGACGTAATAATTTTTTCAGATTCTGGGGCTTTTCATTCGCTTCCCCATTAAAATCCGGGACATTGCCGCTAATCTGCAATTCTAATGTAACTATGTAAACATTATTTTCGTGTTTTCCTATAAGTAGTATTATTCCTTGTAATCATTGCTCTCTACATCAATCGCAATCAGCATCATTGACACGATCGCCAGATTTAAATGCAGAAAGGGGAACCAACAATGCCTTTTAAATTGATATATTCTGATCCGGTAGGAACTTTAAACTTTTATCGCAAGGAGGCGAGCTTTCGACCATTGGTATTACAACACGCAAATACAAAAGCGGAATTTGTTCGTTTCGTTCTACATGGTTTTTCGTTTATTTTTTGCGATTATTTCAAAAACTACAAAAGATACAGAAAAATGGTCTGAGGACGAAAAAAACTGCGTAAAATTTCCTTTGCAATGATTTACACATATGGGCAAACAAATAAGTACACCACTCTTATTGCGCTTATTGCGGCAGATATTGATAATATCGTATCTTTACAAAAAGTTAATCGAAGACTACGAGAATTAAAGTAATTTTGACGAATAGCCAGGAAGTTTCCTTTATGAGGGTCGAAAAAATTTAAGGTTCAACTAAATTTAGAGTGAAATTGTTTTTCTTGGTTCAGACCAACCAATCAAAACAAGCGAAATATTTGGTTGTAGCGACGAAATCATCATAAATTCAAGTAAATACGACTCCTATAAAAATATTCATCGCCCAAAATAAAAAGAATGTGATGTACAATAAGTAAAAGGACTATTTCCCATAAAGGAAAAGATAATCATGGTCTACGGCTTCTTTCAGATAATATGCTGTCGCTCGAAAACATCTAAAAGCCGTTACTGTGAATAAATTCGAGTATAAGAAATGATTGTAAAGAATCGTGTTACCTTATGCTGAAGAGCCTGCACCACTACGATGCATATTTTAACAGGATAATATTCCTAACCATACCTCATACACCATTCGAGGACTCGCTTCTACAAAGTGGGGTGTCATTTCTTGCTTGATGGTG
The DNA here is from genome assembly GCA_949715475.1 of Microchrysa polita. Lineage (NCBI taxonomy): Eukaryota > Metazoa > Arthropoda > Insecta > Diptera > Stratiomyidae > Microchrysa > Microchrysa polita. The sequence goes on from OX454420.1 coordinate 42,830,832, forward strand.
TCAGTTACGGGACTTGAATACACTCCAAAAATTTTCGGGGAAGTTAAATCAAAGAATCTGAAGCAAAGTTTTGCCGCAAGAAGGACAAATTATGCGACTTTTCTTGAAGTAACTAAGTATACTGTGCCACTTAGACCATGTCGTCAAATTGTCTCCAGTAAATCAACAGAAGCTAATTTTTTTCTAGAAAACGATATAGTTAATTTAATGAGAAATAATAAGGAAAACAAATTCTTGTTGAATCAGAGCATAAAGTTTAAGAATTTGTTTTAACTAAATTTATTGAAATGTACTTATTATTTTGTCCAGCCTGTTTTAGTCGTCTCATACTTTTTCAAGACAAACAAAAGCTGTTATTTATTTTAAAGGATTAATGGACATCTGATTTAACTCCTCTCAAACTGAGTAACAAAATATCAGCAAATGATTTTATTTACTTTAATAACTACTTGGCTACAGGCTTTCGAGAAAAAATTATAAGGGTTACTTATTATAATGGCCATATGTGAATTGAACATTAGAATTTTATTGGAAAATTCGGCGCTGGACTGAAAAATAAATTCGAATATTTTAATTTTAGACCTTTTTTAAAAGCTTCAAAACTCTTTGAAACAATGCTAGTACAGCCTTGAAATTTTGTGTGAGTGTCCACAATAAATTCAATATCATTTTGGGTGAAACATTGAATCGCTCCGATCAAGGACCCCATTATGCTCCCATTTGAATTTGGCAATACGGCATGTCCATAACTCCCGCAAAATTGGAGCAGAAAGCTAAATTTTGGTTTATTGCCAATAGAGGGGAGGGGGGGCACCAATATACCACCCACCAAAAATCTGTTCAATCGGATAAAAACTAAGGGTACCTCATTTTACAAACTGTAGAATAAAGTTGTCTTGAGTCACTTTGTATGGGAGATACCCTTCATTTTTATCGATTGAGGTTATTTTTGGTGGGTGGGATGATAATGCCCTCCAATGGCAATAAACCAAATTTTGCTCTCTGCTCTAATTATTTTCTTAAGATTCAATACTTTCAAAACATGCTCTGTATAGTGATTCTTCTTCTTTTAGCGGTGCAGAAAGGTGTGGAACCGCTGTGCATCTATGTGGATTCGAGTTATGGTTCGTCGATGCTTTCGTCCGTGATGTCAAGGGACAAAAACATAGCTGCTGCGATAGGGTTTTCCCACAGTGAGATAGGGGTTAAGTCAGTGGGCGCAGCTGGGATTGAAACAAGTGACCCACATCGTGTGGAGCGCCAGCGCAGTTTGGACAGATGTTTTGAATGCCCGGGTTAATGCGAGAAAGGTACGAATTGAGGCGTGAACAAAAGCCCGACTGAAGTTGAGCTAATGTCACTCTGGTGGCTCTCGGGAGCCTAATCTCCTCAGGCGAAATGGGTGGAGGGCGCACTGAGAGGACTCTATTCGTACCTAATCTCGCAATAGACCGACTCACTTCTGCAGTGTGAATCTCAGCGATGGCAGCTCGGTATGCATCATCGTCATAAGGGTCCCTCTGGTATCCCTGGACCTCTCTCTCTAGGTCTCGCAAATCACGCCTGACATGTCGTGGTGGAGGAATTCGGTCCATGAGACTGTTGTTGGGATGACTACTACTGACTACCAGTATAGTGATAGTCAGTTACTCTGGCCTGCCTTAAAGGATGAGTGCTATCTCATATAGATTTTAGTAACTGGTGAATCATTTACCTCATCGAGGTTTGCCACTCAAAAGCGAAATTGTAGTAGTCGTACCTAATGCTCTGCGCTGATAATGAACTTTCGATATGTAAAAAAAATCGTTGTCAAGTCATTCAGCAGAAAGGGTGTCTCGCCATTTACAACTCTGATCATTAAATAATCTCAAGAAATTCTCGGACAACATTTAAAACCTCATGATTTGCGGAAGATAAGTATTCGAGAAAAATGGGAGACCAACCCCAAAGCTATGTTGGGCTCACAATCGGCAAGCATTCGAACGTTGTGGAAAAGCCAAAACCCAAACCTTTCGTTAGATGCAATGTACGACACCTTTTTTCCTCTGGCATTCGTTTTCTATTGCAAATTAAGTTTCCTTGTTAGGAGTAGCGTCCTGTATTCTAGGAGTCGTCATAGACTCATCGATTGTAGATACAATAAAACTCATTTTCTTAGGTTCCACTACTTGGCTAGAGAAAATGAGCATTCTCCACAGAAAATGAGCTTTATTGTACAATCGATTGGACAGTCTATGGCGACTCTAAAGGCACAATCATTTTGCTTTATAATTGATTTTGCGCGATTTATAGTTTTGGTGTAGCAGCCAAATGTATCTAATACCGCACCCACATTTAGAATCGATTAATTCTTCGTTCTGTCAAACTGCATATAAAAAGCGAGACCGGGCGCGGCCGAAATTTGAATACCCGTCACATTTGAATGAAACTTAAGCTTCTTCTCAATTTTTACCGCAGCCCTATCACGTGTTCTGATTCCATCTGTTCCTGGATGGATTTTGGTTAAGATTCAAAAAGAAAAAAGCTCGTACAATTTCTGTTTTGGGAATGTTGGATCTCCGAGTGATTTCCCGATTTACGGGCGTATCTAGCTAGATGTTGCTCACCCGTATATATACCGACAAAATTCATTCGATGCTACGGATCACATATAAATAAATAAAATAAAATAAAAAGTAACTTTATTGAAATAAGATGGTTAGTATAACATGTATACATGTATGTCTTAGATTAGTGGTTAGATAGAGTCTTTACATCTATGTTTCTTTTTTGTTTTAATGAAAATGTTTCCGTTATGATTCAAGTTCGGTTAGAATAGTGTGAAGTTTTAGGAAAAAATAGCTTAAAATCTAGTTAGGATCACATATAAAGCGAATAGCCACTTGCTATTATCGTGCTCCGTGCAACATCCCACTGTTTTGGCTAGAACGCCAATAGTTCATAAAATGTAAACAAATATGAATAGTTGGGACGCATCCGCCGCATCCCACGAAACAGCCGTGGGGCCCTCCGCTGCCGACCCGTTTCCCATTTAGTGCGGGTACACAATCATAACACGTACAATTTCTGTTTTTGGAATATTGATCTCCGAGTGATTTCCCGATTTACGGGCGTATCTACTCGGAGATTGCAAAAATTAATGGCATTCGTCGGTTTCTATCGACTGCATATGACAAGACACTCTCATCAGGTGCCGTCGTTAGTGCCGTGTCATATGCAATCGAGGACGGCACGACCGAGAATGCACTGGCTAGATGTTGCTCACCCGTATATATACAGACAAAATTCATTTGATGCTACGGATCACATATAAAGCGAATAGCCACTTGCTATTACCGTGATCCGTTCAACATCCCACTGTTTTGGCTAGATCAACATTCCAAAAACAGAAATTGTACGTGTTATGATTGTGTACCCGCACTAAATGGCTGATTTCAGATTGTAAGACGAAACCGGACGGGTAAACTTGCAAGACAAGAGAGCTTTTGTAGTGGCCAGTAGACAAGCATTGTCCATTTCACATTGTAAGAACGCGTCTTACGAAAGAAAAAAATCGTGACACGATTGTTTTTCTTTCGTAAGATCTTTCTTACGATCGATAAGACGATTGCATCTACCAATAGTTCAGGCGTTCTGCAAAGACAATTAGCGGGTGTTTTACTTGCATTTTAATCTTGTCGACTCGTCACTTCATTGTACACTAACTTTGGAGCGTGCATGGCAGCATTTATACATACTTGCTGTGTGATTATTGTTCGCCGGTCCGTGTTTTGATCGGATAGTGTGAAATGATCATACGATGGTTCTTATCGTCCAAGTTTACCGTCCGGTCGTTTTCTTACAATTTGAACGAAGCCAATGGGAAACGGGTCGGCAGCGGAGGGCCCCACGGCTGTTTCGTGGGATGCGGCGGCTGCGTCCCAACTATTCATATTTGTTTACATTTTAGAAAAAAGCTGTCCATGGACATGTCAGAAAAAACATGATTGCGGGTCTACCGCGACATAAATCTTCAAAATGCTTTAAGCGATATCGCTACAATTAAAAGTGATTTTTTGAGGTTTTTTGCGATTTTGGCCCTGTTTCGCAAAGAAATTTTGGTGGTGGAAAGCTACGGATTTATCCTCAGCATCCAAAAATACACAAAGAACAAGAAAAATGCAAATTTTCCTACCAAAAATGTAAAACCGTTCAATTTTAAGATTTATTTAAGATATCGAACTATGATAAAAATGGCAAATTTAAATTATCAAATGTAGCAATACCACTCAACGGATTTATAATATTTATAGTTCTTTGGACGCACAATCATGTGCCTTTTTAACATATTCATCGAGTTTTTCGTAGAAATGAACAGTTTTAGGGACGGAAAAATGTTTTGGGGTTTCCCGATTTTGATTTTGTTGGAATTTTGGTGGGAAGCTCCGGATTCGCGTTCAGCACCACAAAAAAACATAATCAAAAGGATAATTTTCTTCGTCATAATTCGCAATCTCATATATGTACTAGTTTTTTCACTTGCTTATTAAACTGTTTTGCCGTTTCAAATCATGGTCGTTTACTTGTCCATCTTATCTAGTGGTTAGTCAACTATGCACACCATTTTCTGAAAGCTTTTACATTACATTGAATCGATTTTTTGTTTACTTTGCATAGTTGCGCTTTGTTTGTCATAATTAGAACCCGGATTTTCGTGCAGTAAAAAATTGAAAAACGTGCAGTCGAATTAATTATAATAAATAAATTATGTATGTATTTAATTCTCAATAAGTAAATTCTTAAGTGTATTAATGGTTGCATAGTACTGCACATGTATGTAGGTACAAGCTTGACACCGTTATCGGTTTTTGATTTCGAGTTTTCATTTACGTAGCAATTTTTCGCAATCTGCAATATTTCTCCTATTTTCTTCAAACTATCAAAAAAACAATTCGTCGACAAATTTGAAATTCAAAGATAGTCGCGGAAGTATTTATATTCCGAAGGATTATGAAAAATCCTAAATGAGTATAGTATTATAGTGTAGTCATTACGTGATTCGAGATTGCAAAATGTGGTGGATTTTTTTTTGTTTTTGGGGCGCTGAGCTCGAATCCGGAGCTTATCACCAAAATTTCGTTGCGGATTTTTTTTTTGTTTATAACTCCGAAACTGTATATTTCTGCGGAAACCTTTCCATGGACAAGTTAGAGAAAACATGATTGCGGGTCCAACGCAAAAATACGTCAAGTGGTATCGCTACAATTGATAGTCATTTTTTGACGTTTTTTTTTGGGGATTTTTTTGGTATAAAGCTACGGATTCGGGCTCAGCACCCCAAAAACATAAGAAAAAAAATGTCCTCCACCCCCTTTTGCAGTCTCATGTACTTTATTTTTATTCAAACATGTAATTTTTTCCCTTACATTGGGAGGAAACAATACTTACCCAATGTATCGCGAAATCGTGTTTTCGGAGTATATTATGAAAACAATTACACACCATAAATTTTAATATAATTTCTGGGCCAGGATTTCACTTTGAATTTAACTACATACCAAATTCACGTTGGAGCCCCCAATCGGAAATAGTATTAACTTGTTCCACCACTGATTTCCATATGTCAAATTCACCGGGTTTCACTTAATTTTACAAAGTTTTGTATCAAAAATAATGAATTTCAGTTTGTTTTAAAGGTCAGAAATATATATTTTGCAAAGCGTTTTCTAGAAATTTAGGTTAAACAGCCAGGAAACGCAAAATAAAAAAAGCCAATCCCAAATTGGTCGGATTCAGGTCAAGTTAAAAAAAAGTGCACTTGAAATTCGAATTCCTACTTTGTTTTTGTGACACGGCAACTTACTTAACCTGCATTATACCAATGCAAATTGCCCAAATTACACACTTTTTTGAGTAAAAACACTGAACACTACAATTTGCCTAACTATATTCTATATTCCAGCTTTAAAAATACAAATTTTCACAAATAATAATTTTAAATTTTGAAATTATACTTTCATCAACTGTGAAATCACACATGGCGAGAATATATTCAATTCTTTCTCCTGCTCAGATAAAATGTGTGCAGGGTTGTGAGAGAAAAAATCCCTTATGATTTGTGTACAGTTCGTTGGTTAAAAAAATAACTAGATAAGATGTACGAGTAAGCGGCCCTGAATATTCTATTATAATAATCTGGGTGTTTGCAATCGCACTCAATGAATGCTATTCGAAAGATTTTTATAAAACTTTATTTATATTTGTTAGGTATTAGAATAGGTCGTAAAGTACGGGTAGGTGATCCTCCCATGTTTCAATCTCGAATTTTGTATTTTTTAAATTATGTAACCGTTGACTAATTTTGTTGTTTTTAATCACTAAAATAAATAAAAGTTCTTAAGTGCTTTCTATGTCGAACGCTCATTAACCTATGGAAATCCTATAGAAATGCATAGAAACAACGTCACAGACGTCACAGCTCTGGTGCACATGAGTTCTTCCGCACAAAACTAGAGGAAAGAGAGTGGCATCTCGAATAATAACAGCCACGGAGCACATTTCCGCTTCAGTTAAGAGAAAATTTGAATTTCGTAGGCGAACGGGAATTTAGAGAGGATTTCACCAAGTCTATTCTAAACGAAGAAAGCCTTTGGCGTTTCACTTAAAAAAAAACATGTTCCTAGTTTACAACAAACACAGTTGATTAGTTTCGACAATTTGTATGTATCACGAATTGTATGTATAGTGCCCAGGGGACCATGGTCCCTACCCATCAAGGCGTTGGTCTCGAGGGGGTTAGTGGTGTTCGACAAGTCGACCAGCTAGAGTCGCAGCCTGAGGTGAGGTTCCAAAGGGAGGCATCCCGGCGGTAAAACTCCATTCCGGCTTTAAGCCGTATAAAATCTGTCTTCCTGCGGGGGGAGGTATGGCCCAAGGCTTAGATACTCTTTTAGACAGTGAAGTAGATCACACAGTAATGTATAGTTAAGTGTCTGGTTTTAGAGACGCGTAAAATATGTAGGTATTCATTTTCTTGTAGTGGTTCGTCCCAGAGTGTTAACAATAGCTTATTTGTGTAATCGTAGTTGTTTTTTGTAATTATTGTGCATGCCCACTCTCGTAAATCTGGGCGATTTTCGATATGTTAATTGATTTTATATTTAGTTATCATGAAGGCCTGAAAGGCTTCATATGCTGCTACGTAGTAGTATTGGGAACATCCCGTTTGCACAGCGACCAATAGACGTTTCTTGTAAGTAAAGTGTTGTGCTTATCCCGCACAAATCACTGCGTCGTCAAAACATGCTATGTGTATTTGATTGACGAAACCATATGTCCAAAGCTAAACACATTGCGCGTATTTCTCATACGTCTTATTTAGTGGTTAGTGTTATCGTATTGACAAGACGCACACTATTTTTTAAAGCTTTTATATTGAAGTGATTTTTTGCATAGTTGTGCCATATTTTGCGTGATTACGCCATTGTATGAAATCGCGTAGTGATTTTTTTTCAGTTTCAGATGATGGCGTAACCAAGCAAAATATGGGATAACTATGCAAAGTAAACACAAATTTAATTCTTATGTAAAAGCTGTGAATGGTATGCGTCTTATCTATTCGATAAGACTAACCAGCCGACAGGTACTAGATAAGAGTTATGAATGAGGAATCAGTCCATAGTCTATTGGTCGCGACACACGAGCTGGGCAGATATCGGTTGCGTGGCTTACGAATGCGGGCATTTATAAATATCTGTATAGTATAGTACATATAGCTTTAGAACCAAACATTAATGCCCAATTGTTGAATACACTGCCCACTATACGCAGTAAAAAGTTACACTACACTGGTCGGAGCACTGAAGTTTTTGGTACATATAAATAAAAATTGTTTGCAATATATGGACAAGATCTTATGACTCTAGATCTATTCTGTGAAGTGTTAAGGTTTGTGTTCGTAGAGACGACTCATGGGATTATCGCTCAGCGATCGAAGTTAAACCACCGGATTTGAGCACTATATGGGTATATTTTCTATACAGGCATGTTCCTTTAATCCATAGTCGATACTAGGAAAGAAGAACCATTCAAAAACTATTTAAATACGGCTCGAAATTGGATGCAAAACTGCGATCGCTGAGCGATCATCACATGAATTGTCTCTACGAAGACGTACCTTTACAGTGCGAAATGTAAAACTCAAAAATGTAAATTCACTATAATACTTTTGGGTCTAGGGTACAATTTTCTGAAAAAAGTATAAAGTGTTATATATCATTAGAAAGGTAATTTTGTGTAGTTTGTTTCGTCCTTAGGACATTTTTCGGTCAGACTCGATAGTTTTCCAGAAATGTGCAAAAAATGAATTTTCATTGCCACCCCCTCCCCCATCAATGCATGGTGCAAATTAGTGTTAACTTTTTACTACGTATACTGGGCAGTGTATTAACCAATTTGGCATCGAAACCTTTTATTTATTTTTTATTTTTTAATGTTTGGGTTTGGGGATTTTTTGAGCTAATTGTACTATACTAATATGGAGCATTTTAGAAGGCTGTGTTTCAAACAATTTATGAGAATTGTGACAGTAATTTAAAAAAAAAATAGTTTGAGGATGTAATTGAAACAAGGAGCATAAATTTGTCAAACTCTGTAGGTTAAGTTTAAAATTCTGTGGGTTAAAACCAAAGCCATCTAAAAACATAGCCCGGAACTAGAAAAAGCCAATAAAGCTTCTCTTTCTAACTAATGCAAAATAATAGCCATAATAAACAATTGCCGCTATATTCTCGCTAATGCAAAGCATTGTGTCACGAGAGTCCAATAATACATAGACGAAGTGCTCCTTTCAACCGCACTCTTCGTACTCATTCAAAATTGTATGTCACGAGAAGCCAACTAGCGCATACGCAAATTCTGCTTCCGGGCTGTCAGTAACGATGGTTTTCGTTAAAACACAATTTTGAACCAATAGTAAATTAAAAACATAAATTGTATTGTTTCTTTTAATTGTTTTTAGTGACATTAAATAAAAATATATAGTAGATTAAAATTATTTTTTTTTGTACTGGAGCCATTTCCTATTATCCTTGATTTCATCGTCTTTATTTTTTTATATCATTTTTATATTCGCGAATTTTCAGGCTTGCGAATTTCACCAAAAGATGTTAAATTTCACCAGAGCATGATAGTCGGCGATTTTTCCGATGAACGGTTTCCATGTTCTGTTTGTGGTAAAAGCTATCTTCGAAAACGACATTTACAACGACATATGCGCGACGAATGCATCGGTATTCCTCCACGTTTTCAATGCGACCTATGTCCATCAAGGTTTCGACGAAAATACCATATGGTGCGTCATATGACCTCAAAACACGGAGTCCCATCTCCACAAATGCCGCCGAGCGATGGCCGGAAATGTGGCGAAAACGAAGGAGAATATCATTCTGAAGAAAATAGCTTTAGAAAAGAGAATTATGAGAACGATTTCAAGAATTTTGATTTCAAGAAGTACGAAATTCCAGGTTTTAATTCTTCTGATTTTAAAGATAATAGCAAGGTCGTTGATGATGATTGGAAAATGAAACTTAGTCTTTCGCTACTTTCAAACTCGTTACTCAAGGAACGACTTGTCAACGCCATGCCATTTACATACAACAATTAATCGATTACGCCACATAATGAAAGCGTTCTGAATTTCCCTTCAGTTTAGACTTACCAAGGATTTTGCCAAAAACCAACAAAGATGAAAGAAAACACGCTTACTTTTATTTATAACAAAACGATCTCAAGCATCGATTTTTTGTGATGATGAAATGCGAAAATAATTATTATACAACATTCCTTATTTTTTATCATTATTTATAAACATATGTATTCGTTTAAGTGAATTGGTCTACTTCGATAAAAAAACATATAATTTATTACATAATTCAAGTAATTTACACTCATTTCAGTTATAAAAATTAAAATTAGATCAGTTATTTTTATTCTATATATATATATATATATATATATATATGTATATTTCAAGCTTATTGCAAACTAAAGAGCAAAACATAACGCTTACGTTACGTTACGTGCTGAACACAAAGATGATTCGATGGAGTTTGTATGCAACTGCACAGAACGCACGTAACGGAAGCTTTCGGAAAACTATTCGAAATATCAAATTCCACGGAAATCCAAGTTAGTTTATCATACGATAATATTATTGCTAACCAATTTATTTGTTTTGTACACTTTCGTATAGTTTATTTCACATTTCGGAACGGAAGGTATGTGACTATCTAATAATTGTCACGGCACGTAACGTACCGTAAACGTTCTGGTTTGCCCTTTAATTTTTTTTATATTCTCAGAAGTCATAATACTCCTTAGTTTCTTAATATTTTAACACAATTGATTATGCGTATAGAAACCAAAACTTGTAAGTTATTATATTTTTATAATAAAATGTTAATTTTATAAATATCTGTTTCAAAATTTTGATACTTCTACTTCAAATAAAATTACGTTTAATTAAGATTAGAAACTAGTATTTCAATTATTGACACTAAAAAAATTAAAAATATTTTTATGACCCACCTACCTTCCCATTTACTGCCAGCTAACGAAGCACAAAGTATTGATTTTGGTATGTGTGCGTTTGTGTTGTGTTTGAGTGGCTTGTGAAAATCGTATTTTTTTATCTTAATAGTCTGTTAGGCACGTCGATATAAGGGAGATACTTTTTTATTTAGCTGTTCCGTTTTGCGATGCTTCTGAAAAAAAAACTCAAATCAAGTACTGTACTCTTTTGTCGTCATACGTTTGATAGTAACCTCTAATATCTGTAACTAGGAGCGTAAGCAGAAAGATATTTCGGGAGGTTTTTCAGGTAAGAGATTCACATTGGCGAGGAAATCCAATTCGAATTGATGAATATTTTGTGGTTGATAAGCAAGCAATGTTGCCCTCCAAGGCGTCAATTGTTGCTGGTTTATCAGAATAAATCTGTGATTTAACGTAACCCCAAAGGAAATAATCGAGAGGTGTTAAATCGCACGACCTTGAAGGCCAATTGATAGGCCCATTTCTTGAAATCAATCACCAAATTTTGATTTTAATGATGGTTGACTTTTTTGATGATTTCCTCAACGTGTTGTGTTATTGCATCATTTAGAAAGTACGTGGTACGAAATCTATTCACAATTCGACGGATGGCTTGCTCAGATGGACGATTATGTACAGTAAAAGTTCGTTATAACGCTCTCGGATATAACGCTAGCATTTATTACAGGGAATTTCGATTCGTTATAGGGGTAATGTTACTATCCAACACCCTGGTGGTGCACTGAATTGGAATCTATGAAGAAAGAGACAAGGAAAGCGTTTAATAGGTACATGAGGGATCTCTTTGGATCTATATAAGGATAAAAAGAGAGAGCTGAAGAAGACTCTACGTACACGTAAAAGGAATTCGTGGAGGGAATTTTGCTCGAATATGAGGAATACATCCGATGTATGCAGATTACAGAAGATGATGGTGCGTTTGATAAGATCTCATACAGCAAACTAAGAAATGCCCTAGCTGAGCGGGAGATCGAGCCCCTGATAATAACATGGATCGATTCGATGCTTAGTGGGAGGGCAGTAAATCTTAGTAATGGATGTGCCAGAATAAGGGGAAGGGTAGTCGGGGGCTGTCCACAAGGAGGGGTACTTACGCCTATACTGTGGAACATCACCGTAGACTCTCTTCTCTGGAAACTGGACTCGATGGGCGTACATACAGTAGGATACGCTGATGACTTAGCAGTTATGTTCAGTGGCAAATTCATGGACACTATTCAAGGTTGCATGAGGCAAGCTCTCAAAGCAACTGAAGAATGGTGTAATGGACAAGAGCTAACTATAAACGCAAGCAAGTCAAGCACTATAGTCTTTACTCTGAAAAGGAAAGATGTAGAAATCATTCCCATGCTGCTTTTTGGTTCGGAGATAAAAGAGTCCAAGGAGGTGAAGTACCTAGGGGTAACCTTAGATCCCAAACTTACTTGGAACTACGAAAAGACACAAAAAGCAGCGAGGATTTTGCATCAGTGTAAGAGAGTGTGTGCACGTAGGTGGGGTATATCACCAAAACCGGCACATTGGATCTATACAATCATGGTTAGGCCCGTTCTATCCTATGCAGCAGTGGTCTGGCGGCCCAAGGGTAGCCAGAAAACTACTAGGCAACGGCTGGATGGGATTCAACGCATAGCATGTATAAGCATATGTGGTGCAATGAGAACTACGCCAACACATGCTATGGAGGCTATACTGGGATTACCGCCACTGGATCTGTATATAAAACAAAGTGCGGCGCTCACTGCAATAAGAATGGTAAGAGATGGGACTTGGCATCACTTTGGTAGCAACGGAAGTCATAAGAGGATCCTTGATATTGTTCGTGATAATGTCAGGGAGACTCATTCCTTTGGATGGTATGAGAAGATGTAGGGTAGTCGAAAGACATCACATCACTCTCATAGAGAATGGTAGGATACACGAGGAGTATCCACGTGATGTTGCTATTTTTACTGATGCGTCCCATGGACGGAAGAACGGGAATATACTCCGAGGAGCTAAACCTTGCATACTCACTTTGTCTAGGGGAGTATGTATCGGTATATCAGGCGGAGATGCTTGGACTCCTGCACGCGCTGGATCATATTCTGAAAGGCGGGATACTAGGGAAGAAAATTCTGATAGCACTCGACAACCAATCGGTGATCAAGCGCATGCAGCAATCCAACATAAATTCAAAATTGGTACTGGAGTGTGTTTAGAAGCTCAATGAGTGTGCTTCAATCAACGAAGTTACGCTAATGTGGGTTAAAGGACACGTAGGTACATTGGGGAATGAAATTGCCTATACCTTAGCGAGAGGGATCAGCAGAAAAGTTTCAAGAACCGGAACCCAAAATTGCTTTGGGAAACGGCATGATTGAAGTTAGGATACATGGCTGGATTGATTCCACCCATTGGCAACGATGGCGAAGCCTATCCACTTGCAGACAGGCTCGTAACGCAATTACCAGTCCACTAGGGAGGAAAGCCAAACAAGTACTCAGTTACATACGAAATAGCTTAAGTTGGATAACTGCCTTAGTAACAGCCCAAGTAACAATTTCATCCCTATAATATTTCATAGAATATTTTCTTCTAACGATAATAGGGGCACTTAACAGGGTATAAACTCTGAATAATAGTCCAATAATGGCGTTTGGCGCCGTTTTTTTGATCCAATTGCACCTTATTGTAGCACTGAACTAAGCTGTGAAAAAGACATACATCAATGTGTTATGTCATCTTCTGTCATTTTCTCGTGAAAAAAAGAAAAAAAAATTCCCCCAGCCAGCGTCGAACCAGCGACTGTCGTACGCCAGTCCGACGCCCTAACCACTCGGCCAACCTCACATATAGTTAACATTGCTCGTAAACACTACAAGTGCTCAACACTTCTTTATCGACTCTTCTCCATTGCACCTTCTTCTTTATATGTCAGTCAATTGAAGTTGAATAAATCCACACATTCATCAATAAAATGCAGACATTTTCGGCGCTGAGATTATCTTAATTGATTCATAAGTTAACAAGGAGTGAGGAAATGTTAGTTTCATGCAATATTTCAATGAATTCAATTCAAGAAACGTGGTATTCCAGAGCACTTCATGAGTGTCAATTCTTAAAAAATCACAAAGTCCATCCTTCTATAAAACTACGCTGAACAATTTATTGGATGACCATACGAAAGTCACACGATAAAAATGACACCGACTGTGCTATAGAAGATAAACACAAGAGTGGACTATTTAAAGGAGTGTCTTTTTTAGGTTGACGTTTAGAGACAGTTTTATCGAAGTTTTATACCACAATCTTTGAATTTATTCCATAATGATGACAGAAGCTTTCCGGAAAATATTTTCAGGATGGTTTATTGGATCAAAATATTACTTTAAGCGATGTCACACGATAAATGAATTCCATGGTACTATATGGTTGCTACAGTGTGAAGTGCTTCTTTACAGCAAACGAATTGTTGCTTGGGAGGGCATGGTAATTTTAAAGCTCATCTATCTAAGATGAAAATCGTGGAAGATGATGTATGCAGACTATGTCTGGAAGAGGCTGAGACGGCAGCACACATTGTATGTGAATGCCCAGCACTAGGTAGTAGGCGGCTAAGGATACTAGGTAAATCTACAATAAGTGTGGAATCCATGAGGGAACTTAGATATATCATCACACGGGACTCAGTGATGAAGGAAGAAGTCGATAATTATCAGTCGACTTCTGTAAATCACTGAGGACTGTAAGGGGACGAAAATGGACCCAAATAGTAGTGGTCTGCTTCGGGTAATCCCCAAATCACATATATATATAATGTTACTATTTCCCGGTTATAATGCTCTTTTCCTAGTCTTATTTTCTCAAAACAATTTATATTGACAAATTCATTGAGCACGTAGTCTATTTTTACATTCTTCTTCTTTATGGCACGATAGCCCGACGTCGGGCCTTGGCCGCCTGGATTGAAAACCTCCAATTGTCGCGGTCACGCGACCTTGTCCAGTTCCGAAAGCCTAGCATCTGGTGGGCGTCCTCACATACAGAATGCTCCCATCGGGCTCTCGGTCGTCCACGCAATCTGGCTCCGTCCACTCGTTGCGCGTTCATCACCTTTTTGGGCATGCGATCTTCGTTAATTTCAAAACATTGCTCATAAATATTAAAGCCCCTTTTTACTTTACAAACACAAAAGTTCAAATGTAATTTTTTTAATGAAAACATATTTTTATGTATGAATCATAATTTTGTTAGAATAAGAATTCGACGAACAACATTTTTAACAAAACTATTTTTTTGCACACACTTGTGTGTTGCATGTACCTTAGAGCTTTTCATTAATTTAATTTTAGCTATTTTTTAAATTGAAATTTTTGACTAAACTATACATAATGGAATTTTTGCATTATTTTTCCTAAAATCAGCTTCTCACATCTAGTCATTGGAAAACGTACTATGAAATAATTTTGATTGCTTACATTTAGGCGAGTTTTGGAAAGCTCATGAAAATTGGATAGCAATATAATTTCTAACCTGAATAAAGTCACAGGTTAGCGTTTGTATGAAAATTACCCCGTATAGTGTAGGTCATTTGTTTAAAAAACACGGCCTGAAACAAATAATAAAAATTTGATTCAAATGTAATATTTTGTGTTTTTATACCCTTCGCTTATAGAGTGAAAGGGTGTATTAACTTTGTCATGAAGTTTGTAACGCATTGAAGGAAGCATCTCCGACCATATAAAATTCATATATGATCAGCATGATGAGATGATTCGATTGGACGAGGACGATGTCCGTCTGTCTGTCTGTCCGTCTGTTGCAGCGCGTTTTTCTCGGCCACTATAAAAGCTACAGAGCTGAAATTTTGTACATGTGCTTACTATAGTTGCAGGCTGTTTGTATGTTTGAATCACCGAAATTGGCTCACTGGGTCATGGGGCTGCCATACAAACCTAGCCCCCCAATGTAAGTTCTTCTAAGAAATTTTTTTTTATTTGTGCACCAATTTCAACAAAATTACACACAAACATGTTTCTCTCGATAACACAAAACATATGAAAGAATTGATCAAATTTGACCATGGGGTCATGGGGTGGCCATACAAACCCAACCCCCATTTTGGTTCTTCTAAAAAAACATATTTTGCACCAATTTCACAAAACCTTGAATTAATGTGTCTTTACCAAAGCAACAAAAAAGTTCAAAACGAATGGAATCGTACTGTCGGGTCATGCTCCCGACACCCCAATAAAATTTTCTGAGTAAATATTTTTATTTGCCCACTTATATCAACCAAGCCCAAAACTTTTGTCAAGACGGAAGAAAAAGAATGAGGAGGGGGATTAAATGCAAGATATAGGTACGCCCGAAAAAACTTTTAGCCCAAGGAGAGCGAAGGGTATCCAAATTTCGGCCGCGCCCGAAATTAGCCTAGGCCCCGGGGTTTTTTTTCAATTTGAAGTTCTATCATTCTTAAAAAACACCTCTATATCAATTTAAAGGTGGAAAAATGATGTTCTGTCTTTTTTTTAATAACGCCCCGGGCGCTGACGAGATTCCAGCTGAACTGCTAAAGCATGGTGGGGAGAGCCTTGTTAAGGCTATACACACACTTATCGTTAAAATATGGAACGACGAAATAATCCCGGAAGATTGGCGCAAAAGTATAATTTGCCCAATCCACAAAAAAGGGGATAAGTTAAAATGTGAGAACTACAGAGGCATCTCATTAGTTTGTACGACTTATAAGATTTTATCTAAAATTCTAGAAAATAGAATTAATCCGTACGCAGAAGAAATCATTGGCGAGTACCAAGGCGGCTTTAGACCTGGTCGTTCGACGACAGATGAGCTTTTTACAGCGAAGCTTTTACTCCAGAAGTGCTGGGAATATAACATCGACGTATACCAAATATTTGTCGACTTTAAGCAGGCATACGACAGTATCGATCGAAGTGTACTGTACAACATTCTATTGCATTTTGGTATACCAGCTAAGCTAGTGCGACTCATAAGGATGACGATGACTAATACCGTCTCGCAGGTCAGAGTACAGAACAGACTCACTGACCTATTTGAAACTCGTACTGGACTCAAGCAAGGCGACGGGCTGGCGCCGACGCTCTTCAACCTGGCTCTGGAGTATGTAATTCGAGCCATGAATCTGGACAGCAGCGGAACGCTACTCATTAAGTCGACTCAACTAGTAGCTTACGCCGACGACATCAACATCATGTCTAGAAGATTGGGTGATGCAGAAATCCTACTCTCAATAACGCCGCCAAAGAAGTTGGACTACATATCAACGAATCTAAAACCAAGGTCATGATGCAATCAAAAACTAGAACGCCAGTAAATTCAAGCATCACAGTGGGGGACCTCAATATAGAGTATGTAGACAACCTCACTTACCTGGGTTGCAATTTGTCAAAGGACGCCAACGAAACAGATGAGATAAAGCGACGGATACAACTAGCTAATAAGTGTTATTTTGCGGTCCTCCAAATTATGAATTCGAAGCTGGTGCACAGGAAGACGAAGCTCCATGTATATAAAACCATAATCCGACCTGTGCTATGCTATGACTGCGAGGCATGGACCCTAACCCAAAACTCTGAACACCTGTTGGACACATTCGAGCGAAAGGTTCTCCGAAGAATCTTCGGGGCCGTTCGTGAACGAGGTGAATGGCGCATCCGGTACAACCTTGAGTTGTATCAGCTGTATGATGAGCTACAGGTGTCGAAGATCGTGAAATTGCAGCGACTGCAATGGCCGGGACATGTACAAAGGATGAACGACGATCGCATGCCCAAAAAGGTGATGAACGCGCAACGAATGGACGGAGCCAGATTGCGTGGACGACCGAGAGCCCGATGGGAGCATTCTGTATGTGAGGACGCCCACCAGATGCTAGGCTTTCGGAACTGGAGGACAAGGTCGCGTGACCGCGACAATTGGAGGTCTTCAATCCAGGCGGCCAAGGTCCGACGTCGGGCTATCGTGCCATAAAGAAGAAGTCTTTTTTTTTACTTGAAAATAATGATTTGCCTTGATTTAGTCCATTTAACTGGTGAAAACAAAAACAAAATAAGGGATTACTGTTGTAAAGTCGGTTTATAGACAATTATATAATATTTATTTAGCATAAGAACTATGAACTGATTCGTACAGAACGAGAGTGTGGAACAAAATGAGCTGACATCTAAAGTGACAAGTGACAGTCCACGGCAGTAGTCACAATAGAGGGTCACAATGAAGTTCACCACACTCCTTCCCGCTTAAGATCGCTCCCATACCGATTAGGAGGTACGCCAGCATTTACACGAGGTATACGTCTAGGCGGCTGTGACACTGCACCTCTTTTTTTTGAGACCTCATGACTGTTCGGCTCATCTCTCACTTGTTGAGGTACGATTAACGGTTCGACTTCCTTGCCTGAAACGTCGATGAGTCCAAAAGAGTCCATGAGCTCGTTGCCCGCATGTCGGTATTTCATTTGGTTGGCATGCGCCTTGAGGGTCTGGATGTATTCCGTCAGCATTGATTATATGGCCGCAAAACTTGACCTCTGACACTCCGAATTCACATTTATCGAAATGCAATTTAAATCCATAGTCTTCAATGCGATTCAAAACGCCAAATAGTTCTCGACGATGGTCAGCTTCGTCAATACTGCTTACGATGAAGTCGTCAAGAAAGCCTTGGGTACCACTTAAGCCACTTAACATTTTTGAGACGAGCTCCTGAAAATTTCCTGGGCAGATTTTATGCGTGGCCATTTGCAAAAATGCATCTGACAGATCGATATGACTGAATATCCTCTTCCCAGCCAAGGTTGCGAAAATCTGTTCAGGCGTTGGAAGAGGAAATTTGTTTGTCTCTAAAATGTCATTTAGCCCAGTCGAGTAGTCACCGAAGATTCTCGTTTTACCGTTGCTCTTCTTCACAGCTACAATTGGGGCCGCAAAATCCGAATACTCAACCGGTGTGATAACTCCCAGAGTTGAAGTCGCAAAAGTTCCTCTTCGATAACTGGTGCTGCCGCAAATGGAACTGAACGTTTATTGCGGAAAACAGGTTTTGAATTTGGTTTAAGGCTAAGCGAGACTTTTGATTTTGTGCAGCAACCCAGACCATCGGAAAACATTAATGGGAACTTTGCAAGTATTTCACAGGTGTGGATGTGTTGTGATGCTATTGCATACTACTGATAGTGGAACGTCCCATAGATGAAGCTTCGTCATCCAATCGTTTCCTAGCAAATTGATACGTGCTGATACATTGCAGGGGTCGCTACTGACGATTCCGTTAACTTTCATGGTGCATTCGAAATATCCGTGCAACGGAATAATATCATTCGATGCACTGCGGGTCTCAAGAGTTGTAGATTCCAACATAGGCTCGCCAACTTCAGGCCAATTAGAACGTGATATAATGGTTATATCCGAAGCCGTGTCGAGTTGCAACTTAATCTGTGCGCCGTTGATTATTGGTGTGATGAATTTTCTTTGAGAGCTGGTGAGTCTTCCTTCCCCTTTGATTTGTTGAACTTTCGGTGGGCTTGATTTCAATTCAATTCAAACTGCCCCTAAAGATCTGCAATTTGGTAAAATTTATTCAAATTATATCAAAATCGATCCAAAATTAACCCTAGTTTTCTGCACTTAAGGCATTAAAACTGTTAGAAATTACGAAGCTAGAATAAAATGATGTAAGAAAGAAAGATGATTCTGTAAAAACCAAACTTCTTAGCCGATTTTAGTGCGGTTAGTTTTATTATACCCATCACTATGTGAAAGGGTATATTAACTTTGTCATGAAGTTTGCAACGCACAGAAGGAAGCACCTAGGACTATATAAAGTATATAAATTATTGATCGGTGTGAGGAGAGAAATCAATTGAGCGATGTCCGTCTGTTTCAATACAAACTAGTCCCTCAGTTTTGAAGCTATCGGGCTGAAATTTTGTGTGCAAGTTTCTTTTTAGTGTACGCTGTATATACATATATGGACAAAAAATAAGTACATCCCTCATGTACCTTTTTATGCCAAATTTGCATAACCTTTTTAAAATCGAATTAATCCAAATAGATAGCCATTACAACAATTAGGATACAACAATGCCAAAGGAACCGAAAAACTAAATGGTATCCCCCTATTATCTTAGTCCCTCCCGATATTAGCTTTGAAGTGGGTTTTCAGCTTGGTCAAAATAATAAGTACACTATCGGTTTTTTTAATTTTTTGACAACAAGTTGCTATTTTCCGTAAGGATTTGTTTTTTTTTTCATTGGTGTATGCAAGCAGCTTTAAATTAAAAACAAACAAAAATACTTAAGGGGCGAAAAACGCATGGTAGGTACGAAAAAAGAAGTTTAAGTTCGAAACTTTGAAATAGCGGAAAAATTATTCTCTCAATAACGAAATAAACCAGCTAAACATTGTTGCGTGGAGGGGGAATTTTGTCCATGAGGTTACGATTTGGATGATCCTCTCGATAACAACCTACTAAATATTGTTTTGTAAGTAGTCGATTGTGGTCACGTATTGGCATCAAATGTGTCTCCTGATGTAGGTGGTCCTGGGCAGACATCAGAAGGCATCCTGTAGCTGTGCGTAGAGCAGCATTTTGGCAGACTTGGATTTTTTTCCAGCTTGTGTTACAGAGACCTTGCGACCAAACTGGCGCCGCAAAATCAGCCGCTGCTCGACCCACCGCTTTGTAAGTGGCTAGCATTGTCTCTTTATCTTTGCCCCAGGTGCTACCAGCCAGTGCTTTTAGAATTTTGTTCCTACTGCGCATCTTTTCACATACCGCTTCCGCGTGATGAGCTGAAGTCATCATTTTCTCAAAGTGAAGCCCGAGAATTTTTGGATTTGCAACAGCAGGAACTGGTTTGTTGCCAATACGTACCCCAACCGGCCACTTACAATCACCTGACCAGGTAGTAAGGAAGGTCGCAGACGATTTGGACGCTGAGATGGTGAGGTTTCTGCTATGGAAGAACGCTTCTAGTCGCGTTAAATATCTATTGATATCTTCACGCATGACATCCCTATCCGCTCCCGTGGCGAGTACAGTGCAGTCATCGGCATAAGAAATAACTTCAATGCCTTCCGGAGGTGTTGGGAGACCGGCCATGTAGATGTTAAACAAGGTGGGAGAGAGAACCCCACCTTGAGGAACACCTAATTTGATTTTTCTAAGTTTGGAACGACTGCCTCGAAACTCGGTGAAGGATTGCCTACCAGCTAGATAGTTGGCAATCCATCTTATTTCTTGAGTCGGAACATGCATATTGAGGAGGTTTGCCAGAAGCATGGAGTGATTAACCTTATCAAACGCATTTGATAGGTCAATCGCCACCATGATAGTTCTATGGCAAGGTGTACTGTGGTTTAGTCCGTCTCTTACACGTGTAGTGATCGCGTCCAGAGCGGTGGTTGTACTATGCATGCGTCTGAAACCGTGCTGATGGGGATCTAGCTTTGCATGTGAAACGAGTGTGGGGTGGATGAGGGCTTCCAGCGTCTTTGCTACAGGTGACAGGATCGTAATCGGTCTGTAGGAAGTTCCTAGTTTGGCACTTTTCCCTGGTTTAAGGCACGGGACTATACGACCTTGTTTCCAGATGTCGGGGATGGCGAGCGTAGACATTGACAAGTTAAAGACTGCCGTGAGATACTCAATGGCAGGAAGACCAAGATGTTTGAGCATGGCCATTGAAATGCCATCAGGTCCAAGGGCCTTAGAATTTTTTGCATTCTCAATGACTGTTTTAACCTGGTCCGGAGTATAAATTGGTACGGAGTCAACAATTCGGCTGCGAATCCGTCTTCTAATTTTGCGCTTGAGGCCATCTGACTTGGGATGTTCAATAAATTGTTTATTGAACTGGCTCGCACACTGAAGAGGATTGCTAGTTTCTTTTTTGCCGAAGGTTATGGCTATATCAAACGTGGCCCTCGTGACCTTGAGAGAGAAGTCCAGGGTTACAAAAGGGATCCTTTCGATGAAGATTCATACCGGGCTGCCATTGCAATGATTCACACTGAGGAAGTGAGTAGGTCTATTGCGAGTTTAGGTACGAACAGAGTCCTCTCAGCGATCCCACCACCTATTTCGCCCGAGGAGATTAGGCTCCCGAGAGCCACCAGAGTGACCTTAGCCCAACTTCGGTCAGGCTTCTGCTCACGCCTCAATTCGTATCTATCTCGCATAGACCCAAATATACTAAACGTATGCCCAAACTGCGCTGGCACGCCACACGATGTAGCCCATTTGTTTCAATGCCCAGCTGCACCCACTAATCTCACCCCCCTCTCACTATGGGAAAACCCCATTGCAGCTGCCACGTTTTTGTCCCTGGAGATTGCGGACGAAAACGATGACGAACTATAAAACGAGTCCATATAGATACACAGCGGTTCACACCTTTCTGTACCGCTAAAAGAAGAAGAAGAAGAAGCTAAACATTGTATTTACTGCGTGATTCATTAAAAAGTGAATTAAAGCAGTATCTAATGCGGTTAAGTCCATGTAAGGGTCTTAAGGACAACTGTCGATCTCATTATCACTATGGCGAGAAAAGTTATCTTGACATGACTGATGATTCTCGCGGAAAATATTAAAAAGTTAATCGAAGAATACAAGAAGTAAAGCAGTTTTGACAAAAAGTTTAGAGCTTTACATGGCGACGTTAAAAAGTGTTGACGGTTCAGGAAAATTTGGGAGGGATAGTTCTTGTTCCAGACCGAACAATGGAAACTCACAGAATATTCTGTTTTATTTATGAGATCGCAATAAATTTGATCGGGAATTAATCTTATCGTAATATTCTTCATTCAGGAAAAAATAATATGATATACGCTACATCAACGGGCTATTTCCCATGGAGGCGAAAAAACATGGTCTATGGTTCAATTTTCATAGTTTGGTTTCGTTCAAATAGACCTAATAACCGCTACTTTGAGGCAATTCCCATATAAGAAATGTTAGTTGAGAGTCCTTCTTCTTCTTCTTCTTGTAGCGGTGCAGAAAAGTGTGAAACCTCTGTGCATCTATGTGGGCACGATTTATGGTTCGTCAATGTTTGTGTCCGTGAGGTCTAAGGACAAAAACATAGCTGCTGCGATAGGGTTTTCCCACAGCGATATAGGGGTAAGATCAGTGGGCGCAGCAGGGCATTGAAACAAGTGACCCACATCATGAGGAGTACCATTGCAGTTTGGACAGATGTTTTGGATGTCCGGGTTTATGCGAGAAAGGTACGAATTAAGACGTGAACAAAAGCCCGACCGAAGTTGAGCTAGTGTTGCTCTACTGGCTCTCGGGAGCCTAATCTCCTCAGGCGAAATTGGTGGTGGGCGCTCTGAGAGGACTTTATTCGCACCTAAACTCGCGATAGACCGATTCACTTCTTCAGTGTGGATCGCTGCAATGGCGGCTCGGTATGTAACTTCATCGTAAGGGTCCCGTTTGTATCCCTGAACCTCTCTCTCAAGGTCTCGTAAACCACGCCTGACATGTCATGGTGGAGGAATTCGGTCCATGAGATGATTATTGGGATGATCCTCAGTTGAGAGTCCTAGAATATTTCACTGATGAACCCATACACTTTAAATGGGGATTTCAGCAGGATATTAACCCTAACCATACCTCACACACTGGTCAAGGATTCGCTTTAATCAAATCGGGTGGCTTTTCACGTTGCTACTATAGAGTTCTGAATGTTTAGAGAGAGTTGAATCAATGAACCAGAAACACAGTTTTCACAAAACGGACCAATTACGGAATTTCCTGGAAGTAACTATATATGGATGTATGGGAACATGTCATAAGAATTATCTCCAGAGGGCCAGCAAAAACCTTTCCATATGATTTTATTTCCTCAAATAACTACTTTGCTGCAGGGTGACAAGAAAAATTCATGGGTGTACTTATTTCTTTGGCAATATGTGTATGTCGGAACGATTGGAATCGGACCACGGCGTCAAGGGGCTGCCATATAAACCCAAAATCCAAAATTAGGTTCTTCTAAGTAAAACCAAACTTCACCCGATTGTGTTTTTAGTAAGGCCTCAAAACATATCTAGAAACGGAGGGAAATCGGAGCATTACGTCATAGGGCTGCCATACAAACCAACAGCTGGAAAATAAGTTTTTAATCCGACCTTAACCAAACTTGACCCAAATGTGTTCCTAGTAAAGCCTCAAAACATATCGAGGAAGTTATGAAATCTGAACACTACGTCATAGGGCTGTCATTCAAACCAACTATTGGAAATTAGGTTCCTTGGAACGGATGGAATCGGAACATTACGTCATATGGCTGCCATACAAACCAGCTGAAAAATAAGTGCTTCTAAGAAAAACTTTTTTTCTTTTTAATCCGACCTTAACCAAACTTCATCTGAGTGTGTTCATAGTAAAGCCTCAAAACATATCCAGGAACGTATGGAATCGGAATATTAGGTCATAGGGCTGTCATTAAACCAACTCCATAATATTAGAGTTTTGTAAGAAAAACTATTTCCTTTTTGAATATTTACCAAAATTCACCCAAGTGTGTTCCTGGCTTAGCCTCAAGGCATCCAGGAACAAATGGAATCGGAACACGTCATAGGGCTACGGTGGAAATTGTTAACACAAAAGAAGCTTTAGTATCATTCAAATGTGACGGGTATTCAAATTGCGGCCGCGCCCGAAATTAGCCTCGATCTCGTTTTTAGGTAAATTTGTTGGCTATAATCAACTTATTTTGCTATTCTAGCTAGTCTAGCTTTGGAGATATTGAAGTTTTAGTCGTACAAGAAAATGATTTTTTCAAAAATCTTCAAATGCCTGTGGCAGCTTAAAAGTTAAGCTAAGGGGGTATGTTCCGTTTTGCTGGGGAATCACAATCCGGTACGTTTATGCGGCAGTTTCCGGATAGCCTGTATAAATATCTTATCACTACCTAAATCAAACAAACTACCAAAGAAATCATCTCCTCATTGCACCATTTAAAAAAGTCATAAGAACCGATACAGATCTGTATAATCTTAGAAGGGCAGGCATTTATTTAGTTTTTGGAAAAATCAAACAATGCTCTTTTCATAAATTATAGCAATCTGATTTACTTATTTTAGGAATTTATGTCAACATTTGTTGCTTTTTCAAAAACTTACAATAAAGAGTTTTTTTCCGTAGTTTGTACGGTTTAATTAGTGTAATGCTGACAACTCATCCTAAGAAAAACTTCAAGTCAAGAAACCTGAAACAAAAGCCTCTCGGATTGGACGGATACAAAACAACGACGACCCTGCAAACGAACAACTGATTGCTCTTTCGGATCCTGGAATGTACGCTCCCTGAATAGACCGGGGACTTAAGGGCCCTCCTGGATCAGGTAGAACAATAGAAGCTGAGCATAGTTGCAATCCAGGAAACTAAATGGCTCAAAAGCGAGATTAACGACCTCAATTCGCACACTATTTTTACGAGTGGTAAAGAGGAGGGCAACAAGGCTTTCATCGTGAGTAAGCAGCTCAAAAACCAAGTTATCGGCTTCAAACCCATCAATGAGCGGCTATGTGCGATCCGCATTAAGAGCCGTTTCGCTAATCTCTGGCTCATTAATGCGCATGCCCCTACAGAAGTAAAAGAAGACGCGATTAAGGACGAGTTCTACAACGACCTAGAAACACTCTTCGAATCACTTCCATCAAACGACGTCAAGCTGCTGCTAGGAGACTTTAACGCCAAAGTCGGAAATTAAAGCTGGCATAGGGGAACTACTGGAGGTTATAGCCTCCACGACGAAAACAACAACAACGGTCAGCGATTTATCGACGTCGCGAGCTGCAGAAACCTGGTCATAAGCTCTACATGCTTCCCTCATCGACGCATCCATAAGCAGACCTGGAAGTCTCCAGATGAATACACCGTGAATCAGATCGACCACGTACTGATCAGCAAGAGACGGGCTTCTAATGTCTTAGATGTTCGATCATATTGAGGAGCCAACAGCGACTCCGATCACTATTTGATGAAGACGACCTACAGGTGCAGAATCTCTTCGGTGCACCAACGAGAATCAACCCTCCCAAGATCTTCGAGGTTGACAATTTGATTGATGCCACGGCGGCTGCGTATACTACTGCACTTGAGGAAAAACTGTCGCCCATGCTTGATAACATCAATAATTTAGGCATCCATGAGATCTGGGGGGAGCTCAAAGACAGCATCAAAGGGGTCGCAGAAGTGGTCGTCGGCTATAAAGGCCGGCGCAGACGAGCAGAATGGTTCGACCGACGAATGCAGGGCCTCTATTGAGGCGAAAAATGAAGCCTATCGCCAATACACACAACGCGCATCCCGAGCCAAGAAAGAAAGATACAACGAACTTCGGCGAGTATCTAATAGGTTAATTAAGGTTTGTGTTCGTAAAGACGACTCATGGGATCATCGCTCAGCGATCGAAGTTAAACCACCGGTTTTGGGCACTATATGGGCATATTTTTTATACAGACATGTTCCTTTAGTCCATAGTCGATACTAGGAAAGTAGAACCATTCAAAAAATATTTAAATACGGCTCGAAATTGGATGCAAAACTACAACCGCTGAGCGATCATCACATGAATTGTCTCTACGAACACGTACCTTTAAGATACGTTGTCCTCGACACGACTGCATTGGCTCTAGCGACAGCGGGTCGCTCATTTCATATAAAAACTCGTTTTTAGAATGAGAGAAAAATGAGTTTTTATATGAAATGAGCGAGTCGCTGTAGCTAGAGCCGATGCAGTCGTGTCGAGGACAACGTACCTTTAGACGTAAGAAACGCAAACATTTTGACGAGCAGTTACAGCAAATAAACCAAAGATTAGCCAGTAAAAACATTAGACAGGCGTACAAACTTATAAATAATATCAAGAACGGATATCAACCCAGAACAAGCCTATGTAAGGACAAGGATGCTAACATCATCAGCGACATTGAAAGCGTAAACAAACGATGGGCCTCGGACTTTGAAGAGCTCCTCAATGTACCATCAACATCCCGCACGGAGCCAGTTATTGAGCAGTTACCCGAACCAGGCCCTCCCGTTCAACCCCCAACAGTAGAGGAGGTGAGTATCGCCATACAATCGCTCCAACGTAATAAAGCGCCCGGGGTTGGCGAGATCCCAGCAGAACTACTGAAGCATGGTGGAACGTGCCTGACCAACGCTATACATGTGCTACTGCTGAAAATATGGAACGACGAGGTAATCCCCGAAGATTGGCGCAAAAGTATAATCTGCCCAATCCACAAAAAGGGTGAAGCTGAAGTGTGAGAATTACAGGGGCATATCACTAGTTTGTACGACCTATAAGATTTTGTCGAAAATACTCGGAAAAGAGAATCAATCCCTACGCAGAACGAATCATTGGCGAGTATCAAGGCGGCTTCAGACCTGGTCGTTCAAAGACCGATCAGCTTTTCACAGTGAAGCTACTACTCCAAAAGTGCTGGGAATATAACATCGACGTATACCAAATCTTTGTCGACTACAAGCAGGCATACGACAGTATCGATGGAAGTGTACTGTACAATATTTTGCTGCATTTTGGTATACCGGCAAAGTTAGTGCGACTCACAAGGATGACTAATACCGTCTCGCAGGTCGAGTGCAGAATCGACTCACTGACCTATTTGAAACTCGTACTGGACTCAAGCTGGCGCCGACGCTCTTCAACCTTGCTTTGGAGTATGTAATTCGAGCCATGAATATAGACAGCAGCGGAACTCATCAAGTCGACTCAATTAGTAGCGTACGCCGAAGATATCAACATCATGTCTCGAAGGTTGGGTGATGCAGAAAGCCTTCTGCATAACCTCAATTATGCCGCAAAGGAAGTTGGACTACATATCAACGAAAGCAAAACAACTTTAGCTATCTTGGTTGTAACTTCTCAAGGGACGCCAATGAAACCGACGAAATTAAGCGACGGATACAACTAGCCAATAAGACATATTTCTCGGTCCTCCCTATAATTAATTCGAAACTTGCGCACAGGAACACGAAGCTCCGCGTGTACAAAAGGATCATCCGACCCGTGCTATGTTATGGCTGTGAAACATGGACCCTCACCCAAGCCTCCGAAACTTTGCTAGACCGATTCGAACGAAAGGTCCTTCGGCGAATTTCCGGGGCCGTTCGCGAGCAAGATCAATGGCGTATCCGGTACAACCATGAGTTGTATCAATTGTACGATGATCTGGAAGTATCGAAAATCGTGAAGCTTTAACGTTTGCAATGGGCGGGGCATGTACAACGGATGGACGATAATCGCATGCTAAAGAAAGTGATGAACGCACAACGAATTGACGGAGCGAGGTTGCGTGGACGACCGAGAGCTCGCTGGGAGAACGAACGAGAACGATTCAGGCGGCCAAGGCCGGACGTCGGACTATCGTGCCACATTGATGATGATGATGGAAAATCTGTCATAGTGTTAGTTAAATGAGAAAAATAAATTTCAAGTAAAGTAACTTTTGGCAGGTTTTGTTTCAAATGTCAAATACACTCAGGTTAGCTCTCCTTGGTTTTCATCCAATTGAACCAAAGCCCCTCCATACAAAGCCAGGAACCAGAAAACTCTCATACACTTTGACAGCCAATCTTGGGTTTGAGAAGATTGTCAATTTACATTGCGTTAAAAAGAAATCGGACAGTATCGCGACAAACTTTACACGAAAAATATATGAATATTAAACAATTGGAATACCATTTATAAGGCTGATCGCCAGTATATAAAATACAGCAGCAATTTTCCTGAGGCAACTTTTGAACAATATTGTCGACGTCAATATTATTGCATGCAACGCATGCAGTCATTCCATTAGGGCAAGATGATTCAACAACCAACTAGCCGCTTTGTCATACTAGCATCCAAAAAGTTTACATCAGGTTTGGAGAAATAATTTAGACGATGTATAATAAGAAAGCTTTATTTTTTATTAATCGTCGAAATATTTTTTTTCAGTAGAATGTTGTGTTTATGACTAATATTGAGGAGGAATCAGCAACCATCTAGATTGGAGTTAAACTGAGTTTTGCGTAAAAATTCACATAAATCTCATTGTCAGTGCCGGTGTCAAATGCCATAGGCCCGCACTTAAGGGGGCCCCGCGCTTGCCTCACAAAAAAAATTGAAAAGAAATAAATAGTCTTGACTCGGTAATCTGGATCACCTTTAATCCGGGTATCACGCTAATCCGGACCACTAAATATTTCCGCTATGTATTCTGTAGTCCGGAATCCAGCAGCAATTTTGACTATAATCCGGACTTTTTAGATGTTCAGTGTTTCATGGCAGATTTGGTTTCGTACTTACTTACGGGACGGCTTTGCAAATTATATGATTCTGACTAATTTCAAAGAACAAATACATTTACCGACTTTTGTTCATCTTTTTGATTCATTTGGGCCATTTTGATTCAGAAAGAAATGATTGGGCTAATCCGGATATTCCGTTGCTCCGGATTACCCCTTGCAATAATTGATCCGGATTATCGAGTCAAGACTGTAAATAAGAAAAAAAACACCCCCTAGTATTACTTAAAGTATGAGTATAAATCTGAACAATAACGACCTCGGGACTATATTATTTAGAAATACTTTTTTGTTTGAAAATTTTCTTCAAACAAAATTTTAAATTTGTTTGTAATGTGGTCTGAAACCAAGGCTAGTGAAGCTTATTAGGCTGAAGGGCGAAAAATCGGGTAATATGCTAAAATTGTTATGTTTATGATAGTTCACATCCATGTGATCTCCTCACCAAATACAGAATTTCTGTGTCTTTAAAGCTTGACCTTCTTTTTAAACAAATGCATTTAAATATTATGTAATGCAGCCGTGCTAGAAAACTATCAGGCAAAGTCAGCAACTTCTTTCTTACCCAAATTTCGGGGCAAAACGATTTGACGAAGGAATTTAATATTTGTCAACACAAAGGCCGTCTTAAACAAATGTACCTCAAATAACCGTCAGCAAATTGTTTGCTTTCTTAACTTTGGTTAATAAATTTAAATTGTCTTTGTTACTTTCAATTAACTCCTATTATCCTCCCCTTTCTAGTCAAAATAGATAGGGTTTCAGAACATTTGGATGAGTTACGGAAACTATTTGTTGGGGTAACCTAGGTTCCAATGTTTCAAGCATGTCAAGGGGGCCCGCACTTATCATTTGCCACGGGCCCCGCGCTGGCTTAAGCCGGCACTGCTCATTGTGTTCATATTTTAAATGAAAAAAAAAACAAAATATTTCTTACAAAAATCATAAGGGCAAAATTCCAAATTTCTAGTTTTATTCGGTCAAAATTATGGTGCAATGAAGATGCACAGGGCGAACAAATGACTTCCTAAACTGACATTTTGCACACATGCTTATTTCTGTTGCAGGCTGTTTGTATGTTTTAATTGCTGAAATCGGTTTATGGTCATGTGGCTGCCATACAATTTGGCTCTTCTAAGCCCAACTTTTTTATTTGTGCCCCAAATTCCAACCAAACCTCCCAGAAATGTGTTTCTTTTGATGCGACAAAACATACATACATATTTGAAAATAAATAAAATCCGGCCATGGGTGTGTGTGACTGCCATACAAACTCAACCCCACAAATTAAATTTCTGCACTCTCCGAGTGGATATACCCGTAAATCGGGAAATCACTCGGAGAGCAACATTCCAAAACAGATATACTCTTTGTAAATCGTGTACCCTGTGTAGTCTGGCTGGTCTAGCGGTTAGTGCGCGCACCTTCGGTGCACAGGCTCATGAGTTCGAATCTCACCGTGTTCCATGGTGTTTTTCGAACTCACGAGCTTGTGACGGACTATGATCTCACTCAGATGTTAAACGAGTACCCATTTATGGGGATAAATAACACTGCTGAGCGTGATGCTGATCTCATTACCTCAACAAAAAGCAGACAAGATCTTGGAAATAGGATGTCACTAACACATCCTGCGGCCTTAGTCCAATGCTGGATTGTCGCGCCTGTTATTTATTTAAATCGTGTATCCGCACTAAAGGGAAGCGGGACGGCAGTGAAGGGCTCCACGGCTGTATCGTGGGATGCGGAGGCTGCGTCCCAACCAAACACAATGATCTTCTCACAAATTAAGTTCTCATACGAAAAAAATCTTATTTGTGCACCATTTCCAATCAGATTTCATATAAAGTTCTCCCATTTATACGACCTGAGTAAAAAAAGCTACTCATATTCACTTTCCGTCGTTCTAAAATTCCGATAGTTACAAATAGCCACCCTTCCTATTCAACTCATGTCCTAGCTATTTTTACTCACGCTCTCGAGCTGATCCATCGATAAGGATGGAAGTGGGATAGTTCAACTATGTGGCATCGGTTACGGTTTTTATTATCAAATGTTACGATTATTAATTATTCTTTTAAAAGTAAAGTAAAGTAAAAATATGAAAGGTATTTCCCTTCCGTTAAAATTATTGATAATTTTTTTAAAGCCTTTTTTTAATTCAAATGTGACATTTCCTTCTGTTCCCCTAAGAGCTCTCTCATAAATATGACCAAATCCTTACAAAGCTAGGAACCAGAAAACTATCATACACTTTCACAGCCAATCTTGATTGTGAAAAAACATAACCTTCCTGCATCGAACCTTCAAGGCTCTTGCCAGGGAGGCGTTATGGCAACTCTTGGCCGTTTTCGCATAGAAAACGGGTGTGGTCGCCCCGAAGAGGCTGATATTGCTGTAGAATAGCAAGGTTGTCATAGGACACCAAAACATTTGTCTAAACTGCGCTGGCGCTCCTCACGATGTGGGTCATTTGTTTTAATGCTCATCTGCGTCCACTGACCTAACCCCTATCTGACTGTGGGAAAATCCTATCGCAGCAGTTTTGTTTTTGTCTCTTGACATCAGGGACGAAAACATCGACGAACCATAACTCGAGTCCACATAGATGCACAGCGGTTCCACACCTTTCTGCACCGCTAAAAGAAGAAGATTAAAAACGTACGTTGCGTCAAAGGGAAATCTGACAATATTGCCAAAAACATTGGATCCCGATCGATTTGTGTAACTAAAAGTCAATATGCTAGGCACTAAAAAGCTGTGAAAACAGTGAAATCGAAAAACTCAAAAAAATGTTTAGTTTTCCCACCACCACCATATTGACGTGTTTCTCCAGGCAAGCATGGGTTATTTCCCCAGTTTCTTACGGTGTTTCCCGGCTTGTAATAGAGAAGGTTTAGACTATGAGACTACGAGTGATAGAACGCGCTCTCGAATTGTTATAATGACTATTCCGGGTACAATATATATATAAACTGATACAAGAGGGGGGCATACTTATATTTATATACAGAACACAATAAAATAAAGGCTACATAACTTTTATGTTGGAAAAAACCATGTTCAAACACATCCTTAAAATAACACCTGAATTATTCTTCACCGTTATAATTAACGATGCTCTGATGAATCAGTAAATCAGTAAATAAAAATGGTAAACATATCAGCTCGTTGCCTGCCCCCTAACGGGCACAAAGTGGTCTTAAAAAAACATAAAATATTAGGTGGCCCTTATTTTGTTGTGAGTAGTATAAATACATATTATGCATTTTTTATTTGCAAGACTAGAACTGTTGTTTGTTTATATTAGAATTGTGGAGATTTTTTTAGTTGCTTTGACTATGTTTATAAATCCATTTTATTTCTTTTTTTGTTAGAGAGTTGAGTGTGAGTATCTTTCTGCGTGAAAGCTAAAGAGCGATATTTAGCATATTTACATTTAATTGCAGACGACTACAAATTCTATCAACATAATTATAATGTAGACACACATTTG
This sequence comes from Microchrysa polita, assembly GCA_949715475.1. Lineage (NCBI taxonomy): Eukaryota > Metazoa > Arthropoda > Insecta > Diptera > Stratiomyidae > Microchrysa > Microchrysa polita. Next base: position 42,863,273 of record OX454420.1, read on the forward strand.
TTGCATTCGTGTCACGAGTGTGGGCGATCATATAAAACGAAGAAAAGTCTTAGTCGCCATCGAAAATTTGAATGTCGTTTTGCGATTCCTCGTCCGCTTTTCAAGTGTCCGTGCTGTAGTTATGCTGCCAAACGAAGTGATAACCTAACCAAACACTACAAAAAGCATTATACTGAACCTGGATTTATTTACAATTTAAAAAGTGTTATCTGAAAGATTATTAGAAATTAAGTTTAGTGCTGTTCAACTACAGGAGCTTTCACCCAAAAATATCGCGGTATGGTACGATCAATTTTTGCGCATGCATACATAATAATTAGTCTAAGAAAAATGGCATATATGGTCGGCAAAAATCCTACGTCGGAAGTTTTGTTGGATTATGGTTGGGAATGGTCCCCAGATTATGGCACTCAAAGTCCCAACCGATTGGTGGTTCGCAATCTTAACAAAAGGGGGAAAGGGGGGCATTTTTTTGTTTTTTTTTGCGATAATTTCAAAAACGGTAAGAGATACAGAAAAATGGTCTGAGGACGAAAAAAACTACATACAATTATCTTTGCAATGATATATAACACATTAATTGAATATTTCGGCGTTAGACTAGAACATAAATTAGAATATTTTAATTTTAGACTTTTTTAAAAGCTCCATCACTTTTGAAAGAATGCTAGTTCAGCCGTAAAATGCTGTATAAGTATTCACAATAAGTTCAAAATGGCCAGAATTAATACCGGTTTACCATCCAAGCTGGAAATAATTAAGGCCCTTAAATCATTGGAAGCTGGTAAAGCCCCGGGGCAGACGGTATCCCCGTGGCACTTTTGAAAGCGGATATCAACGCTACAGCGGATATTCTTCTACCCCTGATCCAAGAGTGTTGGACAACTGACAACTGAGACTCTCCCTCAAGAATGGCAGAAGGGCGTCATTGTTAAAATCCCTAAGAAAGGAAATCTCAAGGATTGTAATAATTGGCGTGGAATCTGTCTCCTCCCTGCAGTCTCTAAATTGATGGCCAAAATAATCTTGGACCAGATCAAGACAACGATCGACCGCACTCTGAACAATGAGTGGTTTTCGTGAGGGTTTATCATGTAGCGATCATATCAACACCCTCCGAATCATAATTGAACAATCCCCTGAATGGAGATCCCCGTTACATCTTATGTTCATTGACTTCGAGAAGGCGTTTGACAGCGTTGACCGGGCTTATATCTGGACAGCCTTATGTAGGAGAGGCATACCAGAGAAACTTATTTCCATCATAAAAGAGTGCTATAATGGAGCCCAATGTCATGTCTTGCAGATTGTCCAGTCCTTTTGAGGTGAATAATGGAGTCAGACAAGGCTGTATTTTATCACCAATGCTGTTCCTTAGTACCATCAACGACGTAATTTGTGATTCTCTACGCGACCATAAAAGTAAGGGTATCAGGTGGAAGCTTAGAGAAAGCATAGTAATCCATGCCATGCGTTAGTCCAGAGTGGCCATCAGAAAATAAAAATGGCACCGTTTTCACACTATTGCAGTTCATAGTATGCGTGAAAATTCAAATGGCAATTTTTTTTTACAATTGAGAATATAAAATCCGCGTAATATTTATTAGTCTTTTAAAATGCCAACGTGATATTTAACCCTTCTGTTGGCGTATAGATCCAGACAGACCATTGGTACTATATCTTGATGAAAAATATCGTGCAACAATATTTTCCACCCCTTTCCATATATATTTCAAAGGAACCGACGGCCACAAATGCGATCAAACGTTCGGCGAAATGTAAACTATGTCTAAAGAAACGAAAAAACGGCGCATCATCGTAAGACATAGTATGTAAACTGTTTTCAGATTAAACCTCTTCAAAAATTAAGATTGATTTCACAGAAAATTCAGTTACACCTTAGGCATAATAGCTCGTAGGCGACGACAGAAGGGTTAATAATTGCATCGACAATATTGTGACGTTTGAATTATTTCGTGGAGTGTAGTGTAATAAATTTGGAGTCAAACACATATGGGTTGTGTGATCACATAGCCATTCTGGACTAACGCATGGCATGGGTTACTATGCTTTTTCTAAGGGTGGAAGTTATTCGATTACCTTCAGCACCTTGACTACACCGACGACATTTGCCTTCTCTCAAACACACCAGATCATCTGGCTCAAATGACGGATGCTTTGCATCGTGAAAGTCGAAACGCTGCCTTTAAAATTAATGCCGCTAAGACTAAATACATGAGCTTGTCATCAGGAGGGCAAAACACCATTTCTATATCCGGACAACCCATAGAAAAAGTCGAGAACTTTACTTACCTTGAAAGCGTAGTGACTGCGGATGGTGGGGCAGATGCCGATGTACAGTCGCGCATAAATAAAGCCCGAGCAGTATTCTTCGGTTTGACTCCTCTCTGGCAAAACCACAACATCTCCAGAAATACCAAACTCCGGATCTTCGAAGCAATGTAAAAACTGTGCTTTTATATGGGTGTTCCACGTGGAAGGTGACCAGTAACATTACCACCAAACTGCAAACTTTCGTGAATCAGTGCCTACGACGCATCCTACGAATTCGCTGGCCTGAGGTAATATCTAACGACGACCTCCTCAAAATTACTCGCCAAAATAGGATAGGCATCGACATCAAACGCGAAAGTGGCAGTGGATATGTCACACAGTTCGAAAAGAGCCAAAACCCATTGCAAAACAGGCTCTAGATTGGAATCCTCAGGGAACCAATGCTAGCCGTCATGTGGGACGACCCAAAAATACATGGACAATATCTGTTGAGGCAGAGGAAAAATCTGAAGGCAAATCGTGGTACCAGCTAAAGGCGATGGCTGCTATTAGGCAGAGGTGGAAAAGAGACGTAGTCAATGCCCTATGCCCCACTAGGGATTAAAAGGAACCAGAGAGAGAGAGGATTGAGTCGCTCTGGTCAAGAACCCCATTATCCCCCCATTTCAATATTTTAAAACGGCATATCCATAACTCCCCCCCCCCCAAATTGGAGCAGAGTGCTAAATTTTGGTTTGTTAGGATTGGAGGTCATAGTGACCTCACCCACCAAAAATCAGCTCATTCGGATAAAAACTAAGGGTATCTCCCATACAAAGTGACCCGTCAGGAGTTTGTTCTACGTACTACTCATTTTATAAACTGTAGAACAAAGTTGTCTTGGGTGACTTTGTATGGGAGGTACCCTTAGTTTTTATCCGAATGAGCTGATTTTTGGTGGGTGGGGTGACTATGACCTCCAATCGTAACAAACCAAAACTTAGCACTATGCTCCAAATTTGGGGGAGTTATGAACATGCCGTTTTGGCAAATTTAAATGGGGGGTAATGGAGTTCCTTGACCGGAGCGACTCAATGTTTACCTCAAAATGATCTCGAACTTATTGTGAATACTTATACAAAATTTTACGGCTGAACTAGCATTCTTTCAAAAGTTATGGAGCTTTTAAGAAAGGTCTAAAATGAAAATATTCTAATTTATTTTGTTAGGCTAGCGCCGAAATATTTAATTCAACTCTAATGTGTTTTATATCATTGGAAAGGTAATTTTATGTAGGTTTTTCGTCCTCAGACCATTTTTGTGTATCCCTTGCCGTTTTTGAAATAATCGCAAAAACACGAAAAAATGACACCTCCCCCCCCCCCTTTTAAGGTTGAGGACCCTCAATCGGTTGGGACTTTTTGATGCCATCATCTCGGGACCATCCCCAACCATAATCAAAAAAAAATCCGATATAGGATTTTTGCCGTTCGATGGCCATACTTTGGTTCAATTTTCTTAGGCTAAATGTGCTTTCATAATGTATCAGTCTAAGATAAGTACGTAAAATTCAAATAATGTAAATGTATCAGGCTAAGAAAAATGCGATAATGGTTTAAGAACGAAATAGGCAACGTAACATTTCCATTGCATTGATTTATAATGTACCTTAGACCTTTTCCTAGAAATTTGAGTTGAGCCATCAAATTTGGCGTAAGTATTTGTATGAAGTTGTTGTTGAGTCTCTCCTATCAAGCCAGGCATGCCCATATCTCCCTCTAAATTTGGAGTAGGAGGCTAAATTTTGATTTATCGTCATGGTATATTGCCAATCCGATTGAACCGATTTATGGTGGGTAGTATATTGGCGCTGGGCCCACCTTTGCCAATAAACCAAAATTTAGCATCCTCTTAGAAATTTGGAGAAGTTATGGGGATGCCGATTTCCAAATTTCAAGGTAGGGATTGTGGTGCTCCTTGCTCGGAAAACTCAATTTTCGGCAAAAATCCACTACAACTCATCACGAATACTTACGCAAAATTTGAAGATTCAGCACGCATTATTTTGAATGTTCAAGAGCATTTGTCGGAAATTCTCTCAAAATCCTGCGAAAATTCAGAAATTATGAATTTTTTCACTCCATGGCCTTATTTTGGTTTATTTTTTTAGGCTACATTACTATGTAAATAAACTAGTACTAGCATACCATTGTGATTTGTGAAGAATTTCTGATACTACAGCTGTGAAAAATTGACGCATTTTGATATTAACAAAAGATTTAATGATTTATCAGTAACAATAATATAACCATAACCGCATGTTTTTTAGAAACATTAATTATATGAACAATCATATAATTATGTATATGATATCATATCCTTAAGCCTACTCCATTCATTCGTTTTAAATTTTTATACTTGAGTGAAATCGAGTATGCTTAAGGATATGATAATAGAATTATGATGATAGAACGTAGTGTAAGGGCTCTATTACACAGTCATATATTGGTCATATATATGATAATAGATATTATCAGGCTTAAGGATACTCTATACTCTATACTCTCTATTTCATTTAGTGCACGTGTAAAAAAATAACTGAAATGAATCGAGTAGGCTTAATGATATGACTAGAAATATGAATAGAAATATGACTGTGTCATGCAGCCCTAATAGATGAATAAATTATAATATAAATATGATGATACGACGTAGCGTAATGTAGCCCTAAGGGCTCCATTGGGGCTTCATTACACAGTCATATTTCTATCATCATATGTATGTCATATCCTTAAGCCTACTCAATTCATTCGGTTCCAATTTTCATACATGCAGTAAACGAAATCAAGTAGGCTTAAGCATATGACATGATAATAGAAATATGACTGTGTAATGGAGCCCTTAGACTACTTCATATTATCATATTCTTAAGCCTACTGATTTCATTCGGTGGATTGTCTAGTCATATTTCTAGTATATTCATTCAGTATAATTTTTTCGTGCACCGAATCAAATCGAGTATACTTAAGGATAGGATATCTATTATAACTGTCTAATGGAGCCCTAAAATAGGTTTTAGAAATTGGCTATTAGTTGAATCGATGATAAGTTTCCAATCATAATAAAAGAAATCTGTCAAGTAAAATCGGTATTAAAATACTTCCCTGCGTCTGCACTACGATCGCGAAAACTATCTGATAAAAATGAATATAATTTAACCATAAATTTATATATAGGGTTTTCCAATTAGAACGGGTAGATGTTTGCAGCCTCTAGCGCCCTTTTTGTTTTGGTGGCGTGGGTCTAATCTGTTTTTTACTATTCAGTCACTTCGTGTGCTTCGACCCCACTAGACTTTTTCCTGTGGGGTTTCCTGAAGTCACAGATCTACCAAAAAGCCCCAATCGACCGATGCCTTTAAAGTCAATATCAACCAAGCCCTCGCTCAAAATCAGCAGGATCTATGCGGCAGTCATTGAAAATTGGACCACACGGATCCGTGCCACCGTGACAATCCGCGGCGGACATTTGAATGATGTTATATTCCATACATAATGGCATATATAGGTCTTTCAAATAAAATAATAAAAATAAGAAAATAATTTTTTTATTCCATTTCAACATCTACCCGCCCTTATTGAAAAACTTTATATTATGTATATTAAATCAATCATATTTTGTTTTTACGTATGCTGCACTGAGGCATTAAGGCATATAATTTAACATTTCTAGATCTGTTGAAAATTTCAACACATCATCAAACGCGATTTGTTTGCAATTTTTGTGGGAAAACCTATGCATCACGTGGAAGCCTTGGTAGACATACGCGATATGAGTGTCCCTTCACCGGTGCTTTACCAAAGTTTCATTGCCCGTATTGCAAATTCACGACTAAACGCAAAGACAATCTAAAATGTCATATTGTAACGCATTTGAAACGAGGAGTTTATAAATAAATTTAAAATAATTAATAAGGATAAAGTGTTGTTCGTTTGTAATGCAAATTCATTTTATTGAATTTGAATATACCAAAAAGGAAACTGGAACACAATAGTCTTAACTCATGTATGTGCGCATTAATGTGCACAGGACAGAAATATTAATATATTAAGGAAAATAAAATATATATAAATGTATAAAATTTATTAGTTATGTATTCAATTATTTTTTTAGTGTTATAAAAGTCCACTGAAACCCACCTTAACGCACAAAATATAAAATTTTAATAAAACAATCGAGTGAAAAATTGACCAGTTGTTTGTTAAGACCCTTTTGTGTATTTCGCATAATAATTCCATAGAATTTCGTTTCTAATTGCCAAATTGATGCCATACATAGTAAAGCCCGAAATACACATCGCTACAAGTCAAACATATACAGGGTGGCACACGGGAACCTGACGATTTTTAAAACGTCGAAGAAATCGGAAATTCATGCTACACATTTTTTTGCCACTAAAACACTCAGGGAAATTGCGGAATTTAGTTGACACCATTTTCAAAAAATGTATGCCAAGGAATGTTGCCCATTATCATTACTTAACTTTTGGAATCGTTTTCGGAAGTTTCCCTGAAATCTTTCCAGCAGATCTACTTCAATTTCCATTCGGTACCGGCGACAATCATTTAGGAAGCATTCCATTCCGTGGTTAAAAGCGTTTTAGTTTGTAACCAGTGGACCATTAAAACACAATTAAAACACTCAGGAAATAGCGGAATTTAGTTCACATCCCTTTCAAAAAATTTATGCCATGGAATGTTGCCCATTTTCATTACTAAACTTTTGGAGTGGTTTCCAGAAGTTGTCCTAAAATCTTTCCACATCCATTCAATTTCCATTCGGTACCGAAGGCGATCATTCAGGAAGGATAGCAGCTGGGTAAGCATTCCATTCCTTGGTTAAAAGCGTTTTAGTTTGTAAGATAAACCAATGGAACACACCATTGAACACCGTGTCTATGCATATGATGCGTTAAAGCGTAATAACCTTGATTGCAGTGAGAGTTTCGTCGTCCCTTCAATGTTCATCGGAATGCATCTGTTCCTCTGCGTAAAACCATATGGCATTGACTGAAAAAAACTTTGGAAAGGGTGGTTTCAGCAAAACGAGACTACAGTACGCACTTCGACAGCCTCTATTACTCCGCAAATAGCTTCTCGGCAGGATCATATCAAGATTCAAACAAAGCAACAAAAACATTGTTGTTGGACGGTGCATGTAGCATGCTCAAAAAATGATTTGAGTTATCCATTCATTTTTTCAGCCTGCTACATCCACCGTCCAACAACAATGTTTTTGTTGCTTTGTTTGAACACGTTCTCTGACACATAGTCAGAAACGTGGTCGTGTCGAATCGGTGGCTAGCCATTGCCTAGCCCATTTAAAATGATTCGATACCAGGGTGTTTATAAGAGGATCGTACCCCTTTGCCTGGTTGAGTCCGGTAATGCCTCTCTTGGTATTACATGACGCGCTGCATACGTACAGGCATCTGATGAGAATTTTTTTTTTTTGTAATACTAGTTCTAAACCGACTCGAAATGCACTCTGTGTGCCGCAACTCGCTGGAGTATGCATACTCATATCAAGATTCTTCATCAGTCCCTCGACTTAACTATTTTTATACCCTTCGCTCATAGAGTAAAAGGGTTTGTCATGAAGTTTGTAACGCATTGAACGAAGCATCTCCGACCATTTAAAAAGTATACATATATGATCAGCATGACTTGGGGAGTCGATTGGGCGATGTCAGTCTGTCTGTTGCGACGCGTTTTACTCGGCCACTCTAAAAGCTATGAAACTGAAATTTTGCACAAATGCTTCTTTTTGCTGCAGGCAGTTTGTATGTTCAAATCGGTAAAATCGGACAATGGGGCCATGGGGCTGCCATAAAAACCCAACGCCCCAAATTAGGCTCTTCTAAGAAAAACTTTTTTATTTGTGCACCAATTTCACACAAATGTATTTTTATTGATGACACAAAACATCTGTAAGAATGGATCAAATCAGTCATGGGGCTGCAAACCCAACTCCTCAAATTAGGTTCTTCTAAACCTGAATCAATGTGTATTTATCAAAGCAACTAAAAAGGGGTCAAAACAAATGAAATCGTACTATGGGGCCATGCTCCCGCATCCCTCAATAACATTTTCTGAGTAAATATTTTTATTTGCCCACTTATTCCAACCAAACCCCACACAAATATTGTTTTTTCGGCGCAACGGAAACTTTTGTGAATACAGAAGGAAAAGAATGGGGGGGGGATTAAATACAAGTCGTAGGTACGCCCCAAGAAAATAAATTTTTAGCCCGAAGGGAGCGAAGGGTATCCAAATTTCGGCCGCGCCCAAAATTAGCCTCGGTCTCGTTTTTTTTGGTTTTGGAAATTATGCATTTTGAAAATAAACGACGCATACGTTGGAACAACATAATCCACCCGCGGATATATGGGGCAAATTGAAGTTGATTGATGAAAATTATCGAAAACCACTGTAAAAATTTAGTGATAAAAACGGTTCATTTTGTCCAATGATTTTTTTTTAAAAAGTGTAATTTATACTCCGCAACCGTCCTGAGTGTTTTAGTGCCAACAAAATTCTGTAGCATATATTTTCGATTTTTTATGACGGTTTTAAAATTGTCAGCTTCCCGTGTGCCACCAGGATTTGGATCTTTCCATTGCGTGGACAAATCTTTCCATTGTATTTTGTAAGTTCTACGTTACTTCGTTACCAGCATTAGTGTGTATGTATATTTCGGGCTTATCCTCCATTTGTTTATTATTTCCTTTTTCAACTTCGTCATAGAGTCATGATCGAAGGGCTGTTCATTTATATTAAAAGAAATTACATATTATGCCCTCATGTGTTGATATTTTCATCAACAAAAACAATAATGGACTTTATTCCAGACCACCTTATATATCCCGGGAATACATCGGCATCCCATCTGCGTGATTTTTGGTACGAAATGAAGTTCTCGGATTTGTTCAAACTTATCAATCCTGAAGGACGATATCAGTGTCCTAGGCAGAATTGTGAGAAGAGCTACAAAGATGCTAGTTCGTTACAACGTCATATTAGGTGCATTTTACTTTTACATTTATATTTATATGAAAATGGTAATGAGTTAGATATAATTAACTTTTATCACAGGTACGAGTGTGGGGGCCAAAAGAAGTTCCGTTGTATTATGTGCGGCAAGGCTTTTTCTCAGAGTTCACACTTAAAGCGACATTTGGAATCTGGTGTTTGTGTAAAATACTATCTGTAAATTATAATTGCATGCAACGAATGGAGGAATCTTGAATACAATTGTACAAATTCAACTTTTCGTTTTTTTAGAAATCGAAAGTGTCTAGAAAGAGCAATTTTTTTTGTGTTTTGATGTTTACTGAACGTGATACTGCATTTGATAATGCGATTATACGAAAATATGAATACTTGTTAAAATATATATGACTGCTGTGATATCATTTTAAGAAAGAAAGAATGTACATACCCACTTGTGTTTTCTTATCAAATATATGCATTATTAAAAATAAGTTTATTATTATTTTAGAAATATAATAAGTATTGGTTGAGGTATTGTATAAATATTTTAAATTTTTACAATTTTCGAGTTTGGTGTTGTAATCGACAAATCCCAGCATTACATAAATATTTTTCTTCATTATTTTGACATCCATATCCCAAATTTGGAATACAAGGCCCTTTGTATGCGCAATTGTCTGTATTGTGTATTTCGGCTTTGATTTTATTACAATTTGTATATCTCAATCCATGAATTAGTCTTACAATTTTCGAAAAAAAAAATTTTCTAGCTATAGGGTTACCAGCCTTTACCGCACCAGACGCACAAATCGATAGTTGGAGAACGACGAAAATTTGGTTGCTTTCTGATATGTACACATAAAGAAAAAATCAATCACAGACATTAAACAGGAACCAAAGTCAACATTTCATAGACGGTTTAGAACTATGGATATGGTTTCTTATCAGCGTTTCGGTCGCTTTGACAGAAAAATTTTGGTAACTCCCTGATTCAAATGTCAGCTACATATGTGGCCTTAGTTGTTGTTTGAAATTTTCATTTACACGACACTTCAATCAAAATCATCCCTATACATGGTAGGTTAAAGCAATGAATTTATGATTCGCGCAAAAAGTTCGGGTGAAGTTTCAAAATCAAATTAAAAATCCGTATTTATTACGAAACTCTCATCATAATGGGTTTTTTTTATGTAGTAAGGTGTGCGACGGTCACCATTTATATATGTAAATTTATAATACATATACTATACTTTTCCTCTAATGACTAAAGCTGGGCTATGTAATTGGCGGAAGCGTTTAGATGTATCAACACTTATAAGTGGGGTTCAGCTGTTTTATCAACCGGCTAGAACAACCTCCAAAAATAGTCACCGTTTCTGGCGTTCAATTGGATCATTATATAATATAAACGCTTCCTAGGTTGCATGAATAATTTAAAAATTGCCTGTTCCCAATGACTTTTTTCTTCTTTTTTTGCAATTATATGTACATACAGCCCATGGCCATTGAATTAGGACCACTCGCAAAAATGTGGGTTTTCCCTAATTATTATTGCGAAACGAACAGTATATGATCCTTACATAAAAAATAGTTTATGACAGTAGAAGGACAATTATATATGCATAGTAATTGGTCAATGAATTTTTATTTTTCCTGTTTTTAATCTGGGTACGACGACTAAACCCAATTTTTGTCATATGGGGGTATAAACATTAAGTCGTGATAAAGTATATAAAGGGTTGCATTTTGAAGCGTACATCATGCGTTTATTGATTTCAAAGTATACAGCAGTTATAAGTGAACTTGCTAATACCAGATACTGTTTTTTGCCAGTTAGAAGGATTTGTTGTTGTTGTTTTAGCAAACGACGTAAACCAAACCAAGAAAACCAAAATGGGCAAAAATAAGGACATTTCCCCTGAAAATAAAGCCTATATTTGCGGGCTAATCAATAGCGGACAATACATCTTTCAAGAAATTGCCAAAAACGAGGGATTTTCTCACCAAACGGGGTCAAGAATAGCCAAGAGCAACAAGGAGAATAGTCCGTGGACATCAAACAAGCGGAAAAACTGCCGCCGAAAACGGATAACGACTTTGGATGTAAAAAACTCGTTTAGAATGGGCTCAAGCACATAGCAGCTGGACTACGGCAGACTCGGAAAAGCTAAAATATAAAAAAAAAATTGAGAAAATATTTTTTGTGCTTAATTTTTTATCATAGAATTCGAGGACTAATTTTTGAGTCCTAACGTTCATTTTTTAGGTACTTTTTAGAGATGAAAGAGCGCAATTTGTTAGAAGAAGGCCTCCACAAGGATTTAACGAAGATTGCGTCCAAAAAACTGTGAAACATCCGTCAGTTACGATTTGATCCTGCATTTCGAGCGAAGGACCGGGTTCCCTATATTTTGTCAATTGAACTATGGACGCAAAGCAGTATCAGGATGTCTTAAAAACGGTTTTATTACCATATTATAAGACACTGAATTCTCCGAGATGCAAATTTACTTACATGCAGGATGGAGCACCTTGTCACAGGGCCAAACCGTAATGAATTGAATGTCTGCAAGGAAGATTAAAGTATTGCCGTGGCCTGGCAACTCCCCGGACCTGAACCCTATTGAAAATGTATGGAACATGCTCAATTCGATCGTGTATTCAACTCCCAATAATAATGTGACCGATTTTATATCGAGGATTTTACAGGTTTGGCAAAATGATTATAACATCAAAAACATGATACGGTCATGTATTTGGAGTATGCCCGAAAGAGTCCAAACTGTCATTGCAGCAAAGGATGGGAATACTACTTATTAGTTTATAATGATTCATAACAGTATATGTTAATCAATTTTTAAGTTGAAATTGATCGTTTGTTTTTCTTCGTTGAAATAATGCGGAAAATGTTGAAAAATTGAAGTGGTCCTAATTCAATGGCCAGGGGTATACAGGGTGTCCCGTAGCTGGTTAGACCTATGGTCGACTCTACAGGATGTTTTAGCAAAAATGTCACCAAAATTGTTTCTCTAGCTTTTACGGTTACGGAGTAATTTTTTTTATTCTTGTCAAAAACACGACTTTTTTCGAAAAATTCCTATTTTCTAGGTTCCAGTTTACCCAAATCAATGTTTTTTATATTCTTCTAAAAGTACACAAAATTTCCAATAAAAGGACATATCGAAAGATGCAAAGAGTTTCCTATCTTCCGAGATACGATGTTTTGAATTTTGCAGAAATTTCAACTTTTAATCTCAAAATTAAACCCGAGTTTCGTAACGGTACATTGAAGTGGCAAATCTGAATAGTTCACAAAAGTTGGCCCATTTCCTAAGCTTTCGAACGGCATATAAGAATAAAGCACAGAGTAATCCAGTTTGCGAATAATATATGTAAATGGAAAAAAATAGTTAAATCATTCACCGTGTACATATGTTAGAATTTAATATTTAAACTATAGTATTCATTGAAGTCATATAAAAATAAATTTATACAAAAATATACACTTATGCCTTGGTTACACACAGACAGACAGACAGCTACTGCAGAGTAGTTACTTGCACCATGTGACCGCATCACGTATGATGCACCATGTGACCGTATCATACGTGATGCGGTCACATGGTGCAAGTAGCTACTCTGCAGTAGCTGTCTAGGCCAACTCGCACCATAGCTCGCACTGTGTAACCAAGCATTATGGACTATGTTTTTTTTCCCTTTTACACATATTTTTGTAATTTGGAAATGAAAAAAGCAAAGAAATAATGAAATAATTGTGTTTCTTGGTTCTCGTTTATAATATAAATATTTCAATTAGGATATTACCTTATATTTATTAATAATAAAGTTTTCTGTATTTTTTCAGGTTACTCTATTTGATTTGAACTCAATAAAATCTTTTTCAAATATGGAAAGAAACATAATCATATGTATATGAGTTCCCTTTTTGTTTATTTCTACCAGCATAATTATATGTCATCGATTAGATCATGTGGATTGCTCGTATGAACTTCTGGTATTTGTGGATATGTTGCAACGTTTTCGCGTTGCTTTGTAATCGTACCGAAAACAAACGGAGACTGTTAGGTGTTTTCACCTGAGCGAAGCGAATTCATTTAAGTGTTATACTACCTTTTAAAATTAATTAAATTACATATATTTTCATTTGAATTCGCAAAAGTTATATAACTATCAATTTACTAATGTATATGGACATTTTTATTGAATAAAGGAAATACGTCTGATTATAAAAAGAAAAAATTTATGATATACTATTCCACTTAACAGGAAAATGCGGTTGTAAAAAAACACTAAACAAACTTTATAACACTAAAATTGCCAATTTAAGAAAACACTTCAACCAAATTAACGATGAAAGCCGATTGTGATTTTTAAAAGCTGTTATATGAACATTTTATTCTTTTTACTAATTATTTTTTATCTTTCGTTTGGTTTAAAATTCTCTTTTTAGTAAAAATCGATAAAAGTGAGCAAACTGACTTAAATCCGGAAGAATTTGAGCTTGACGATTGCATATTGGAAAGTAATGATATAGTTATTACACAAAATAAAGATGGATTTGTATTACACGTTAAAAAACTGGGCAACATAACAACCACAGCGAAACTACCAATAATCGGAGAACAACACTTAAATCAACATCAAACAACGGCGACGCATCAGTCAGCTATATTGCAACCTCTTGAAGATATAAAACCCCATATAACTTCAATTACACCATGTCATGCTTTGAAGTTACCATCAACTGAATGTGGTGAGTTTCTATTATTTTAATTCGGTAAATGTTGTATATCACCATTTAAATCATTTGCATCATTAAATATGTTGTAAAAGAAAATAAAACTCAAATCAATCCAAGGCAAAGATTTTAGCTTTGTACTACACCAAAATTAACGTAAGTGGAATAATATCAGCTTATGATACTGTACAACTCGGTACCATCATATCGATTTAGCTTTGTCAAACAGTTAAAGTACGGAAACTTTATACACCGCCTCTACACTAAGCGTTGTTGTTGGTTGATGTTAGCCGTCCAACTTTATTCTTTCATTTTATCCAAGTTGGACGGTTCTTTACACTACGATAAGGTGTCCAATGTTTGCGCATTATAACTAGTCAGTTAACTTGTGATTTCGTGTAAAGTAGACAGGCTGAACAGCTCATCGAAGTGAAGTTGAAAATCAATTGGTCGTTACGTACAAAATATATATGTATGGGAAAACCTGTCGAAATTTTTTTTTTTTTATTAGTATAAAAAATCAATTTTCTTTCGAATATCTTGTCGCGAATTCGCATATCCATAGAATAGTCTAAGAAAATTGGGCCAAAATATGGCCATCGAACGCAAAAATCCTACATCGGATTTTTTTTTGATTATGGTTGGGGATGGTCCCCAGATGAATGGCATCAAAAGTCCCAACCGATTGTGGGTCCGCAACCTTAAAAAAAGGGGGGAACGGGCATTTTTTCGTTTTTTTTTTGCGATTATTTGAAAAACGGCAAGAGATACAGAAAAATGGTCTGAGGAGGAAAAAACTACATAAAATTACCTTTCCAATGATATAAAAAAACATTAGAGTTTATTTAAATATGTTTTTCGGCTAGCCTAAAAAAATAAATTAGAATATTTTCATTTTAAACCTTTTTTAAAACCTCCATAACTTTTGAAAGAATGCTAGTTCAGCCGTAAAATTCTGTATATGTATTCACAATAAGTTCAAGATAATTTTAAAGTAAACATTGAGTCGCTCCGCTCCGCGTGAAATGCGCGGTAAGGGTAGTAGTCGGACCTGCTCCACTACAGAGTACATATATTGTTTTTGTTACGCCGATATTATGTAACACCGAAAATGAGCCACCGGTGGTATGGCAATGTATATATATAAATGATTAGAATCTATCCCTGATTCGAATAAGCCATGTCTGTCTATTAGCACAATAACTCCCGAAATAATGAAGCTAGCGGTTTGAAATTTTGGTCAGATGTTTGCTTTGATAAAATCTTGGGGTATTGAATATGGACCAAATCGGACAAAGGGTACCCCTACCTCCCATATAAATTACCCCTCTTTGATATTTTAATTCGGCTTCAATTTTCGACAGAATATCGCTAAACCTGACCTGAAAATTTTGATCAATACCTAATTGTGGCTTATCCTTGAAGTTTATGGAAAGTGGAGTAGGTCTGACTATCGAACATCGAACGAATGAATTACACAGCATCAACATGCTCGCTCCATACCTAAGCGCGAAGCAAACTACCGTACCGCATACCGTCACGAATACTTTGTCGTCTTTGGCTTTCATGCTCGTGCCGTACACATAATTCCGTTTTGGGCTATAGCCCTGTTTGAAAACTTAAACAATGCGAAGACGCATGCGTGGAACGTATGTACAAGAAGATACTAGGTTTATTGGTCGAGTACAGGATAGATCAGAACAACTTCCGTATAATTTTTATGGAAGTTGTGCTGTTTTGTCCTGTTCTGGCCCAATATATATGTGATTTGGGGATTACCCGAAGCAGACCACTACTATTTGGATCCATTTTCGTCCCCTTACAGTCATCAGTGATTTCCAGAAGTCGACTGATAATCATCGACTTCTTCCTTCATCACTGAGTCCCGTGTGATGAGTAGCATATCTTTGAAGCTAAGTTCCCTCATGGATTCCACACCGATTGTGGATTTGCCTAGTATCCTTAGCCTCCTACTACCTAGTGCTGGGCATTCACATACAATGTGTGCTGCCGTCTCAGCCTCTTCCAGACATAGTCTGCATACATCATCTTCCACGATTTTCATCTTAGATAGATGAGCTTTAAAATTACCATGTCCTGTTACTAAGGCAGTTATCCAACTTAAGCTGCTCCGTGTGTAACTGAGTACTTGTTTGGCTTTCCTCCCTAGGGGACTGGTAATTGCGTTACGAGCCTGCCTACAAGTGGATAGGCTTCGCCATCGTTGCCGATGGATGGAATCAATCCAGCCATGTATCCTGGCTTCAATCATGCCGTTTCCCAAAGCAATTTTGGGTTCCGGTCCTTGGAACTTTTCTGCTGATCCCTCTTTTGCTAAGGTATCGGCAAGTTCATTCCCCAACGTACCTACGTGTCCTTTAACCCACATTAACGTAACTTCGTTGATTGAAGCACACTTATTGAGCTTCTGGACACACTCCAGTACCAATTTTGAATTGATGTTGGATTGCTGCATGCGCTTGATCACCGATTGGTTGTCGAGTGCTATCAGAATTTTCTTCCCTAGTATCCCGCCTTCCAGAATATAATCCAGCGCGTGCAGCAGTCCAAGCATCTCCGCCTGATATACCGATACATACTCTCCTAGGCGAAGTGAGCATGCAAGGTTTAGCTCCTCGGAGTATATTCCAGCCCCCGCTCTTCCGTTCATGAGAGACCCATCAGTAAAAATAGCAACATCACGTGTATACTCCTCGTGTATCCTACCATCCTCTATGATAGTGATGTGATGTCTTTCGACTACCATACATCTTCTCATACCATCCAAAGGCATATGAGTCTCCCTGACATTATCACGAACAATATCAAGGATCCTCTTATGACCTCCGTTGCTACCAAAGTGATGCCACGTGCCATCTCTTACCATTCTTATTGCTGTGAGCGCCGCACTTTGTTTTATAAACAGATCCAGTGGCGGTAATCCCAGTATAACCTCCATAGCATGTGTTGGCGTAGTTCTCATTGCACCACATATGCTTATACATGCTATGCGTTGAATCCCATCCAGCCGTTGCCTAGTAGTTTTCTGGCTACCCTTGGACCACCAGACCACTGCTGCATAGGATAGAACGGGCCTAACCATCATTGTATAGATCCAATGTGCCGCTATTGGTGATATACCCCACCTACGTGCACACACTCTCTTACACTGATGCAAAATCCTCGCTGCTTTTTGTGTCTTTTCGTTAACATGAGAGTTCCAAGGTAAGTTTGGGATCTAAGGTTACCCCTAGGTACTTCATCTCCTTGGACTCTTTTATCTCCGAACCAAAAAGCAGCATGGGAGTGGTTTCTACATCTTTCCTTTTCAGAGTAAAGACTATAGTGCTTGACTTGCTTGCGTTTATAGTTAGCTCTTGTTCATTACACCATTCTTCAGTTGCTTTGAGAGCTTGCCTCATGCAACCTTGAATAGTGTCCATGAATTTGCCACTGACTATAATTGCTAAGTCATCAGCGTATCCTACTGTATGTACGCCCATCGAGTCCAGTTTCCAGAGAAGAGAGTCTACGGTGATGTTCCACAGTAGAGGCGAAAGTACCCCTCCTTGTGGGCAGCCCCCTAACTACCCTTCCTCTTATTCTGGCACATCCATTACTGAGATTTACTGCCCTCCCACTAAGCATCGAATCGATCCATGTTATTATCAAGGACTCGATCTCCCGCTCAGCTAGGGCATTTCTTAGTTTGCTGTATGAGATCTTATCAAAAGCACCCTCTATATCCATAAATGTTGACATAGCGATACCGCTGTTGTTAATCTCTCTTTCTGCTACCCGCACTACTTCATGCAGAGCGGACTCAGTAGATCTACCTGCTCTGTAAGCATGTTGACATCTACTCAAAGGTCTATACATCAGCGAGGTATTCTCTAGATGGCCCACCAATACTCGCTCCATTGTCTTCAATAGAAAAGAGGTTAGGCTAACCGGCCTGAATGACTTCGCTTCCGTATAATCCTTTTTTCCCGGTTTTGGTAGAATGACAACTTTGGTCTCTCTCCAAGACATTGGGATATATCCTGTCGATAAACAGGCAACGAATATGTTCCGGATCTTCTCCAGCAAAGCTGCTATGCCCCATTGTAGTAGTGCCGGAAATATTCCGTCCATTCCAGCCGTCTTATATGGCTCAAAAGTATTTATAGCACTCCTGACACCATTAGAAGTTATTATCCTCTCAGCTTCTTGTCGTCCGGTCGCCCCTACCAATTTACAGGTTTGAGTCCACGGATTATTTGACTTGAAGCTTCCTGGAAAATGGACTTCCATAAGCGACTGCAATGTCTCCTCCATTCTTTCCGTCATAGTTCCATCCGCCTTTCGGATTAGGCCCATTTTGGAAACGCTGTCTTTCGAAATCATCTTCTGTAATCTGCATACATCGGATGTATTCCTCGTATTCGAGGAAAATTCCCTCCACGAATTCCTTTTACGTGTAGGTAGAGTCTTCTTCAACTCTCTCTTTTTATCCTTATATAGATCCCAAGAGCGAGGGGTCCTCTCTCTCATGTACCTATTAAACGCTTTCCTTGTCTCTTTCTTCATAGATTCCAATTCAGTGCACCACCAGGGTGTTGGATCCTTTTCATCTATGATTGTAGTGGGACAAGCCAGTTTGAAAGAGTGAGTTATCGCAGAATTCATTTGTTCCACCGATCGCTCTATCTCAATCGTGTTATTAGGTATTTCCCCTGAAATTTCCTCGATCTGTTCCTATTGGAACACATTTCATACTTAGTACGGTCCGCATTCCTTGGCACTCTAATACGTTTGTTTTCGCTACTCGGTTTCGTGCCATACAGAATTCCAAACTGAATAGCCCTGTGATCAGACATGGTTAGTCTGTCCACCACTCTCCAGTTCTAAATTCTGTGCAGCATATTGACAGAGCTCAGGGTAATGTCTATCACCTCAGCCCTTCGCGCATCAACGAAGGTGGGAGCCACCCCTGTATTAGCTATTAACAAGTTGTATCTTTCAACAAATTCCAGCAGCTGCTGTCCTCTGATGTTGTCATCTGTGCTGCCCCACACAGTATTATGTGCAGTGCGTTGGCATCACAGCCTAATATCAGACCTATACCTCTTTCTTTACAGTATTTTACCAGGTTCTCTACTTCCATTGAAGGAGGTGGTTCTGGTGAGTCGTAAGGGAGGTACGCCGACGCGATTATAAATGATCCTGCCCCACTTCCAATCATTACTGCCGTAAGATCGGGCGAGCTTAGATGCGTCATTTGTACCGCATGTACACCATGCCGCACCAGGATACAAGTCCTTACCTTTCCACCCATCTGTACATAGTATAGATTGGCGGACTGTTGCGACAAACCCCTAATTTTGTTTTCCTTGGTAATCCAGGGTTCCTGTATCAATGCAACGTCGAGTTTTTCTTCCTCAAAGCATCTCATCATCATCGCTGATGCTGATATACAGTGATGAATATTCAACTGACACACATTCAGTGTTTGTTTGTGCGGGCCAATAAACGAATATCGAATATCTATAGAATAGCATAATGGTACTTCGGGGCAGATGAGTTTCTGCCATATGTTTTGGCTCCCTTTCTACTAATGGCAGTCTTTGTATGGATCGATTGAACCGACTTTTAGTGGAAGTATAACGACATACGAGTTCTGTGTTAACAACTTCAGTATATCAGGCTCTCTCTCTCTCTCTGGTTCCTTTTAACCCCTAGTGGGGCATAGGGCATTGACTACGCCTCTTTTCCACCTCTGCCTATTAGCAGCCATCGCCTTTAGCTGGTCCCACGATTTGCCTATAGATTTTCCTTCTGCCTCAACAGATCTTCTCCATGTATTTTTGGGTCGTCCCACACGACGGCTAGCATTGGTTCCCTGAGGATTCCAATCTAGAGCCTGTTTAGCAATGTTTTTTGGCTCTTTTCGAAGTGTGTGACCTATTTACTGCCACTTTCGCCTTTTGACGTCGATGCCTATCCTATTTTGGCGAGTAATTTTGAGGAGGTCGTCGTTAGATATTACCTCAGGCCAGCGAATTCGTAGGATGCGTCGTAGGCACTGATTCACGAAAGTTTGCAGTTTGGTGGTTATGTTACTGGTCACCTTCCACGTGGAACACCCATATAAAAGCACAGTTTTTACATTGCTTCGAAGATCCGGAGTTTGGTATTTCTGGAGATGTTGTGGTTTTGCCAGAGAGGAGTCAAACCGAAGAATACTGCTCGGGCTTTATTTATGCGCGACTGTACATCGGCATCTGCCCCACCATCCGCAGTCACTACGCTTTCAAGGTAAGTAAAGTCCTCGACTTTTTCTATCGGTTGTCCGGAGATAGAAATGGTGTTTTGCCCTCCTGATGACAAGCTCATGTATTTAGTCTTAGCGGCATTAATTTTTAAGGCAGCACTTCGACTTTCACGATGCAAAGCATCCGTCATTTGAGCCAGATGATCTGGTGTGTTTGAGAGAAGGCAAATGTCGTCCGCGTAGTCCAGGTGCTGAAGGTAATCGAATAATTTCCACCTGATACCCTTACTTTTATGGTCGCGTAGAGAATCGCAGATTACGTCGTTGATGGTAATAAGGAACAGCATTGGTGATAAAATACAGCCTTGTCTGACTCCATTATTCACCTCAAAAGGACTGGACAATTCACCCTTGTGCAAGACATGACATTGGGCTCCATTATAGGACTCCTTTATGATGGAAATAAGTTTCTCTGGTATGCCTCTCCTACGCAAGGCTGTCCAGATATAAGCCCGGTCAACGCTGTCAAACGCCTTCTCGAAGTCAATGAACATAAGATGTATCGGGGATCTCCATTCAGCGGATTGTTCAATTATAATTCGAAGGGTGTTGATATGATCGCTACATGAAAAACCCTCACGAAAACCAGCTTGTTCATTGTTCAGAGTGCGGTCGATCGTTGTCTTGATCCGGTCGAAGATTATTTGGCCATCAGTTTAGAGACTGCAGGGAGGAGACAGATTCCACGCCAATTATTGCAATCCTTGAGATTTCCTTTCTTAGTGATTTTAACAATGACGCCCTTCCATTCTTGAGGGAGAGTTTCGGTTGTCCAACACTCTTGGATCAGGGGTAGAAGAATATCCGATGTAGCGTTGGTATCCGCTTTCAAAAGTTCCATGGGAATACCGTCTGCCCCCGGGGCTTTACCAGCTTCCAATGATTTAAGGGCCTTAATTATTTCCAGCTTGGATGGTACACCGGTATTAATTCTGGCCATTTGCGGAAGACTTGCTGCTTCCGGTGGAGGTGGGCTTGAAGGGTTGAAGTTGTTGTTAAGTACCTCCATGAAATGCTCTCTCCAACGGCGCAGTTGTTGTTCGTCTGTGACTAGCAGAGACCCGTCTTTATCTTTTACAGGATGCTCATGGGTAAAAGATTTGCCAGTCAATGGCTTATAGTCCAGTACAATTGATTCAAAATAGCCCCAAACCTAAACATCCAAAAATAAAAGAAATTTCTTATGCCAAATTGTTGAATACACTGCCTAATATACGCAGTAAAAAGTTACACCAATTTGCGCCATGGGTTAAGGGGGGAGGGGGTGGCAAAGGGGTGAAAATTCAATTTTTTGCAAATATCTGGAAAACTATGAGTCTGAGCTTGAAATGTCCTGAGGACGAAACAAACTACATAAAATTACCTTTGTAATGATGTATAACACTTTAGACATTTTCTCAAAAAATTATACCCCAGACCCAAATGTATTATAGTGAATTTAAATTTTTGGAGTTTTACATTTCGCACTGTAACTTTTGATAGAATAGACCTACCGTTATAAGATCTTGTCCATATATTGATAACAAACTTTGTTTGATTTGTATCAAAAATTGGAGTGCTCCGACTATTGACGCCCCCCTCACTCCTCCTAAAATTTTTCAAAAAGGCATGCCTGTAGCTTCTTTTTAAATTGAGCCAGGCAGATCAAATTTGGTGGGGTGCCTAGTCTATGCACCATTATGCTCCCCACCAAAAACTATTACCATCCGATCAAAACTAAGGGTACCCCCATACAAAGTGACCCAAATTTCTAACAAATTTCACATTTTTTCACTTCTAAATTCAATGTAAAATAGAAAAAATAAATTTATCTCTTAGAACGTCCCTATAACAGTTAACTGTAGTCTTCTGAATGTATATCCAAAAGTTTGTACCAGAGCGTGGCTTACAAGTACGAAAAACCGGGTTTGAATGTTGCTAGTACACGTTACTTGAAGTATTCGCAAATAGCCTTAGAACTGGTATCACTGACCTTCTAAGCCAATTTTTTGATACTTGTAGCGTACGCCTTGGTACAACCTTTTGAACGTACATTCAAAAGACTACAATTAACTGTTATAATGACGTTCTAAGAGATAAATTTTTTGTTTTCTATTTTACATAGAATTTAGAAGTGAAAAAATGTGAAATTTGTTAGAATTTTCGTACACTTTGTATGGGGGTACCCTTAGTTTTGATCGGATGGTAATAATTTTTGGTGGGGAGCATAATGGTGCATAGACTAGGCACCCCACCAAATTTGATCTGCCTGGCTCAATTTGAAAAGAAGCTGCAGGCATGCCTTTTTGAAAAATTTTAGGAGGAGTGAGGGGGGCGTCAATAGTCGGAGCACTCCAATTTTTGATACAAATCAAACAAAGTTTGTTATCAATATATGGACAAGATCTTATAACGGTAGGTCTATTCTATCAAAAGTTACAGTGCGAAATGTAAAACTCCAAAAATTTAAATTCACTATAATACATTTGGGTCTGGGGTATAATTTTCTGAGAAAATGTCTAAAGTGTTATACATCATTACAAAGGTAATTTTATGTAGTTTGTTTCGTCCTCAGGACATTTCAAGCTCAGACTCATAGTTTTCCAGATATTTGCAAAAAACTGAATTTTCACACCTTTGCCACCCCCTCCCCCCTTAACCCATGGCGCAAATTGGTGTAACTTTTTACTGCGTATATTAGGCAGTGTATTCAGCAATTTGGCATCAGAAATTCCTTTTATTTTTGGATGTTTGGGTTTTGAGCTATCTGTACTAGACTATTAATGAGCTTGTAAAGGGTCCCACTGTCACCACGGTAAGCCGCATCTTCTGCCTCCACCGCTAACGCGTTGATGTTGTTGCGTTTATCACGTCTAAAGGTACGTTGTGCTCGACACGACTGCATCGGCTCTAGCGACAGCGACTCGCTAATTTCATATAAAAACTCATTTTTCTCTCATTCTAAACACGAGTTTTTATATGAAATGAGCGAGTCGCTGTCGCTAGAGCCGATGCAGTCGTGTCGAGCACAACGTACCTTTACGCTTCTCTGCACTCATTTTTGAAGAGAATTGTACTCGGTCCTCAGTTGTTGCTTGACTGTAGTGTCAGTAGCCGAGTTCAATTGCTCTTTAATTCTCTTCCGTGCAGTTATCAGAGATCATGTATCGTCGCTGATAAATGGTCTCCTACCTCGCTGAAGTCTGCCCACAAATGTTTCGCCACACGATATAAAAACGTCCTTCACAATGTTCCATCTATAATCAATTGATGAAAGAGTATCTGGCGTTTGTGCATTAGCTATATATCAGGCTAGTAAACGTAATATGGTGACAAAATATCGTACATATAATCACTGAGGCAGCTTCTCCATGATGGACCTCCTTCGATGGCATAGTATTCGCAACTTATCATGTTTTAGTGGACTCACCCTTAGAAAAAAAACTCCGCGTCAAGAAACCTGGATGGGTAATCTTGGGGTGGACGGATATAATTCAACGGGGGCCTGAAAGGCCCTCTTCGATAAGGCCGAGAAATATACGCTAAGCATAGAAAACCAAATGGCTCAATAGCCAGATTGACGACCGGAATAAGCTTTTTGCGCAGAAATTTTATTGAGGATGTCGCAGTGTGCACTGTGGTCTAATTTTTCTGAAGCCACCTTGTTCAGTTTTTTTCAGTCAGTGCAATATGGTTTTACGCAGAGGATGATGATGAGAAGATGATTCCGATGAATATTGAATAACCGCATTTGGTTAATTCTTGATAATCTCGCTTCACATAACTTTTCCAAACTGTCTATTTCTAATTTCCCCTATGTTAACCAAATAAAATATAGTAATAAATTAAATATCTTTTTTTAAACTATTCTGCTTGGATTTTTCTTCTTTTGGCAATAGAGTCTTCAATTTTGCAAACATGTCATCATTCTTATTATGTGGTCGCATTGGTACTTTTAATTCTGGATTATGGATCTTGAAATATTTTCGCTTAATCCGGGTACAACGACGAATAATGATTGGGAGTTTGAACACTGGGTTCCAATTTTTAACACTCGTTAATAGAGAGATAAGCGTAGTTCATTTCACCAGTTCTGTTTTTTCCATATGTAGATCTAACTTGACGTATCATCTCATCAATCACTATTTTCCGGATAGTTATTACTTCGGACAAAATTTCCAAAAAATTTTGTGGCTGATTCTTAACATCTTTCTTGTAAACGATTTTAGTTCATTTTCATGTTCGTTGGGTGATTAGAGTAGAAAAGAAATAAGCAGTCTGCTTGATGCTATTGGTTTATGATACCAATTCGTTATAACATTTGGTTTTTTGGTTCGATGCAGACCAACCAACCAAATAATCTATTTATCAGTGTTGTTCGATTTCATACGTAAAGCGTGCATGCATAAAACTGATAAGAAACTTCACTAACTCGTACTATAATTTAATTAAAGAGAATCTTAGATAGTATTCAAATATTGATGTTCGTATTTATTGATGAAACGCAGTTGGGGTTTTCCTTATATAAAAAACAAAAAATAACAGGCGCGACAATCCAACATTGGACTAAGGCCGCAGGATGTGTTAGTGACATCCTATTTCCAAGATCTTATCTGCTTTTTGTTGAGGTAATGAGATCAGCATCACGCTCAGCAGTGTTATTTATCCCCATAAATGGGTACTCGTTTAACATCTGAGTGAGATCATAGTCCGTCACAAGCTCGTGAGTTCGAAAAACACCATGGAACACGGTGAGATTCGAACTCATGGCATTGTGCACTGAAGGTGCGCGCACTAACCGCTAGACCAGCCAGACTACTTTTTCCTTATATCTCTCTCTCTAGTTCCTGTCAACCCCTTGTGGGGCATAGGGCATTAACTACGCCTACTCTCCACCTCGTTCTGTTTTGCGCCAACGGCGCTAGCTGTGACCATGTAAGATTTAGCGTTTTCGCCTCGCTTGTTACCGATCTTCTCCATGTGTTCCTTGGCCGTCCAACACGGCGTCTTGCTCCGGAATCCTGTGGATTCCAGTTCAGGGCCTTTTTTGCGATGTTATTGGGCCCTCTTCGGAAGGTGTGACCTATCCATTGCCACTTAAGTCTTTTGATCGAAGTGCCTATCCTTTCTTGGCCAGTTATAGTGAGGAGATCGTCGTTCGAAATGATCTCCGGCCAACGAATATGCAGGATGCGCCGTAGACACTGATTTACAAAAGTTTGCAACTTATCAGTAATCTCTTTAGTCACCTTCCAGGTTGAACAGCCATATAGCAGCACGGATTTCACATTGGAATTGAAGACTCGAAGTTTGGTGCGTCTGGAAATATTGTTGTTTAACCAGAAAGGAGTCAAATTGAAGAAAGCCGCCCTAGCCTTGTTTATCCGTGATTTTACATCAGCATCCGCTCCACCATCTGCTGTAACTACGCTCCCGAGATAGCAAAATTCATCAACTTTTTCGACTGCCTGTCATACAAATTCCGCTTTGCCCCCCTGGATATGTGCTCAAGAACTTAGTTTTAGCAGCATTGATTTTCAGCCCCGCATTACGACTTGCGCAATTTAGAGCTTCTGTCATTTGAGCGACATCATCCGTATTAGTTGATAGAAGACAAATGTCGTCAGCGTAGTCAAGATGTTGAAGGTGATCAAACAATTTCCATCTGATACCTTTGTTACGATGTAATTGAAGTGCCGAGTACATCACTAATGACAATAAGGAAGAGAATAGGTGACAAAATGCAGCCTTGTCTCACTCCACTGTGCACCTCAAAAGGATCTGAAAGCTTGCCCTTATGCAAGACGTGACATTGGGCTCCATTGTAGGATTCCTTAATGATGGAGATTATCTTATCTGGAATATTTCGTCTTCGTAAGGCATCCCAGATGTACTGACGATCAACACTATCGAAGGCTTTTTCAAAGTCGATGAACATGAGATGTAATGGGGATCTCCACTCCGCGGATTGCTCGATGATAATACGGAGGGTGTTAATGTGGTCGCTACAGGAGAACCCTTCGCGAAAGCCAGCCTGTTCATCGTTCAATGTGCTATCGACTTTTTCCTTGATTCGTCCTAAAACAATCTTAGCCATCAACTTGGAAATTGCAGGAAGTAGGCAGATCCCACGCCAATTATTACAATTCTTCAGGTCACCTTTCTTCGGAATTTTAATAATTAGGCCCTTTTTCCACTCACTGGGAAGAGTTTCAGTTTCCCAACACTCTCGGATTAAGGGAAGAAGAATATCCGCTGTAGCGTTAATATCCGCTTTTAAAAATTCTGTCGGAATTCCATCAATCCCCGGGGCTTTACCGGCGTCCATTGATTTGATAGCGTCTGTTAGTTCCTTTTTGGATGGTGGACCGGAACTAATGCCGTCTATTTGAGGGACGTCTTCTGCTGGCAACGAAGATACACTTGCAGGCCCGAAAGTGTTATTCAGGACCTCTAAGAAGTGTTCTCTCCATCTTTCTAGCTGTTGTTCTTCGGTAACGAGCAGAACACCTTCCTTATCTTTCACAGGATGTTCCGTTAATAAAGATCTGCCAGTTAATGGCTTAATAAGTTTGAAGAGTGTTCCACTGTCACCGCGGAGAGCCGCATCCTCTGCCTCCTTCGCAAGTGCGTTGATATTGTTACGCTTATCACGTCTTACACTCCTCTGAACGCCTTTTTGGAGCGAACGGTATTCAGCTCTGTATCGTTCTTTAGCTGAGTCGTCAGCAGCTGAGTTAATCTGCTCCTTAACTCTCTTGCGTGCTGAGATAAGAGACCAAGTAGAGTCGCTAATAAATGGTCTCCTACCGCGATCCAATCGTCCTAAAATTTCTTCGCCACATGCAATAAATGAATCCTTAGCGACTTTCCATCTATCTTCAATTGTCGGATTCTCATTTGGTGGTGGTGCATTAGCTTTTTCGTGCAAAGCGGTGGAGAACGCACGCTTGGTTGATGGAATTTTGAGCTTCTGCACATTATACCTAGGGCAAATATTTGCACGGTTAGGACGCTGGATTGCTGCCGTTCGTAAGCGCATTTTTGCGATGACAAGATGGTGGTCACTGCCAATATCAGCACCACGTTTCGCCCTAACGTCCAGGACACAGTTTCTCCACGTTTTGGAAACAGCAATATGGTCTATCTGGTTCTCAGTTCTGCCATTTGGAGAAGTCCAGGTTGATAAGTGGCAATCTTTGTGTTTAAACAGAGTCCCACCAATGACGAGCTGACGAGAGTTACAAAACTCTATAAACATCTCGCCATTCTGGTTTCTGTCGCCTAACCCATGATTTCCCATAAGATGTTCCAATCCTTGGTTATCTGACCTGACTTTAGCGTTGAGATCCCCCATTATGATTTTAATGTCACCTCTGGGAGCCCTATCAAAGGTGTCGCCAAGTCGTTGGTAGAAGACGTCTTTATCAGCTTGATCAGCTGGTTCGGTTGGTGCGTAACACTGAATTATCGTGATATTTCGTACTCTGGATTTGAATCGGGCGGTGATAATACGGTCGGAAACTGGTTTCCAATCGATAAGGGATCGACGTGCATCCCTTGTCAAGAGGATTCCGACGCCTGCCTGCCGAGGAGCATTTTGGTCATCATTTCCAGAGTACAATAAAACAGTATGAGAGCTTGGTGATAAAGTCGCTCCTGATCCGAGCCATCTTGTTTCGCTCAGTCCTAATATAGCGATGTTATACGCGGTCATTTCCCGTTCGACTTCAGTGAGTCTCATGTTGTTGCACTCGCCCCACATCGTTCGAACGTTCCAAAACCCAATCGTGGTCCGTTGTTTATAGCCAAAAGTCGTTGCCGATGAATCAGTCCGAGGTATCCGAGGCTCGTTAAATGTTTCGAGTGTAAAGAAAATTTCAAGTACGCGGGTTACAAGCCTACGTACCCTATCCCTCAAGTCGCCTTTTACGACAAGCCGGGAACGCTGTGGCATAATTCTAACCCCAAAAACCACAGGGGTCAATTTTTTGTTAAGTTTCGTACATATCTGAACCCTTGAGCACACAAAGCAGAGTCGCTGCGCGCTCAATTGTAGAGATATGTTCGAAACTCAGGAGAGTTTTATTCTCTCCTGTCCCTTTAGTCGCCTCTTACGACACGTCGGGAAAGACGGAGGCACTATTCTTGACCCGCGCCACAGGGCGCGTCTAAGAAAATTGGACCAAAATATGGCCATCGAACGGCAAAAATCCTACATCGGAATTTTTTTTTTGATTATGGTTGGGTATGGTCCCGAGATGATGGCATAAAAAGTCCCAACCGATTGGGGGTCCGCAGCCTTAAAAAAAGGGAAAGGGAGCATTTTTTTCGGTTTTTTTCGATTATTTCGAAAACGGCAAGAGATTCACGAAAATGGTCTGAGGACGAAAAAAACTACATAAAACTACCTTTCCAATGATATAAAACACATTAGATTTTAATTAAATATTTCGGCGCTAGCCTAACAAAATAAATTAGAATATTTTCATTTTAGACCTTTCTTAAAAGCTCCATAACTTTTGAAAGAATGTTAGTTCAGCCGCAAAATGTTGTATAAGTATAAGGGAGAAACCCTTAGTTTTTATCCGAATGAGCTGATTTTTGGTGGGTGGGGTCATTATGACCTCCAATCGCAACAAACCAAATTTTAGCGCTCTGCTCCAATTTTGGGGGGAGTTATGGATATGCTATTTTGAAAAATTTAAATGATAATGGGGGTCCTTGACCGGAGCGACTCAATGTTTACCTTAAACTGATCTTGAACTTATTGTGAATACTTATACAAAATTTTACGGCTGAACCAGCATTGTTTCAAGAGTTATGGAGCTTTTAAAAAGGTCTAAAATGAAAATATTCTAATTTATGTTTTAGTCTAACGCCGAAATATTCAATTAAACTCTAATATGTTATATATCATTGCAAACATAATTTTAAGTAGTTTTTTTTCGTCCTCAGACCGATTTTCTGTATCTCTTACCGGGTTTGAAATAGTCGCAAAATTCCTACAAATCGTTTATTTATACCTAACTCTTTTTTCCGGAGTTTGTTGCAATTCTACCTGGCGCTAACTGCCCTAGTAAGAATTGATGCGCAATCGCCTTCGTCGTGATTGAGTAAATTATCTTTGTCCTCCTTAATGATATAGAGACTTTCCGCGGCGTCCAATAGGTAACCTTTTATTTATTTATTTATTTAATGGTTTAACGGACATTTGTCCTTTTACATTGTTGTACAATTTCGCTGTCTTATGAAATTCAGATAATATAATTCGATATAAAGCATGGTGGAACGTGCCTGACCAACGCTGTAAATGTGCTACTGCTGAAAGCTGAAGTGTGAGAATTACAGAGGCATATCATTAGTTTGTACGGCCTATAAGATTTTATCAAAAATTCTTAAAAAGAGAATCAATCCGTACGCAGAACAAATCATTGGCGAGTATCAAGGCGGCCTCAGACCTGGTCGTTTAACGACCGATCAGCTTTACACAGTGAAGCTACTACTCCAAAAGTGCTGGGAATACAACACCGACGTATACCAAATCTTTGTGGACTTCAAGCAGTCATACGACAGTATCGACCGAAGTGTACTGTACAACATTATGCTGAATTTTGGTATACCGGCAAAGTTAGTGCGACTCACAAGGATGACGATGACTAATACCGTCGCAGGTCAAAGTGCAGAACCGACTCACTGACCTATTTGAAACTCGTACTGGACTCAAGCAGGGCGACGGGCTGGCGCCGACGCTCTTCAACCTGGCTTTGGAGTATGTAATTCGAGCTATGAATATGGACAGCAGCGGAACGCTACTCATCAAGTCGACTCAATTAGTAGCGTACGCCGACGATATCAACATCATGTCTCGAAGGTTGCGTGATGCAGAAAGCCTCCTGCATAACCTCAATAACGCCGCAAAGGAAGTTGGACTACATATCAACGATAGCAAAACAAAGGCCATGATGCAATCGAAAACAACGACGCCAGCAAATTCCAGCATCACAGTGGGGGACCTTAATATCGAGTATGTAGACAACTTCAACTATCTGTGTTGTAACTTATCAAAGGACGCCAACGAAACCGACGAAATTAAGCGACGGATACAACTAGCCAATAAGACATATTTCTCGGTCCTCCCTATAATTAATTCGAAACTTGCGCACAGGAACACGAAGCTCCGCGTGTACAAAACAATCATCCGACCCGTGCTATGTTATGGCTGCGAAACATGGACCCTTACCCAAGCCTCCGAAATTTTGCTAGACCGATTCGAACGAAAGGTCCTTCGGCGAATTTTCGGGGCCACTCGCGAGCGAGACCAATGGCGTATCCGATACAACCATGAGTTGTATCAATTGTACGATGAGCTGGAAGTATCGAAAATCGTGAAGCTTCAACGTCTGCAATGGGCGGGGCATGTACAACGGATGGACGACAATCGCATGCCAAAGAAAGTTATGAACGCACAACGAATTGACGGAGCGAGGTTGCGTGGACGACCGAGAGCTCGCTGGGAGAACTCCGTAGGTGAAGACGCCCACCAGCTGCTGGGCTTCCGAAACTGGAGGACAAGGTCACGTAACCGCGACAATTGGAGGTCACCGATTCAGGCGGCCAAGGCCCGACGTCGGGCTATCGTGCCACATTGATGATGATAGATGTATTACTAATATGTTTTCTATAAAATAATAATACTGAAATTAATCATATAAAGAATAAAAACAAAAAAAAAATAAGATAAAAATAATAATTTTTTTTTTCATAGTACGAGTAATTCAAAAGTTCCTATTAAATATGCTAAACAAAAAATAAGAGAAAAAAAAATACTACTAATAATTTACTCTAATACATTAAAAACAATTTTTTTGAATTCAAATTTATTTGTATTAAAGAAGTCGCAAAAATTCGCAATTAAATTAAATTTCCGATTGATTTCATGCGTTCCATTGGGGAGTTACATAGATATTTATATCCAAATGTAAGTTTATAAAATAGCTCGTGTTTCCTTGTTTTTTTAGTAGGATTTTTGAACAGAATATCGCACAAGATGTTAGGAGCATCAATAGCACCATTGATTAAATTATATCTTAGAGAAAGCATGCGTTAGTCCAGAGTGGGCATCAGAAAATAAAAATGGCACCGTTTTCACACTATTGCAGTTCATAGTATGTATGAAAGTTTTATTCAAATGTCAATTTTTTGTTTACAATTAAGAATATAAAATTCGCGTAATTTGCATTACTCTCTCAAAATGCCAACGTGATAATTAACCCTTCGGTTGGCACATAGACCTAGACAGACCATTGCCCAGCTAGACAATTGTCTCCGATACCCAACGGAATCGATAAGCCATCGATTATATAGCGATAGCTGCCATCGAAATGTCTCCAATAACCCACTGAATCGATAAGTCATCGATGCCACAGCGATACAAGTCACTAAATTCTCTACTATACTAATGTAATCGACAGCCTTCGATGCAATTTCGATTATTTACATCCAATTGTCTCCGATACACAACAGAATCGAAATGTCTTCGATCCCAAATCGAAGACCTACGTTCAGTTGTCTTCGATACAATTGGCATCAAAAAGTAATCGATCCGAAAACGAAGGCGTTTTATTTATTTGTCTCAGATACCATGTAATCGAAATGTCTTCGATCACATATCGATGACTTTCTAAACGTCTCTGAATTAGATTGAAATTGTCAAAAAATAAAACGACTAACTTATTCTCATAATTAGTTAATCGTAGATAGCTCAGGTGTAGGACGTAGGACTACGAAACAAAAGGTACCCGGTTCGATTCCCAGTAGAAGCAAAGTGTAAAAAGGTAATAATTAAGTAGAAAACAGATAAAAAAATTAAAAAAAAAAGAAAAACTAAAAAAATAATTTTTCACCACAGTCATGGTTTTTCATAAATTCCCCTCCCCAGTGGTTGATTCTACATCAAAGATAGTCTTCGGAGTAAGATCGATTCCAGTTCTCACTTACGGTATCGAAAAAACGGCCAAGCCCATACAAACGTCTCCATAGTTTGATCGATAAAGTCACCGATTCCTTACTGGACGGTTTGCGATTCTTTATCGATGAATTGTCGACTCTGTTCTAACTGGGTGGTTCTATATCTTGATGAAAAATATCGTTCAACAATATTTGCCAGCCCTTACCATATATATTTCAATGGAACTGTCGGCCACATATGCGATCAAACGTTCGGCGAAATTTAAACTATGTCTAAAGAAACGAAAAAACGGCGTATCATCGTAAGACATAGTATGTAAACTGTTTCTAGAACCAAAATTAGACCTCCTCAAAAAATAAGATTGATTTCACAGAAAATTCAGCTACACCTTAGGCATAATAGCTCGTAGGCGGCGTCAGAAGGGTTAATAATTGCATCGACAATATTTTGACGTTTGAATTATTTCGTGGAGTGTAGTGTAATAAATTTGGAGTCAAACACATATGGGTTGTGTGATCACATAGCCACTCTGGACTAACGCATGGCATGGGTTGCTATGCTTTCTCTAAGAATTATATAAAAAGATCGCATCAAAATAGCTTCTACGAGTTTCTAGGGAACTTATATTTAATAGCTTCTGAATATATAAATAATTTATGTTGTCAAAGGATATGTGAAGCTTGTAAGCGATATATCTGAGAAATTTGTGCTGAATTGTTTTAATAGTTTTAGTGTGGCAATAGTAAAAGTCGTGCTCTGTGGCCGTGATCGTTCGGTCGCCACTCTATGAAATAGACACTCATAGAGAAACGAGTTTCCAAACTCGGCACGACTCGTTGCAAGCTTATTATTCAGAAGAAGATGATAAGAAATATTCTTATCGTAGAATAATAAACTAACAATGCGACTAGGAAGTGGTATGGCTGATAACCGTATCACACTCCGAATTCAATTGTCTTTGTAACGTTGATGACTACACACGGTAGTCATCAACGCACCATGCTACAGTAGGAGTTACGGTAATCGAGAGAGAATAGTAAAAGGGGTTCCAAACTATAGATAAGTATTCTAATTTACTTCGTACTAAGGAAAAATATAATGACTTAAGCGCATGTATATTGCTAAATTCTGATGAGCTTCTTATTATGAATCCCAAATTACGGCGTGCTTGTTCTGCAATTTCCTTGATATGTTCGTTGAAATTAAGGGACGAATCAAATAAAATACCTAGATCTTTTATTAGATTCACTTGATTGAGCGGAGTATTATTTAGATAATACACGTTTTCAAGATTAGCTCGGCCTCTATTAATAATAATGAATTGGCATTTTGATAAATTAAGCTCTAATAAATTATTGGCGCAATATGAATAAAATTTGTTTAAATTATTTTGAAGAATAATAATATCATTTGTATTATTAATTTCTTTGAAAATTTAGCAGTCATCTGCAAACAATAGAAATTCTACATCATCGAAAACATGAGCTAAATCATTAATAAAAA
This sequence comes from Microchrysa polita, assembly GCA_949715475.1. Taxonomy (NCBI): domain Eukaryota; kingdom Metazoa; phylum Arthropoda; class Insecta; order Diptera; family Stratiomyidae; genus Microchrysa; species Microchrysa polita. Next base: position 42,897,124 of record OX454420.1, read on the forward strand.
GTAAAAATAGAAGAGGACCAATATGAGAACCCTGGGGAACACCAGATGTTGGAAAAAAATAATTTGAGTAAGTTTGATCGATGTTTACAATCAGGGAACGGTTTCTTAAGTAGTCATTTATCCAACTAATGATTGGTCCACTGAAGCCAAAGTTTTTTAGTTTTAATATTAAAAGGTCGAAATTGACTTTATCGAACGCTTTGCTAAAGTCTGTGTATATCGAGTGCACTTGCGACCGATTTTTGAAAGATTTGAAAATATAGTTTTCGTAAGATAAAAGATTTGTGGCCGTATATTTACCTTTGCAACAGCCGTGTTGATTAGCAATTATTAGTGGCCGAACAAGAGAAGTTAAATACTCGGTCACGAGGTTATCAAATAACTTAGGTATTGATGAAATAATGCTAATTGGTCGATAGTTTTGAATATCAGCTCTATCGCCACTTTAATGTATAGGGACGATATAACTTAAGTTCCACTGTTTCGGAAAGTGTCCAGAAGAAAGTGATTTGTTGAAAATTATATAAAGTGGATAAGTTATTTTTTCCGCGCATTTTTTTAACAAAATCGGAGGAATACCATCTGGACCGGCGCACAGTGCGTCGTTCCATAGGCAAAAATAAAAAAAATTACTATTTTTCCCCGGAATCAAAGTTAGTCAATATCAAAGAGAACATGTTGGAGTATCCGAATATGTAAGAAACAATTTTTTATTGTTTCGTTTTTTTAGTAATTTTATGGACTAAAGTTGAAAAATATAAAAAATTCAAAAAAATTGGTTGTACTTTAACTTCGATTTCCGATCTTTTCGCAAGTTTTTGGCAACCATAAGGATATTTGTTAAAATAAGTATGTTCCACTAAAGCTCTTCAGATAATTTTTTTTCTAAAAATCTTTTAACTGAAAAAAAAATTAAAAAAATCATTAAAATATGAACAAAAAACTTTAAATTGAGATTTAAAAAAAAACGTCACAAAACGTTTTGGGTGGTTGATATTTTCTGAAAGATACAAGTGTCTACTTTAATTTAACCTAGTATTGGTTTGCCTTTTTTTGCCTTTTTTTACGCAATTGGCATTTTTACTGAATTAGTCCCTTGGAAAATGGCAACTGGGATATTTCTAAAGTCATTAAAAGTGATAATTTTAACATAATATTAAGCTTTTACAAACTTTTACGATAGAGGAGATAATAAAATTCAAGTACGAACAAAAAAAATATTATAAATAATTTTAATTAATTTTTAATATTAAAAATTCGATTAATTCAAAAATACATAAAAAATATAAATATAATTACATAATGCATATGGTTTTTAATGGATTTTTATTTCTGAAGTCCAGTTTCAGCCATATCATGAAAAATATATTTATAATAACTAGGGACCGGATTATATGCAACTTAAAAAGCCTAAAATAAGCATGCAAATATGCATAAAAAATCTTTGAAATATGCAACTCAAATGACAAAATATGCAACATAAATGAATGAAAAAAATTATTATTCAGTATTTATTAGTACTCTGGAGCACGAAAAACACCTTTTAGTTGGTTCCAGCCAGATATTGGTTGTTTTATAGTAATTAACTTTTATACAGGGTGTCCGGAAACTGCCACATAAACGCACCGGATTGTGATTTTCAGCAAAAAAGTTGTATCGAACATACCCCCTTAGATTAACCCTTTAACTGCCACAGGCATTTGAAGATTTAAAAAAAAATAATTTTCTTGTGCGACTAAAACTTCAATATCTCAAAAGCTAGACTAGCTAGAATAGCAAATGATGATTATTACATCCAACAAATTTACCTAAAAAGTTTTAAGTCGTGCAAGAAAATGATTTTTTTCAAAAATCTTCAAATTCCTGTGGCAGCTAAAAGGTTAAGCTAAGGGAGTATGTTCCGTACATCTTTTTTGCTGAAAATCACATGAGGAATCACAATGCGGTGCGTTTATGCGGCAGTTTCCGGACACCCTGTCTATTGTTCCAAATGCTCCGTAGTAAAATTTTGTCTCCTGCCATTTAAAATTGTCTTATAATCTGAGAAGGAACGTTTAACTTCAGCCGATGTCACTGGACAATATTCAAATTTAGTTTCGCTGGTACTGTGATATAATTGTCAATTTCACATATTGCTTCGTATCCAGGGTTGTTATTAAGTATTTTGTGAAACTTTTCCCTGAGTTTTTCTGGGAATATACACTGTACACTTTTCATTACTTGGATGGAGTCCTTTAACTAGGAGATTCTACATTCTCAAGATTGGCATAGAATTGAGTACTTGCAGTTGATGGCAATTATTTCTTTTTCTCTATTTTCAAATGTGCAAATGGAGAATTATACTAAAAAATATGCATCATCAATGCATTATCAATATAATATGCAAAAATCAAGTAAAATTGGCAATATATGCAAATGCATATGCAGTTATGCATTTGCATATAATCCGGTCTCTAATAATAACATAATAATAAATTGTTATTAATTGAAAAAATCAATAAAAATCTATAAAATACGAAAAAACTTTCAAAGTAGGATTTAAAAAGTACGCATCGAAGGTTTTAGAGTAGCTACAATTACTTTTTCTTTTTTAATGTAATTTGTATTTTTATTCAGCCAAATTTATTCAAATTGTTCGATAATTTTAAGGGTGCTGGCGGTCAAAGCATCAATAAAGAAAAAAATTGGGACCATCTAAATCACGCCAAAGGGTTATATTTAGAATTAAACTCGTGGTACTATGTACATGCCCAAAACTTTGCACAAGGTTCTAGTGCACGGAGTTGAGGTAATTGATTCCTTCTATTTGGCCAATTGGAAATTTATCTGAGGATGCCTTGGAGGCACTGCATAAGGAAGTTCTCTCTCTCTCTCTTGATTACCGTAACTCCTAGTGGAGCATGGTGCGTTGATGACTACCGTGTGTAGTCATCAACGTTACAAAGACAACTGAATTCCGAGTGTGATATGGTTGTCAGCCATACCACTTCCTAGTCGCATTATTAGTTTATTATTCTACGATAAGAATATTTCTTATCATCTTATTCTGAATAATAAACTTGCGACGAGTCGTGCCGAGTTTGGAAACTCGTTTCTCTATGAGTGTCTATTTCACAGAGTGGCAACCGAACGATCACGGCCACAAAGCACGACAAAGCATAAGGAATTTAGAAGGAATCAATTGTCTCACACTTGTAAGTCTTCCAGAACCAGTTCCAATAAGGATTTAATGCGAATGCGAAAACTCGGGCCCTTTCCTAGCGTCCCTGCGGACTCCAAAAATTAAGAAACAGCATCATAAAGGCGCAGAAGTCAATTTATATATAAACCAATTAGATTCTACTGAAACATTTCCCATTGCCAATTTTGATGTAAGTATGCTGGATTGGAAAGCGACGATGAGTCAGAATAAATAATTATAAGCATGTATTTTGCTAATAGTATTGTTATTCTATAAAATAGAAAAAAATAAAAACCAAAAAAAAATGTTTTTTCGAAACACGACTTCGGAGAATGTATATCACTGAATTATTTAATTTTTTGAACCACTACATCTCCAAATCGCAAAACTCCGTTTCTTTGAAATTTATATATTTTAAATAGTGACACTTGAGCAATGTCAGAGTGAAAAAATATTAAGTTTAAATTTGGGCTCTTGAAAGATATTAAGCATTTGATGAAGCCCCCAAAAATTGGTAAAATTCACAGATTTCTCTCTTAAATATCTCAGAACTCAGTTGTTCCCGGATAATAATTTTTTCGCCAACTAATGTTTATTCTTTGCTATAGATAATAGCCAAGTTTCAAGAAAATTGGTTATTCGGTTACCAAGTTACGATTTTTTATATTATAGCCTATCTTTATACCATTTATCTTCCTCACATTTTTATCAATATCTCGAAAATCCATCATTTATTCATTTTGAATTTTATACAGAATTGAGAAGCTAACTAGCTAAACACATCCACCAAATTTCATAAAAATCGGTAAAGGCGTTCTTAAGATATTGATTTTTGACCACCCTCTCCATACATTCGACGCACTGTGCGGCGCGGCGCCTTTAGAAATGTTTTTTAAAAAATAGAGTCAGAGCTAATGGTGAGTTTCGATACATTAATTTGGTTGTTATTCGATGTAATCAAAGGAGGAATGAACTGATCAACTTGAGAGCTGTATACTTTAGAAAAATGTTGTGCGAACAAATTAGCAATTACGTAATGATCTGCGCTTGTAACACCATTAAGAGACAAATTGATTGGAAGCCCATGATCTGTTTTGAGAGAATTTATGTATTTCCAAAAGTATTTTACATCAGTGGAAACTTGTGACTCCAATTTGTAAACAAAGCTTTGAAAATCAATTTTAGATTGTGCCTTGCATTTGGATCTTAACTTGGAAAAATCTCAGTAAAATTTTAGACTATGTGTGGATTTATAATTCAAATGAGCTATTTTCTTTTCTTTGATAAAATTTTTTAGCTCCAGCGAAAACCAATTAGGAAATTTATCATTGCTAAGGTGAATACAAGGAATATGTTCATTAATTAGATTATTTATAATATTGTGGAAAAACGCTACTGCATCATCTAATGATAGAGAATCTAAATGCGTGCAATCAATATTTTCCAACGCGGTGTTAATTTGTGCATAATCTGCAGTTTTGAAATTTAAAAAGCTAGATGACTCACCTTGTTTTGAATTATTTTTAAAAATGGGAAAGACTACATCAATTTCTAAGGGCAATCAATAGGAACTATAGGATAACTCGTTCTTGACACGGAAACACAATTTAAATTCGAAAATATCAAATCAAGTAAATTATTAGATGTATTATATTGGTAATTAAATTGTTTGAAATTTAAAAACGAGACCGAGGCTAATTTCGGGCGCGGCCGAAATTTGACTACCCTTCACTCTCCTCGGGCTAAAAGTTTTTTGGGGCAAACCTATGACTTGTATTTAATCCTTCCCCATTCTTTTCCTTCTGTTTTCGCATAATATTTGATATTGACAAATTCTGTGGCGTCGATAAAACAATATTTGTGTGAGGTTTGGTTGGAATAAGTGGTAAAATAAAAAAAAATATCTCAGAAAACTTTATTGGGGGGATGCGGGAGCATGGCCCCATAGTACGATTCCATTAGTTTTACTTTTTTTTGGTTTGATAAAGACGCATTGAGGTTTTTTTTAAATTGGTGTAGAAAAAATGATTCTTAGAAGATCCCAAATGGGGAGGTTGGGCTTGTATGGTAGCCCCATGACTCCATAGTCCGAATATTTATGGCATCAATTGAAGTCCACTCTTACGAGTTTTGGTTGAAAGTGGTGCACAAATAAAAAAGTTGTTCGTAGAAAAACTCAATTTAGGGGGTTGGCTTTGTATGATAGCCCCATGACCCCATCGTCCGATTCCATTCATTTTTACACATGTTTTGTGGCATCAAATGAAATGCACTTTTATGAGGTTTGATTGAAATTGGTGGACAAATAAAAAAGTTGTTCTTAGAAAAACTCAATTTGGGGGCTGGGTTTGTATGACAGCCCCATGACCCCACAGTCTGATTCCATTTATTCTTACATATATTTTGTGGCATCAATAGAAACACATTTGTGTGAAATTTGGTTCAAATTGGTGCACAAATGAAAAAGTTTTTCTTAGAAGAACCTAATTTGGGGGGTTAGGATTGTATGGCAGCCCCATGACCCCATGGTCCGATTTGATCCATTCTTACATATGTTTTGTGTTATCAATAGAAACACATTTGTGTGAAATTTCGTTGAAATTAGTAAACACATGAAAAAGTTTTTCTTAGAAAAACCAAATTGGGGGGCTTAGGTTTGTATGGCAGCCCCATGACCCCACGGTCCGATTTTAGCGATTCAAACATACAAACTGCCTGCAATAAAAAGAAACATGTGTGCAAAATTTCAGCTCGATAGCTTTTAAACTGGCCGAGTAAAACGCGTAGCAACAGACGGACAGACGGACAGACAGACAGGCGGACATCGCCCAAACGACTCAGCTCGTCATGCTGATCATATATATACATATTTTATATGGTCGGAGATGCTTCCTTCAATGCGTTACAAACTTCATGACAAAGTTAATATACCCTTTACTCTACGAGTGAAGGGTATAATGAAAATGATTCTATTATTTCCATACTTTTAGAGTTGTTGTTTTAATAGACCATGTGTTGGAAGACCATATATTTTCGTACCTGTTTTATTACTTCCACGTTGTCGATGTCGATTATGTGATCCTGAATCCTTGAATCCATTCTTCTCTGCTCTGTCCTTGATGTACTCGAACTCCTTGTTGAATCGATCGCCTGTAAGTGGAATTGTTAGTAATCTGTGTAACAAGATTATGCTGCCATTTTTTGTGCGTGTGTAAGGTGTGTCTTATAGTACTCCCCCTGAAAGTAAAGAAATTTTCATTCATACAAACCACTGCTAATTTGCCGAATACTTTCGCTTTTTTCCTATCGTCGCACTTGTTGATCAGCCATTCCTCCAGCCTGCAGATAATGTCTCCGAGTTTGTCTATCAGCTCCTTTCTGTTCCGAATAGCATATTGACTGTAGTAGTCTCCTATCGCGCCGTTATTAGTTATTAGATCATAAAAGTTATGTAGAGTTAGGTATAAATAAACGATTTGTAGGAATGAATGGTCAGTTAGGGCAAGCACTGAAGAAGGCGGTACGTGGCTGCCGAAACAATTGTATGCCAGAAGCAAGTAAAGACTTGCAGTATAAGGAAACCCCAACTGTGTTTCATTGAACCAAAATTGACATAAACTTCAATTTGTATTTATGTTTATGTTCATTTATACATCTGTTACCTGTGATATTTTGATTTGCGTGACCAACAGCTGTGATATTTTTATCTTATTATTATTGTTAAAACTTTTATTAATTGAATTGAAATATATTGGTCGTACATACGCAAACTTTTTTGGGGTTTTTATCACTTAGGGAATTAGCTTTTGAGGCGAAATAACACTCACATCGAGGAAAAGCAACGATTCCGGCAAAACAACAATGTTAGTTGATTTTTTCATCCAATAATAACTTAAGATTTGGCTTTTTTCTGTTATCCGTTCTCGTAAGAACTTTTGAGTTTCCGATATTTTTCGCTATATGGCGGATGGTAAGATAAAGAGGCGCTAGTGTCGATAAAAAAATAAAGAAAATTCGTCTTTCAAGAGCTAATAGGCTAATGTTCCGGAGATTTTAATATGGAACGGTACAGCATGGCATGGTATGGATCAGAATGCTGGACCATGTATGAAGGTTACGCGAAACAAATGACAGCGACTGAAATGTAAATGTTACGCATGTCAGTTGGTGTAACGAAAAGGGACCACATCAAGAGTAGCTACATCCGAGGCAGCTTGTCCATAGACCAACCAAACACCGAAAAGCTCGAAGACCGACAAATGGATTGGTATTGCCATGTTCAACGGCGTCCGCCTGAGAACCCAGCAAAGAAAGCGATGTCAATGGAAGTTCCACTTGATGGACCCAAGGCCAGAGGCAGACCGAAGAACACCTGGATGTGTCAATTGAAAAAGCAACAACAACGCATCGGTTTCGGCGATGACACGATCCAAGATAGAGCTGCCTGTCGAAATATGCTGAGATATTATCGCCAAAACGGGCGATGTGCCTACACTGCAGGTCGAGCAACGCGAAACCATGGAGCGGTATAAAGAACGAGGCAAGGAAGAAGAAGACAGCATGGCACAGTAAACCAAAATAGTGTAATCTTTCTTTGAAAAAAGCCCATCAGAAACTGCCAATTGCTTAACGTGGAGTTTATAAATCTCGTAATTTTCTCGTCAAATTGTGACATTGGTCGTAGTGATTGTCTGATCTAAGCGCTCCAGATTTTTTTTTTCTTTTGGGGTTAAGTGAAAGACAGGAGTATATCAAGGAACATTACGCTATCAGCTCTCGCAAGAAGAATTTTCTTGTTCTTGTTATCGACACTATTACGCTATCAGCTCTCACAAGAAGAATTTTTTTGTTCTTGTTATCGACACTAGCGACACTTATCTTACCGTCCCCCATATAGCGGACACATAGCGGAAAATATTGGAAACACAAAAGTTCTCCCTATGAGAACGGATAGCAGAACATGCCCTTTTCCATGTACAGGGTGTCCAGAAACTGCCGCATAAACGCACCGGATTTTTGAAAAAAAAAATCATTTTCTTGTACGACTTAAGTGCAGAAAACTAGAGTTAATATTGGATCGATTTTGATACAATTTAAATAGATTTTACCAAATTGCAGATCTTTAGGGGCAGTTTGAATTGAATTGAAATCGAGCTAAAATTAGCCCTAGTTTTCTGCACTTAAGGTATTAAAACTGATAGAAATAACGAAGCTAGAATAAAATGATGTAGGAAAGAAATTATGATTAGACTTTGCGCCAATTTTTAAAAGAATCGTACGAGCACCTAGCTTTTGAGATATTGAAGATTTAGTCATGCAAGAAAATGATTTTTTTGTTAATCTTCAAATGCCTGTGGCAGCTAAAGGGTTAAGCTAAGGGGGTATGTTCCGTACAACTTTTTTGCTTAAAATCACATAAGGAATCTCAATCCGGTGCGTTTGTGTGGCAGTTTCCGGACACCCTGTATATGTTCTCTTGAGAGCCCTCTCACAATGCTCATAACTACGACAATAGTCAGCGATGACTACAGTTACGACTATAGTTAATTCCGGAACGCACTCCTGAGCGCAAATTGTGCAAATTTACAGCGGATACATTTGAAAAAGTAACAACAAAATTTAAAAAAAGAACCCTCTGGAGCGATTTCTTTTTATACGATCTGAGTAAAAATAGTTACTCACATTGGCTTTCCATCGTTCTAAAACTCCGATAGAGTTAACAAATAGCTACCTCCAACGCCATCTAGATACATCAAGGCCGTAGCTCAGCTGTTCCATGCCGTCATGGTTTGCCTACTAAATTTTAAATTTACACGAATAAACAACAACAAGCATATGACGTAATTAAAAGGAACAACAAAACAGTGCAAATTTAGTAGGCGATTTTTCTACATTGCGGCCTTAATATATAGACGGCGGTGCTACCTCTCAAAGTCAACTTTTGACGTTTCAAATTTCAAATGGTTTCAATCCGCGGGCTATTGTCATAATTATGAGCGTTGTGGGTGGGCTCTCAGGAGAACATAATATGGAAATGTCACAACAACCGTTGAATTCAAAAAAATGTTTACAAAAAACAATTAATAACTCGATGGCATTCATAATTAGTGTTTACATTCATCGAAATCAATCTGTACATTTTGTTTATTAACTTTAGTGATGATTAAAAAGTAAACATTGCTTAAATAGTAATTAATAATCGCAACATTTCATAATACCTTCAACAACCGACCCGACATAACCTCACATACTTGAATTTGCCAACGGATATTTTCCATAGCTATCGATGGATCATCTCGAGACTGCGAGTGGAAATAGCTATCCTTAGAGCAGGTATTAATAGAAGGAGAGGGCGAAAGTCACGAATTCCATACAAAATGACAGCCCAAAAATGTGCCGAGGATCTATACATGGGAGAGCACGCATTTAACAGTAAAGTATGTAGTAATTGTGTCAAAAATTCGTGTGGGTTTGGTTGATTTCTTCTTCATTCTCTTTGTCTTTAATAGTGGGTTGTCAAAGCATGGAATTTTGTTTGAATTGAGATGTACTGTTAGTCTCTCTCTCTCTCGATTACCGTAACTCCTAGTGGAGCATGGTGCGTTGATGACCACCGTGTGTTGTCATCAACGTTATAAAGACAATTGAATTCGGTGTGTGATGAGGTTGTCAGCCATACCACTTCCTAGTCGCATTGTTAGTTTATTATTCTACGATAAGAATATTTCTTATCGTCTTCTTCTGAATAATAAACTTGCGACGAGTCGTGCCGAGTTTGGAAACTCGTTTCTCTATGAGTGTTTATTTCACAGAGTGGCGACCGAACGATCACGGTCACAGAGCAGGACACTGTTAGTCTACTTGTGTCAAATCGCTTCGTTTCACCAGTGGTGTTTTTGTATTTTTCTCTCCCATGAATTTGCGCTTTCGGCACACATTTAAGTGACATTTCCTCTCCTTCTATTAAGGGCTGAATTAAGATCGAGAGTGAAATTTTTCCCGCTGCGATTTTATCAATAAAAATGCATACTTACTGTTGTGGAATATGTCACAAACGGTGGGGAATTCCATAAGCTAAATCCGAGACGAGAATTCAACGGCTATGCTGACGTTTCCATCTGACTACAGCTACGATGATGGATGGTCCTACTGGCAACCATTGCTATTGCATTATTATTTTGCAGTTGCAATACGCCTCTTCGGGGCGGACCACACCCGTTTGCAACAACAAACGGCCAAGAGTTGCCAAAACGCCTCCCTGGCAAGAGCCTCGAAGGTCTCGATGCAGGAAGGTTGTGTATGTCTGTGTATATGTATGGACTCGTTATATATGTTTTTTCGTCTTATTGGGAGCATCACATCTCGGCGCGGCTGCTCTCAATTCTCCTTTTACGCGCCGGCATTGAAACAAATCCAGGCCCTGTTTTTGGTATGGATGTGTAGTGTCTGCAACCGACGTATCGGTTCTAATGCCAGGTCACTTCAGTGTAGTTGCTGTTCGGAGTGGGTGCATTTTAGATGCTCCGGTTTGAGAAGGATGGGTCATTACATAGAAGGGACATTTGTTGCTCCAGGCTGTAGGAATACTGGGCAGCCTCGGGTAATACCAGGCCCCTCCCCTCCACCAACGCCCCCTACTCCCCCCAATAATGTTGCCTTGAACGTAAGACACAGCTTGACTCCCGCCCCTCCGCCAGCAATTTTTACACCGGTGTCCATATTGCAGTTCAACTGTAATGGCATCCTAGGGAAATTCCCTGAAATCACAAGCTTCTTGAGAAAGTACAGAATCCTGATTGCAGCCATCCAAGAGACGAAACTCCACGCGAATTCACCATTCAACGCTGATGGTGATTATATCATCTTACGCAAGGACAGAGAAGGCGCCACGAATGATTCTCACCCTGGAGGTGGACTTGCCTTCCTAATACACAGGTCCGTACATTACCGTGTATTAGATGTAGTTTCAGACGGTACGGCGGAATTGCAAGCCATCTCAGTTTCATCAGGGAGCACCAATATCGAAATTTTTAACATCTACATACCACCACACTCTAGTTGTACAAACTACCATTTCGATATTGGTCCTCTTCTTAATGGAGAGCACAGGATCATTCTTGGTGACTTCAATGCCCATCATGAACTCTGGCATTCCGCGCTTCACAACGATGCCAGGGGTCAAGCTATCGCCGAATCTCTGGACGCATCAGGTTTCTGTACCCTCAACGAAAACTCCCCAACCCGTGATGCAAACAATTGTATTAGCTCACCAGACATTACAATTGTCAGCGCTAGCCTAATTAGTGAGACCTCCTGGGAAACACTTACTGGTCTTCCCTCTGATCACCTCCCAATCATAGTCAGAATTGACAAACCAGCTGACCTGACCAAGTCAGAGAAGCGAACTTTCGTCAATCACAAAAAAGCTGATTGGGAAGGTTTCAAAACATTCACGTCATCGAAGTTCTTCGCGCTTCCCTCTCCCACCAATATACATAAGGCCGAACGTAACATTAGGAGCGTCATTGCCAAAGCTGCGGCACGGTTCATCCCTGCAGGGCGCATTCCAAAGGTTCGTCCAAACTTCCCAACAAGTGCCGCAAGGTTAGCTGATGAACGTGACAACATTAGGCGCGCAAACCCTGGTGACCCCAGAATTCGGGAGCTCAACATCCAAATACAGCGACAAGTTAAAGACTACAAGAAGGCCAAATGGAACGAGCACCTCAATGACTGTAACCTTAAAGAAGGTGCAAGTAAGTTATGGTCCACTGTCCGTGCCCTTTCGAACCCCACAAAAGATAAGGGCAATATAGCCATAACCTTCGGCAAAAAAGAAACTAGCAATCCTCTTCAGTGTGCGAGCCAGTTCAATAAACAATTTATTGAACATCCCAAGTCAGATGGCCTCAAGCGCAAAATTAGAAGACGGATTCGCAGCCGAACTGTTGACTCCGTACCAATTTATACTCCGGACCAGGTTAAAACAGTCATTGAGAATGCAAAAAATTCTAAGGCCCTTGGACCTGATGGCATTTCAATGGCCATGCTCAAACATCTCGGTCTTCCTGCCATTGAGTACCTCACGGCAGTCTTTAACTTGTCAATGTCTACGCTCGTCATCCCCGACATATGGAAACAAGGTCGCATAGTCCCATGCCTTAAACCAGGGAAAAGTGCCAAAATAGGAACTTCCTACAGACCGATTACGATCCTGTCACCTGTAGCAAAGACGCTGGAAGCCCTCATCCACCCCACACTCGTTTCACATGCAAAGCTAGATCCCCATCAGCACGGATTCCGACGCATGCATAGTACAACCACCGCTCTGGACGCGATCACTACACGTGTAAGAGACGGACTAAACCACAGTACACCCTGCCATAGAACTATCATGGTGGCGATTGACCTATCAAATGCGTTTGATAAGGTTAATCACTCCATGCTTCTGGCAAATCTCCTTAATATGCATGTTCCGACTCAAGAGGTAAGATGGATTGCCAACTATCTAGCTGGTAGGCAATCCTTCACCGAGTTTCGAGGCAGTCGTTCTAAACTCAGAAAGATCAAATTAGGTGTTCCACAAGGTGGGGTTCTTTCTCCCACCTTGTTTAACATCTATATGGCCGGTCTCCCAACACCTCCGGACGGCATTGAAGTTATTTCTTATGCCGATGACTGCACTGTACTCGCCACGGGTGCGGATAGGGATGTCATGCGTGAAGATATCAATAGATATTTAGCGCGACTAGAAGCCTTTTTCCATAGCAGAGGCCTAACCATCTCAGCGTCCAAATCGTCTGCGACCTTCCTTACCACCTGGTCAGGTGATTGTAAGTGGCCGGTTGGGGTACGTATTGGCAACAAACCAGTTCCTGCTGTTGCAAATCCAAAAATTCTCGGGCTTCACTTTGAGAAAATGATGACTTCAGCTCATCACGCGGAAGCGGTATGCGAAAAGATGCGCAGCAGGAACAAAATTCTTAAAGCACTGGCTGGTAGCACCTGGGGCAAAGATAAAGAGACAATGCTAGCCACTTACAAAGCGGTGGGTCGAGCAGCGGCTGATTTTGCGGCGCCAGTTTGGTCGCAAGGTCTCTGTAAAACAAGCTGGAACAAAATCCAAGTCTGCCAAAATGCTGCTCTACGCACAGCTACAGGATGCCTTCTGATGTCTGCCCAGGACCACCTACATCAGGAGACACATTTGATGCCAATACGTGACCACAATCGACTACTTACAAAACAATATTTAGTAGGTTGTTATCGAGAGGATCATCCTAATCGTAACCTCATGGACAAAATTCCCCCCCCACGTAACATCAAACGTGGCCCTCGTGACATTGAGAGAGAAGTCCAGGGTTACAAAAGGGATCCTTTCGATGAAGATTCATACCGGGCTGCCATCGCAATGATTCACACTGAGGAAGTGAGTAGGTCTATTGCGAGTTTAGGTACGAACAGAGTCCTCTCAGCGATTCCACCACCTATTTCGCCTGAGGAGATTAGGCTCCCGAGAGCCACCAGAGTGACTTTAGCCCAACTTCGGTCAGGCTTCTGCTCACGCCTAAATTCGTATCTATCTCGCATAGACTCAAATATACTAAACGTATGCCCAAACTGCGCTGGCACGCCACACGATGTAGCCCATTTGTTTCAATGCCCAGCTGCACCCACTAATCTCACCCCCCTCTCACTATGGGAAAACCCCATTGCAGCTGCCACGTTTTTGTCCCTGGAGATTGCGGACGAAAACGATGATGAACTATAAAACGAGTCCATATAGATGCACAGCGGTTCACACCTTTCTGTACCGCTAAAAGAAGAAGAAGACTACGAGTGAATTAAGGAACGCACTCCTGACCTGAGTACATTTTAACAGTAGTATTCCGGCAGATTATATTTTGTACTTCTAATGCAAAATCACAAATGAAGTTTCATTTATCCATTTTTTTAGTTTCAATGATTTGTTTTAGTCTGGCTAGTCTAGCGGTTAGTGCGCGCACCTTCGGTGCACAGGGTCATGAGTTCGAATCTCACCGTGGATCATGGTGTTTTTCGAACTCACGAGCTTGTGACGGACTATGATCTCACTCAGATGTTAAACGAGTATCCATTTATGGGGATAAATAACACTGCTGAGCGTGATGCTGATCTCATTACCTCAACAAAAAGCAGATAAGATCTTGGAAATGGGATGTCACTAACACATCCTGCGGCCTTAGTCCAATGTTGGATTGTCGCGCCTGTTATTTATTTTTATTTGTTTTTCAAAATATCAGACATAGATAGGTAATAGACTAAACCCCCCTAGTATCTATATTTTGTTAAATTACTACAATATTTTGAAAAGTGTTACGGAATATTCTATATAGGATATGGTTTCTTAAAAATTTACCGCTGCTTATTTATGAGTATAAAATAGGATATTATTAGTAGCTTGTTTAATTTATAAATAGATTTAAAAAATATTAAAACAAAAATACATTAATAACCATTTCAAGTTTGAACATGCCTTTATTTCGTATCATCGTCACCCTAGTATAAAATGTTTCGTCGAGTTAATCTGTATAGAACAACATATTAGTATAGTGATTTTAGCTCTAGACCCAAACATTCAAAAAAAGGAAAGTTTTGATGCCGAATTGCTGCACATACTCCCCTCTATACGTACTAGAAAGTTACACTAATTTGAGCGTCACATTAAGGGGCGAGTAGGTTACGAACAGGGGAAATTTTAAGTTTTTTGAAAATATCTGAAAAAGTGTTAGTCCTATCGGTAAGTGTCCTAAAAACGAGATAAACTACATTTAATTTGCAATGATATATAATACTCTAGACCATTTCTTGGAAAATTATACCCTAGACCCAAAAGTATTATATGGAATATACATTTTTGTGTTAAGGAATATTCTATACATATAGGATATGGTTTTTAAAAAATTGACCGCTGCTTATTTATGAGCATAAAATAGGATATTATTCGTAGCTTGTTTAATTTATAAATAGATTCCTGATTTAAAAAAAAAATATTCAAACTTAAATACATTAGTAACTATTTGAAGTTTGAACATGTATGCCTTCATTTCGTATCATCGTCACCCTCTCATAAAATGTTTCGTCGAGTTAGTCTGTTTAGAATTAAACATATTAGTGTAGTGATTTTAGCTCTAGACCCAAACATCAAAAAAAAAGGAAAGCTTTTATGCCAAATTGCACATCCTCCTCCCTATAGTACTAAAAAGTTACACTAATTTGAGCGGCACATTTAGTTTTTTGAAAATATCTGAAAAAGTGTTAGTCTTACCGCTAAGTGTCCAACAAAATAAACTACAGTTAATTTCCTCTGCAATGGTATACAGGGTGTCCGGAAACTGCCGTATAAACGCACCGGATTAGGATTCCTCAGTTGATTTCCAGCAAAAAAGTTGCACGAACATACCCCCTTAGCTTAACCCTTTAGCTGCCACAGGCATTTGAAAATTTTTAAAAAAATTCTTTTCTTGCGCGACTTAAAGCACAATAGCTCCAAAGCTAGACCAGCTAGAATAGTGATACAGCCAACAAATTTACCTAAACAATAAAACTAGCCGCACTAAAATCGGATAAGAGGTTTGGTTTTTACAGAACTTCAAAGTCAAATTTGTGTGCTTTTACCCAAAAACAATATATTTTTCCATCTCAATTTTCTCCAACTTCTGCCAAAGTAAAATTGGCGCATAGTCTTACGATAATATCTTTCTAACATCATTTTATTCTAGCTCCATTATTTCTAACAATTTTTATACGTTAAGTGCAGAAAACTAGGGTTAATTTAAGCTCGAATTCAATACAATTCAATTCAGACTGCCCCTAAAGATCTGCAATTGGAAAAACCTATTCAAATAATGTCGAAATCGATCCAAAATTAACCCATGTTTTCTGCACTTAAGGTATTAAAACTGTTAGAAATAATGGAGCTAGAATAAAATGATGTAAGAAAGATATTATCGTAAGACTATGCGCCAATTTCTAAAAGAATCGTACAAGCACCTCTCCTTGGCCGAAGTTGGAGAAAATTGAGATGAAAAAAGAGAATGTTTTTGGGTGAAATCACAAAAATTTAATTTTGAAGCTCTGTAAAAACCAAACCTCTTATCCGATTTTAGTGTGATTCTAGCTGGCTTAGCTTTGGAGATATTGAGCTTTAAGTCCTGCAAGAAAATGATTTTTTCAAAAATCTTCAAATATCTGTGGCAGCTAAAGAGTTAAGCTAAGGGGGTATGTTCCATACAACTTTTTTGCTGGAAATCAACTAAGGAATCATAATCCGGTGCGCTTATGCGGCAGTTTCCGGACACCCTGTATAATACTCTAGACCATTTCTTGGAAAATTATACTAGCCCCAAAAGTATTATGTGGGATTTACATTTCGCACTGTAACTTTTAATAGAGTAAAGGTAGAGTGATAAGAATTAGGGCTGAAGTTGCCAATTGAAAGTACTTATACCAAAAAAGAGGTTTCTCCGCCCAAGAACACCTCCCACGTCCCAGTTAACATCTCTCAAAAAAGGTATGTCTGTAACTTCTCTCTAAATTACGTCAGGTAAATAAAATTCGGTTAAGTGCCTAGGGCCCCTTTATACTTTTCACCCATACAAAGTGAACCCTAAATCTGCCAAATTGCACATTTTCTTCTCTTTAGAACCTATCTAAAGCCCCGGATAGAGTTCGAGCGGAATGAAAATGAAACGGTAATGAACCGGCATAAAAACCGTGGTGAATTTAAAATTTTAGCTTCGAAAATTGCTGCAAAGGCGTTTGACGTCCTAAATCATCTTAAAAAAACCTTAAAAAAATTATTTCCCCCTTGTCCGAATGCATTTTCAACGTGAAAATGAGTCGACTCTGTAGCATATTCTCCGTCGGGCGTGGTGAATTTTGCAAACGTCAAACCGATTCACTGTCCACGACGAGTTCATCGCGGAAATTATCTAATGACCGGGGAATCGAAAAATAACACATAAAATGGCAGAGACAAATTGTGAAACCATTCTCGGATTTTAGTTTATGGAATTCCCCATCATTTACCACATATTCCACGACAGTAAGTATGCATTTTCATTGAGAAAATCGCCGCGGACAAAAATTTCATTTTCATTCCGCCCGAGGTCTATTCAGGCCTTAAAATAGAAAAACAATATTTATCTGTTCGACCGTTACTATTACAATTAATTATCGTCTTCTGAATGTATATTCAAAAGTTTGTACCAAGCTGTGTCCTTAAAGTCTCGAAAAATCTGCTTGGAAGGTCACTAGCTCCAGGCTTAAAGCTATTTTCAAAGATCATCGACAAATACGTACTATTGACCTTTCAACCCGGTTTTCCGACACTTGTAGTGCAAACCTTGGTACTACATTCAGAAGACTATAATTAATTGTTATAGTGACGTTCGAACAGATAAATATTTTTTTCTATTGTTGATAGAAAATGTGCAACTTGGAAGATTTCGGGTTCACTTTGTATGGGAGGTACACTTTGTTTTAATCCAATCCAAGTAGAGGGTCTAATGGGGCTTAGCCTTAACGTTTACCAATTTTTTTCCCGCCTGCTGTGATTCGGCGTTACAGGCATGTTTTTCTGAAGAATGTAATAGGGGGAAATATGGGTATGCTTTGTCGGAGCAGCCTGATTCTCCGTATGAGCCAGCTATATGTTGATAGTTATGAGCTATATGAATAGTTATCCCAATTACCATGTCTCCAATTGAATTACATGAATTACAAATGTGACGCACAAGAAAGTGTAACTTTTTACTGCGTAATGCGGTCAGACCATATAACAATTTGCCATCAAAAGCCAGCTCTTTTTTTGTTTTGTTTGGGTTTCATCATTTTTTCAACTAAAATCACTATACTATATGTATTTCACTGAGATATCCTGATTCCACTTGCATTTTTTCTTGAATTATAGTAAAATGAAAATGCCGCCAAATTAATACATACCACTTGTTTTTTTTTGTGAGTAATAGAGTTTTTATAAAAGATCTAGTTAATTACGTATCATATTATAGTGCATTTTACATGTTTTATTCGTACTTGGAACAATTTGAAATAACCAAAAACAAAAAAAAAATGATTCCTTTTCATCCAGTTGCGATATGGAATTTTTATAGAAAGCATTGCGTTCATGCTTAGCGTTTCAAAACACATTGGAAACGAAACAAAATCTCCACCAATTTCGATTACCCTAACTGATCTATATTATATAGCATTGAAAATATAAAATACTTATTATTTTTTTTTAAATATGCAAAAATTTCATTTATAACAGAGCTAATCCAACTTAAAAAGGCACTCCATCAAATGCAACAGTTATTGGCACGACTACTATTATCCAACCAGTTGGAGAATCACAAGGAATTAACAATTTATTAGGCCTAAGAGATATTAACGTTCAACCGAAAAACATTGGCTCTCGAATCAAATTGTCTCGTGGAAAATACAGCCCACTTCCCACACCAACGATAAGTGCAAGTTTACAATTAGCAGAAAGACATACCGTACAGGAAGAAAAAAAATTTGAAATACAAGAGATAGATCTGAATACACAGGCACAAGCTTCGATTATAAGTGACCTTGTGAAATATGCCGAGATCGATGACATTGAATTACCTGACGGAACGAAAATTGGAATAGGTTTT